>VWZS01002587.1:7143-21053 GCA_013397075.1 Rhabdornis inornatus | reverse complement strand
GGACCACTTTCCTCTATTAACACCTTCTCAGAGACATGTCTAAGTGCATCTGGGGCCAATCCTAGTGAGATTTGTCCAATGGTTTAGGTCTAAAGGATTATATAAGCGCAATTTATATGACTTTGTCCTTTGTATGATTAAGGATGGCGATCCAAATATATTTATAAGGATAAAATAAATAATTTATTTGAATAGATTATGATCATGTTAATGATTGGATTAAAAGAATTCAGAATTTTTAACTACAGAATATAGGTAGTTATAATTATTATAATGCAGTATTTTCTAAACTGTATTGAAGCAATTATATTAAAACTAGCAAAATAATTATGTGCAGATTGACATTACTCATCCATATCAATGACTATGGGGAAATCTTTTTCACTCAGCCTTAAGGAGCAACCTTCAGGGGTGTTCCTACTCAAAGAAGAAACCTCCACACACTCCAAAAGGGGATGTATATTAGAAGACCCTGCCATTAAAAGTTGGTATGGGGCTTCTCCAGTATAAAGTGGCTGACTATCAGTCATGCCTCCAGGCCAGCTATGTCAGCTCAGCAGCTTTACATAAGTCATAACTGCTTGTTTGTTCTCTTACCAAAAATTTGCCACACATTGACTGGTGTCAGTTTCTTTCAAGAAAGACATTGTTCTTACCATCCTCAGAATATTTGGCTCTGAGATTGAAGAGTCAGCGTGGTCTCAGCATTCTTCAATACCAAAAGCAGTGACTCTCCTTCCTCTGTCCACCATGGATAATTTTTGCAAAATAGGGTAAAGTGTGAACTGTTTTACCTTTTACCCTTACTGAGGCAGAGCATTCATTCTTCTACACTGCATCCCATGACTGCAGTCAATCTAAAAATATTTACAGTTTTATATTACAGTGATTATAGTTAGAGACCTTAAAAAATGCATTTATCAAATCTTTTAAGTTATCATGGACAGTTACTGCTTTATAGAATGTAGCATATTAAGAAACTGTAGAAAACATTGAAGCTTTGTTATAAATGCTAAATAGAAATTATTCTAGTGGTGAACTATATGAAATGGAATACAGCTTGTACACTACAAGAGCATTTGAAGAAGTGCTTTCCAGTAGATTGTACTTAGTACATTGCACAATAACTTAAAATTTCAAACATGATTAATTTTTGCTTACAATATCACATGAGTTAGTCCAGCTAATGAAGCTGTGTTTTATATAAGTCTCAGGGGCTTAACCGAATTGTCTCAAATGAGTAGTCTAAATTGTACTGAATAAGCATATTGTTTTTGTGTTGTACAACAAGGTGGCTTTTTTGTTGTAGTAATAATTTAGTGAATTTGTCTCTACAGATGCTTTGTCAATGTTGAATCTTTGACTGTAAAATCAGTAGAATCAGTTGACAGTACATTTTAATGGGAGAGTATTTACTGTACTCATTTATGAAAAGGCATGAGCTACAGAGTGCATATCTAGCTTTTGTTGCTTTGTCAGAATATTTTTTAAACAGTAAAAGGTAACGGTACATCTCTTTCCCAAGACCCAACATGCTGGTCTCAACAGGTAAAAATCAGACCAAAGATGTCCTCTATAGATGTTTTAGGAAAAGGATATTCTTCCAACGGAACAGTCAGACTTCACCAGATTATCCATCTGTGGGTCTTCTCTGAATTAACATGTGTAAAAAAACTGTGAAATAGTGAGCATATAAACTCAACACTTACAGGTTGTATCACAAGGAAACAAGTACAGAGGGCCCTAAGTGGGATTTTCTTTCTCTTTTAGATTAAAATAAGACATCATCATCTTAATTATACTTGAATAATCTATCCCTTCTTTAAGCACTACTTGAATATGGTACAACAGAAGTTTAGAGTTTTTAACAAGCACATGTATACATATTCATAGAGAACATTCTCTCATTTTTGTTAAGAAGTTTAAGATTTCTTGGAAAAGTTTGATTTTTATTTTAGGAACATGCAGAATTTTTTACTGCTGTCATAACACTTTGTAGCTTCTGTCACTAAGAAAGAAAAATGGATATTCCTTAAATGGAAATAAAAACTTTTATTGAACAATAGCTATAATAATGGTTGTCTTTTAGTTATTTGACTTTCAACAAGGAGCATCAAAATGATATATTGGACTCAAAAATATTTCTGCAAGTTTTCTAATTAGGCACAATAAAAAGAATTCCACAAACTACTTCTAGCTGAAAGATATCTATTGCCTAATGGTTGCTGAAGGAAGTCCTTTGAAGGAGGTAGACCAATATTTTAGATTGCTGGATAAATAGGCAAACAGAAGTGTAAGTATGAACTTTTCAAGTGGTGGTNTCCTCCCCTCCCCTCCCCGTTTTAAAATGGACTTTCTAAGTAATGCAGCCATGTTTTTATTTTACTACAGTTAAACCAGCTATGTATTACAATGCCACTGTAATTCAGTTGAATTTTCACAGCCATTCAAGTGGTACAAATTATTGTATCTTGTAAACCAGTTCGAGATTTACTCAACTGTTTGATAGCATTCTTGCTTTGATTTAACATGAGAGCTTGTTCATATTGTTACTTGAAAAGCCATAAAGCATTTAACTTAAGAAAATATGCAATTATTTTTAAAGGCATTGCAGAAGGTTTTTAGCTCTTTTTTGAACTTTAAGTCACTGATGAATTTTTGGTTTTCTCTTTTCCTTCCATTTAAGCCTCAGGGTTTTTGCTTCAAGTTACTCCTTTTTGTCCTGATGGTACCCTCTTTTTTCACAGCATTTTTTGACCAATATATTGTTTGAACTACTTCACATTTTCATTTTTCAGTAGTTACTAAGCAGGAGGCTCAGTAATTTTTGTTACCACAAAAGGCTCATTTGGAAAGACATGTCTTTCCTTTTTCTAGATCTCTGCAAGAGGGACTGGTTAGAAAACTAACCATGCCACTAAGATTATGCTCTTTCTTCAGTGCAATTTTCAATTCAGTAAGAAGCATGCCATCTGGTGAAAGTGGCTGAGTCACTGCTACTTCTGCCCAAGGGAGCAAAATGTGTTTCAGGTTAAAACAAACAAAAGAAAAGAAAAGGTATAGGGCTGGAACCTACATATTCCTGGGAAATGATTTATCTTTGTCTAGAACTTTGCTATAAGTGATGATGTGATTTCTCTGAGGAAAAAAGAAATTATCTTAAAAGTGAAATACTCTGTATGATATCGTGAACATTTGATCAATGTTCATTTGCTCTATGTAAGAATCATATAAAAACGTGTTTCTTAGGCATATTACATGCCAGTGCTTTTAATCTTCAATTTAAATAAAATTTCACAGAAAAAAAAGTTATTTGCCCCAAATATAGATTGTGTTGAGTTCAGCTGATGGTTTTAAATTTGTGCCTAAAAGAGGTCCACCATTTTGTTTTAATACTAATCAAATAAAACACTGTATTTTGTCTTCAAAAAGAGACTTCGAAATTAAATTTGTTTCATTTCAAGTAGATTTTAATGAGACCATCTGGAAAAAACCGATAAATTTGCTCAAAGATCTTTACAAAGGAGGTCATCAGTGGTTAGTGTTAGTCACAAAAGTCATTCAAAGTTGTTCCAGAATCAATCATTATTTCCTCTTGGAAATCAAAGGAACTAAAATACCAAAAGGCAGTTTCAACATAACATTCAGGTGAAGGAGTAAGTCTTTATTTCCTCCTTGCCATTAAGGTAGCATCTCTGTGATGCTGGTGGATTACTCAAATATCTTAAGGGTTGCTGAGTAATAGTGTTATTAAATTCTGGGTACTGAGGAAGAGGTGTGGCTTCCAGATAAGTGCAGTTGAAATCAATAATGGATGTAGTCAAATTTATGAAAAGCCATTTAACATGGACATATTTTGACAAATCAGGCTCTTCAGGTTGACAATCAAAGATTAACAGTGACTCTTGTGTGTAAATAATTTTGTTCTTAAGCTCTTACTCTGCATGACAGATCCAACAAGCTTGTATCAGAATGACAGATATTTGAAGGTAAATTCCTGTGGGCTTCCTTTGGATGGTATAGCCTGGACATATTCTTGATAGAAAAGCTTACTTTCAGCAGTCTTTTTCTCACAGTTATCTTCTGTGCTCCTGTTTAAATATAATCTGCTGTTTCAACTTGTTTCTAGCTTCTTTTACATGGATAGGTCAAGAAGCGGTCACAAAGACCATCAGTATTTGAGCGCAGAGGTTTCTAAGTCAAAGATCATGAGTCTGAGTTATATAGAAGACAGATAATACCTGGTTTATAGGTGTTTGGGTCTTGAAGACTTCCATGAACTATCCTAAGAAGAAAGTAAATAATACCATTGTCATATCAGAGATGGATACCAGGATTTATCAGTGTTGGATGTTTAAACTAGAAACAGCATGTTACTTCGACATGTCACTGTAGAAGAGATATCAAATATTTTGCTGTGGAAAAAACCTCTTAAGATCGTCGAGTCCAGCCATTAACTGAGCATTGACAATTCTGCCACTTAACCGTGTCTCAAAGTGCCACATCTACACTGTTTTTAAATACCTCCAGGGATGGTGACTCAACCACTCTTATGAGCATCCTGGTCCACAAAATCCTTTCAGTGAACAAATTTTTACTAATATACTATCTAAACCTTACCTGAGGCATATTGAGGCCATTTCCTCCAAGATATTTGACCAGTAATTACTTTTTATTGACAAAAGGGCCAAAGATATTTTCCCTCCTTGAAGATGAAGATTTTCATGTGCTGTTCTTTCTTTGACTTTGATTCCTGACATATCTGACCTGCCACTCCATATGATACCTACTTACTCCCTGTCCTTTCTCCTCCATTTGTGTAATGTGTAGTGGCAGAAATGAGATTCCTTATTCAAGAGACCAGAAAAGAAACTAAGATTTTTACACATCTCATCTTATAAGAGGATTTTCCTGAGAGATTTAGTACCAGTCCCACTTCTCAAAGACTTTGCTTAGCTGTCAAATATACAGTGATTTGTAGTAAGAATCCATTTCTTTACAGTTACTCTGCTACTTCCAGCAACTAAATAGTTTTGCTTTCTCAAAGCACAAGAAATCAGAAGAGAAAGTTTAAAAGTAACAGGTAAATGCACTCAGATCATATCACCTTGAGTGAATTGACCTACTGTAAAGTAAATATTCTAATTCACATCTCCTGTAAATAATCCTCGGGGCATACTTTTCTGATCAATCCAGACTGGATTGATCTGAATGAAAAAGATAAATGTTTTTGTTTAAATTGATTTCTTTTGCAAGCAGGCCAAGTGTTTGGTCTTGTTGATCATGAAGCTGTTTGAGCATTGTTGTAGGTGCAAATGAGGTACTGTATTATTCATGCAGCGTTACAAAGCCGGATTGACTTAAACCAAACTGAGACAGATGATCTTGGAGCCGTGAAAGCTGTGGGCAAGGACTTAGCATTCAGAACCGGTATTTGCTAATGGTGTTCTGTGTGTCTAGAGCTATATGCTTTTTCTTTGTAATGCTTTGTTTGTTTTGTTGTTGTTTTTTGGTTGGTCGGTTGTTTGTTTGTTGTTTTTTTTCTTTTGTATTTTCTGTTTCTTCTTCCTATAATTCAAATAAGTGACATTGACAATATTCATGTGCTGGATTACCCTGTACAGACGGCAAATCTTGAGTGGACCTGGTAGTTATGAAAAAAAATTACACAAAAATTCATTGAAACCAAAATACCAAAATCCCAGTTGCCCTGAAATATTGTAAGTATTTGTTACCACTCAGAACTTCAATAGCTGCAAGTCAAAACTTCTGAATTTATATAATCAATTACATTTTAGAACATTTTAATTTCTTTTTTATCATCTGTGATGGAGCAGTCAGACTTGGAAAGCGTAAACTATTTAGTAGAGAATTTGAAAAGTCAGAATTGAAAATGTGGAAAAGACAGGCTGGGCAGAAGGAAGAGCTTTTGGAGAGAAGAGAATTAAAGGTCTAAACATAGATTTTGCTTAGATTTGTGGCAGATCAGACTGGTTGTTACCAAGCTAGTACTAAGATTTATTTGGACAATTAAAGATGAACAAATCATTATAAAACTATGCCCTCAAGCGTTTTTACAGGGGAAGCAAATGAGAATGGAGTGATTATTCCACTATGTGCAAGGTGGGAGACATTGACAGTTAATCATGAGTGTACATTATCTGCTGAGAGAGGAGACAATCTCAGATTCTTAAAGGCAAATGAGCTGTAAGTACACTTGTAATTGTAAGTAACTGTAAGATATACCATTTCCAAGGATACCATACAGTTTCACAGGTATTAGATGGTCTTTTGTCTCTGAAAGGTGTTGAAGCTTGTATCTTCTTCAATTTAGTTTCTTTTGCATAGTACTATGCATGTAAGTGTTTAGTTTCAGTGTTAATTTTTCAGTTTTAATTGCTTCTGAAGATTTCAACTGCATTTTTGAAATGGAAGCACAAAATCCATGATGAATGAACATAATGTTTTCTCTAGATGACCTGTTTAAAAAAAAAACCAAAAAACAAACAAAGTCAAAGATCAGGGGGAACTTGGCTTAGAAAGTAAAACAAATAGAAAAGAATTTGTAACTGTTTAAAAACCAGTACTGCAAGACTTTGACTTGAGAGTTAAAATAAATTGCCGTCTTTACCAATGTTTGCTATTGTCCATATTCATAGACTAAGTCATAGATAATGATAATATATAGAGGAGAAGAGAAGATTCACTGCGCTGGCTTCTGGAATAAGCTGTCACATCTTTGTTGTTTGATAATGAAAAATAGACAGTCGTTCATTTTTGCAATTAAAGTCACTTAGGTTATTTTGTAATCCGCGTTGGGAATATGAAGCTAAGACCAGATTCTGAAATATGATTTGCAGTAACATGCATGCAATGGAAGAGGAAGACATTGGGGTTTGTTTTTAAGACTTCTAGTCTTAAACAAGAATGTTTTATGGCTTCTTTCCTTAAGAAAAAGACATCAAAACAAACTCAAAGGTGTAAATCCTAGTTTGCATAGACATTTGGAAAGCGAGATCTGTTACTGCTTCTTGTTAGACGCGGGTTTCTTTGTACTGAGTGAAAGGGTGTGGTCTAGGAGACATAATGCTCACTCTTTGCTTTTGCATTCAGCTGTACCATCCAGTAATGCTCCAAGACTATATTTCTATTTTATGATTTTAAATTTAGAGTATTTGCTTCCTTCCAGATAAATCCATTTTTTCTCAACTTGTTATTCTTCAGGGGACAACTAAAAATGAAGCAGTAACAGTTGCTCTGAAATATTTTGTGTTGTCTTTTGCTTCTATTTCATCATCATGTTTTCATGTGTTGTTTAAATATATATTAATATAAACAGATTTTGAAAGGAGACGTAATCTGGAAGCAGAATAATTTTGACATTGTCAGAACATGTTTTCTTTTTATCTCCAAAGTGAACCACCCAACTGAAAAATAGATTCTAACAAATGTATCTCGTGATAGAATATATATGATGGAATATAGTTGTAGCTCAGTATATTTTCTAATTTGCTTTATTTTTTGCTTCAATTCTGTCATATTTTATGTCAAGGTTATGTAAAAATGTCCGGAGCGTTTGAAAAGAAGAGCAATAGAATAGAATGGGCAGGGGGTGGGGGGGTGGAGAGGGGAATTTTGAAAAAATGGTTTAATAATAAATGAGAAAAAAGAAAAACTTCCCTGAGATTCAACATGCAACAAGAATGTACTGTCATGTACATCTGTACATCATTGCCCACTGTATAAATGAGACTTCAGTGGTCAGTTAATCTGAAGGCTCAGTGTTTTTGTACAGTATTTTGCACTGGGAGATTTTGCTATACATAGAAATTTATAACAGTAGTGATGCCAGTCAGGAAATCTGCTTCGTGAGCACTTTGTATAGTATTTGTTTTAGTTGACTTTGGGTTTTTTTGGTGTTTTTTTGTTTGTTTGGTTGGTTGGTTGGTTGGTTTTTCTAATTGTTTGATTGTTTAAGGATTATCTTTGTGTATAGGCTGTTCTTTAAAGAATGCTGATATTTATTCTTTGTTTTGAAAAATTTTAGACTGTTATAATATGGTGTTCCTTTGATAGAAAATAACTAATTTGAAACATTTCCTATAGTTAATTGTCAATTATCTATGTGAGCAGGTTTGGGCCTCAGGTTTTAAAAGTAAGAATAGCTGCTTTGAATTCTTTGAAGTTTCCACCTCAGTGGCTCACCTGTTTGAAGAGAGGCAATGAGATCAGTGCTGCATGTTATGACCATAACATCTTATGATTATACCTGTTCTTGTGTCACTGAATCTTATGGGAATGTTCTGAACCACTTAAAAGCAGATGAACTGTATATGTTGCATGACTAATTTGGTACACAGACTGATTTTGAAGGATAAATCTGGACATGTAAATGTACAGATCCTCCTTATAAGAAGATATATTGCTATTCTTGAGGTTTCTGCAGATAAGCATGGCTTGTGATATGGAGAAAATGCATAACTTGTACAGCAGATAAAGGACAGAGTAAAATGAGCATTCATTTTTCTATTGTATTAAATTCTCTGAACATGTTACTATTCATGGGTGGAGTATATTGTTTCAGTTATAATAATAGGTCCTGAAATGAGTTCAGAAAGCCAAGAATTGTCCATATTAGGCACATATGCAACAAAAAATAAGGGTTTGACTTCCAACAATTAGGGTGAAAAAACAGGGCAAATTAAGATCTGAAACAAGATCTGGAAGCATTTTTTACTCCTTTCTGTTGTGCATTAATTTCTTAAAAAGTCTGATCAAAAATTTCATTGAGTGAGATAAATATGAAGACATTAAAGGAAGTTTTTGTTAGCTACTCTACTATTTCATTATTGCCTTAAATTATAGATGAGATTCACCTTTGGATGTGTGGAGCTGCATTATAGAGCTCCAATTTCTGCTCAATATGTGGCAATTCTCTTTTCATTATTGTCGTGCTATTAGCAGTAGTTTTAGTAGAATCTTTAAATTGGCAGTTAAGGGTGTTTTTAGGGGCCTCACTTCGTAGTAGTTGTTTTAATTTGTACAGCATTCCTATTTTTTTTGGGGGGGAAGGGCAGGGAAATAAAATGTTCAGTATTTTCATGTAGAAGTAGTTGCCTTAGAGGTAACAAGAACACAAAATTGGGAAGCTGGTCATCCTTCTTTTTCCTGGCATTAATACAAAATCAGTACTCTCATAGTAGACCATCAGCTCCTTACTTGTCCTTACCCGCTGTCAAAATTATCCACTCATTTCCAGGCAGAGACTTTTCAGAAATATACTGAAGAACTTACTTCTCTACCTGACTGTAGTGTTTCTATGAAAGCTATAAGGAAAGTGACATTTTGAAATGTTACGTGTTCATTGTTTGAAGTGAAATTGTGGCTTATTGCTACTGATTTAGTATGCACAGCTCCATATATACTTCCATTCAGTTCTAGCTACAATAGATGAATTGTTTTAGGCACCTTTATCTTCTTCACTAACTCTGAATCACAGTGCCTTCACGCAGAGGTCTGCTGCTTTGCCAGTTCTTGAACAACTACTGTGATAAAACAATTTCCTGTCTTTGTTTTATATACAACCATTAATTCATTTCCTCATTTAAAAATCTACTTAGGCAGAGTTTACTTAGGTTCTGAACATGGGTAACTAGCCATGTCCATATACAGCCAGTCCAAATTGACTTCCCTCCATAAGCCTATGATCCAGGAGCATTTATTTTTTAAAGATTGTTGTATCCACAATTTTGTCCTTGTTACAATTCCTTTAATGTGTATGTTCTTGATGGTTGGTTCTATCATAGAATGACTTGAGTTCGAAGATACCTGTGCCTGTCTAATTCACTGCTTGGCCTGTCTTCATTCCAAGGTTTCCTTAGAAAAGGGTCCTATTTACTTGCAATCTGCTGGCATAGTCCCCCAGTTCCAGTTTCTCTACCATGCCCACAGTGTTCTCTAACATTCATAGATGACAATGTACAGTAGGTTGATTTTATATCTTCTCTGTTAATAATATTCCATTTTCTAGAAAGTTGTGTTCCATCAAGAATATTTTTTACCTGATTTTTTTTTTTTGGTAATGTAAGTTCTTTTTCATTTGGTCACAGAGAGAACCATTATCCCTGTCTGGTCTGTAGTAATCACTTATTAGATAACAAAGTTCCATTTCTGTGGGGACTATGAAATGTTTTTTTTTCTTTTTAGAATAAATAGCTTGTTCTCTGATTCAGTTAGGATAAGTTGTTTCTCATTACACCTTTTTAGCATGAATTTATGTAATTTGATCTGTTAAAAGAATGTTCTTTCATATTGTTGTGGCAATGCTGACTCACTTCCCTCTAGTGGAACAGGGGAGAGAATCAGGAGGGAAAAAATGGAAAAAACTTGTATTTTAAGATCTGGACAGCTGCTAGGTAAAGCAAAGTCATACCCACAAGCAAAGCCAAACAAAGAATTCATTCACTGCTTATATGAACAGGCAGGTGTTCAGCAAACTTTAGGAAAGTTGGGCTCCACCATGTGTAGTGTTTACTTGGGAAGAAAACTAGCAAAAGTCCAAATTTTCCTTCTTCTTCCTTCTTCCTATCTTTTGTTGAGCATGATGCTGTGTGGTATGGGATACTTTGGGGGTCAGTTGAGGTCAGATGTGTCCTCTCCCAATTTGTGCTTTGCATCCTCAGCCCTACTTGCTTTCAGGACAGTGTGAGAAACAGAAATGTCTTTGATGTTGTGCAGACATTATATATTTTCAGCAATAGCTGCGACATGGGTGTTTTTGTCATATCCAAAACATGACACCCTATGGAGAAAACGAACTCTATTGCAGGCAGAACCGGTACACCTACACCTGACAAACGATAACTTATTATTCTCTGTTTAAATTTCTCCTTTTACTTTTTAAGTCTATAGCTTTTCTTTGTTTTGTGGAGAATTTTTTACTTAGAGTTTTGGGACGCAGATGTTTCTGACATGTGACTATTTTCTACAAACTGATTGGTTGGCTTCTGTGTTGCTTGGTCAGCATTGTCTCTGGCTCACTGAGCTCACCACTTCAGACACTGTGGCTGAATCATTATAGAAAACATGGGAGCATTGGTAAAATAAATGACGTGAATAAGATGTAAACTATCTGCTCCACCCTCAAAGAAAAAGAGTAAATCACATTAATAAAATTAACCTTTTAGTGCAAAGGTTTTATTTCATAAGATCCATACAATCCTACAACTAAACAAAACAAAATATTATATTAATTTCTAAAATTTGTTTCTATGATACCTATTTTGAGCATTGGAAAATTTTTGTTATTTAAAAAAACAAGAAGAGACCTTCCATACTGATTAATAACTAGATTTTAAACATCTTGTATCTAATCTTAAGAACCAGCGGACACGTGTAAGAATTTTCTGGATCATGCACTGCAAAAAACAGCTATGTATATGTGGCCAGCTTGTAGGCACAGACTCCATTTCTACAGCAGTTTGCGAAATTACAGGAAGTTTAGTGAAAGAGGAAGTGTGGGGGACTTTTTTTTCCAAGATCTGTGAGTAACTGTGTGTGTTAATGCTGTTAGAGATCTCAACTGAATAATGGCTTATCAGTATCTCACAAAATTTAGCAACGAAGCTGAAGGTCTTTGACCTGGCCAGAAAAAGGTGAAAGGAAGATGAACACAGAAGGGAAGGGCTGTGTCCAAAGTTCAGTAGAGCAAAAAATGAAACTTGTTGATTTTTGGATTATCTTTTCATATCACTTGAACAGATACTAGGTAATAGAAAAGTTTATGCTCTAGGCTGAAAGTTTACAATGCTTAAGCACTAGAATAGTTTCTACGTATTCTAACCAAATGTTTTACTGACCATACTAGATTTTTGTGTAAGTAATAACATGCAGTATCAATTCTCCTTTCCATTCCTTTGGTCTCTACTTTATACTAAATATCTGTGTAAAAAAGTGACCTACGAGGGAGAAAATATATTCTGGATTCTAGTGAGACAGTATTTTAGATAGTCACATGAAAACTGTACAGTGCTTTCCTGTTAGTTTAAAATTACTTATTTCCTAAATCACTTTTTCATATCTTATCAGATGAATTACCAGCATCAACATCTTTTATTGCATTCCTACTGTTACTATTTCCTTCATAGTCTTTCTGTTTCTCAGTGCCGTGGTCTGCAGGGCACAGCAAGAAATGAAGGAGGTAGAAAACAGCACAGCTTAAAAAGAGCAGAAGTTTCAGCAGTCATTGTCCCTGTATTTGGATCATTGCTTGGCAGAGCTCAGGGGTATAAGTTCACTGCTTTTGCTGATTGAGACATCAAGCATCTTGCTTCCCTGAAAGTAATGCTACAACTGAATAGATGAGAATTCATTTGTCAAGTTTTATTAGCTAAGAATAAAATGATACCTGGTGTAGTCTTAGACTTGCTGCACTGCACAGCAGAGTAGCCATCCCTGTAGCAATGTGCTTAATGTTGTCCTGTTCCATGAATGCCTTCTAACGAGTAGACTGCTGGTTAAGTACATGCAAGTCTTTCATTCAGTACTCAGTCCAGGAGTTCTCCTAATTTCACTGTTTTCTCTACTATAAGTACTATTACTACTGCTAATTGATATGTTCAAGCATATGCATTAGGTAGGCCTGGAAGAAAGACAACAGGTCAAAAAGCAATGATTAAAAATTAAATTATGCCTCAAAGTGCAATGTTAAGGCCCATTTATTGGCACATCATCACAGATAACCTATGATTTCCAAATCACATAACCTCAGATATTTGAAGAGACAGAGTTAAATCTACATGAATTAATGGATGAGTTACTTGAGGGAAGCAGAAGTGAATAGCTTTCAAATAATTTCAGGATAAATGGAAGTCAGTAGTTTACACTGAACAGCAATGGTGTTTCAGTTGTGTTCTGTTGTTCTTGCCATTCTTTTTTTCTGTAGATCCAGGAAAAATAATGAAAAAGTCCCGTTTTTAGTCAGGACCACCATAATTCTATGCAAAATATTCTGAACTTTTATTTGTATTCTAATCTGACAGGATATGAAACTGGTTATGGATTCACTTTAACAAAAGGCTTGCATTAAACACAAATGTTTAGTAAAAAAGAGGGGAATAACAAACACAAAAAAATGTTATGGTTCTGTTTTGTTGTCTGTTGGAGATCTTAATTTCCAAGAGCAATGCCCAGACATACAAAAGGTTTCAGGACCTTTCTTTGGGTTCCTTTTTGCCAAATAATTTAGTTAAACCTTCATTTTGTTAGCAGTGCAAAGAAGTTTGGATAGGTAACATGCTTAATAAAGACAAGATGTTTTAGCAAAGACATTTTTTTCTATGAGTACTCATAGATTATTCTTCTAATTTATGAAGGTGTGGCTCTCATTTCCAACATATTGTAGATAATATCTTTCGTTTCACTGGAATGTACCAAATGGCATATCCCCTCTTTTAAAAAATAGAATAGGCATGTCCCATTTTGTATTATAAATTACAGCTGTTTGCTCTCTTCTTTGCAGTATTAATTAAGCTCTACAGTTGAATTTTATTCAATTGTTGCTTGATCAGAAATCAGAAGGCAAATCTATGTTTTGCCTGGAGACCTTGTCAAATAAATTGTGGTTTCTCAGCATCATCAGATAATTTCTACAGGGAAGGCAGCAAATCCTTTGGGCAGGACTTTCAAAAAGAGCAAGAAAAAAAGACGGAAAGGGAAAGGGAAGAAGGGAAGGGAAGGCAAGGCAAGGCAAGGGCAAGGGCAGGAAAGGAAAGGGCAAGGCAAGGTCAAAATAAATGTTTTACTCATACAGTTGGGACATCTTCATTACATTTTTACGGACGCATATTATAATCAGTATATCAATGAATTTGATGCTGAGTTTTGCTTCTCTCTCATATTTTTTGTCACAA
>VWZS01002586.1:40198-52415 GCA_013397075.1 Rhabdornis inornatus | reverse complement strand
CGGCGCTCGGGGCCGGGGCGGGAGCGCTGCCAGTTCCCGGCGTCCCGCGGCGGAGCCGGCGGTGGCTGCGGCTGCGGCGCCTCGCTCCGCCCGCTGCTGCTCCTCGTCCCCCTTGTCCCCCTCGTCCCCCGTCCGTCCGTGCCTCGCCCCATGGAGCTGCTGTGCGTGGAGCCCGCGCCCCGCGCTCCCCGCGCCGGGCGGGACCCGCAGCTGCTGGGGGACCGGCGGGGGCTGCCGAACCCGCCGGGGCCGNGCTGCAGAACCTGCTGAGCCTGGAGGAGCGCTACAGCCCGCGCGTGTCCTACTTCCAGTGCGTGCAGCGCGACATCCAGCCCTACATGCGGAAGATGTTGGCCTTCTGGATGCTGGAGGTAGCGAAATGCGCCGGGATCCCCCAAAACTCCGCGTGCCGGGGACAAGCCTGGGGACAAACCAGCGCTGACGGCTCCGGTGTCAAGCGCGGGGGGTGATGCCGGTGGGGATGGAGGCTCTCCGTGAGCTTGGCTGTGCTGAAATTGGGATTTCCCCCATGTGAGACCTTCCCCCGAACCCAAAATCAGGGGGTGAGAGATCCCCAAAACCTCCGGGCAGGGCTCAGCCCCGGGGGAAATAATAACGCTACTATTGACTTCCCTAAATTAAAAATGGATCTCTGCGGGATGGAGCTCGGGGCGGGGGGATCTCCTGGTGGGCTCGCAGAGAAGAATCTCAATAAATGAAGATTCTGCAGGGCTGGGTCCTGCCGGTCCCCAGCCGGTGCTGCGGGAAGCCCTTCCAAACAAATAATGAATATTTTCATTTTAAAGGGTTTTTCCACTTTGCTGTCACTCTGTTCCCTTTGCAAGAAGGGTCAGTAAATAAACGCCGCTGTGGAAGCCGCTCCTGTGGAGCCCTAAAGGCAGCGAGGTGACACTGGCGGTTGTCACGACCTGCGTGTCATTGTCCCCATGGCCGGGACAGCCGCGGCTGGCAGCAGCAGGAGGAGGAGGAGGGTGGTGTTTGCTGCAGAATGAGGAGAAACCGCAATATTTTTATGGTCGTGTCAAAAGAAGGAAGTTCAGTGTGACAAGTGTTGTGATGCTGGTGGCAGATAAGAGCACGGGGCTGAAATTTGGAGCTGCTGGACTCTGCTGGTGGCTCAGGGAGGGGACTCTGGGGACTCGCCGTTGATTTGGGTGCTGCCATTGATTCTCCTCGAGTCCCTGGGGTGCTCCAGGTGGAATTGCCAGCCCTGGATCCTTTTCTCCACTCTCCAGCTGGAGCTGCTCCTTTGCTCCCCAGGGCAGGGCTGGCAGCTGGGCACAGCAGAAACGGGGCCAAACCAGGCAAATTCGGATTTCTTTGTGCGCTCTCTGGAGCTGCAGCTCGGTTCTGCTGCTCCCCACGGGAAGGTGAAGCCTCAGTGCCGAGCCACGGATGCGATGCCTGTGGCTCCTTCCCTGCCAGCTGTGAAACAGCAGCTCTGAACTGCACTGAGCACATCAAAACTTCCTTTTCTCTGCTGTGGCCAGGTGTGTGAGGAGCAGAAGTGCGAGGAGGAGGTTTTCCCGCTGGCCATGAACTACGTGGATCGTTACCTGTCCTCGGTGGCCGTGCACAAGAACCACCTGCAGCTGCTGGGAGCTGTGTGCATGCTGCTGGCCTCCAAGCTGAGGGAAACCATGCCCCTGACCGTGGAGAAGCTCTGCATCTACACCGACAACTCCATCACCCCCCAGGAGCTGCTGGTAACGCCCTGTGCCCCCTCCCAGTGCCCAGCTCCTGCCTGGCATCTCCTGGTGCCACCCCTCTGCATTCCCCTCCTCCTTGGGGGAGGTTTTTGATCCTTCAGAATTGTTCCCTCCTGGTTAATGGAGGAAGTTTCCTGTGTCACTCTGAGTTGTCACTCCGGTGACATTCCCAAGGCTCCAGGCTCTGGGTCAGGCAGTTCTGGGAGCCCCTTGTGTCCCCTCCACCTGCCCAGCTCCTGCCTGGCATCTCCTGATGCCACCCTTCTGCATTCCCCTCCTCTTTGGAGAAGGTTTTTGGTCCTTCAGAATTGTCACCTCCTGGTCAATGGAGGAAGTTTCCTGTGTCACTCTGAGTTGTCACTCCAGTGACATCCCCAGGGCTCCCAGCTCTCCCCTCCCAGTGCCCAGCTCCTGCCTGGCATCTCCTGATCCCACCCCTCTGCCCTCCCCTCCTCCTTGGTGAAAGTTTTCCACCCTCCCCATGCTGGGGAGCAGAATTGTCCCCTCCTGGTTGTGGGGGAAGTTTTCCTGTGCCAGCACTGGGCTGTCGCTCTGAATTGTCACTCCGGTGACATTCCCAAGGCTCCAGGCTCTGGGTCAGGCAGTTCTGGGAGCCCCTTGTGTCACCTCCCAATGCCCAGCTCCTGCCTGGCATCTCCTGATCCCACCCCTCTGCATTTCCCTCCTCCTTCAGGAAGGTTTTTCCATCCTTCAGAATTGGCCCCTCCTGGTTGTGGGGGAAGTTTTCCTGTGCCAGCACTGGGCTGTCACTCTGAATTGTCACTCCAGTGACATCCCCAAGGCTCCAAGCTCTGGGTCAGACAGTTCTGGTGTCCCCTCCTGCCTGGCATCTCCTGATCCCACCCCTCTGCGTTCCACTCCTCCCTGGTGAACGTTTTCCACCCTCCCCATGCTGGGGAGCAGAGTTGTCGCCTCCTGGTTGTGGGGGAAGTTTCCTGTGTCACTCTGGGCTGTCGCTGTCACTCTGGGCTGTCACTTCAGTGACATCCCCAAGGCTCCAAGCTCTGGGTCAGGCAGTTCTGCCTCCCCCCAGCTGCTGAAAGTGGGCAGTGGGGGAGATTCACTTCCACAGCAGCAGAAATGGGATTTTAGGTGCAGGGTGAAGCGGCAGAATGGCTGGGAGGGGTTTCTGAGCTGGGGTCTGCAAGGGTGGTGGGAATGAGGAATGAGTGGAATTCCTGCTCTGCTCCTCCATTTCTCATCCCACATCCACAAAATTCCGGTCTGAGGCTCTGAAATGTTTGCTGGTGGTGTCTGATGAGAGCCCCGAGATCCAAACTGTTGGGAAGGAGAAGGATTTGACAGGAAGGTTTTACAAATATGTATGTGTAACAGAAAGGTTTTTGAATGTAGAATTTGAAGGAGGAATAGAAATAATAGCAAGTTTTGATATAGAAGAATTGCTGAGCCAGTCTGACTGGGTAACTAAAAGGTAAAGAGCAAGTGAGTTGGAAGGGTTTTTTATGGCTTAGAGCAAAAGATAAATTCACTTTAAACAAAAGATGTTTTTATTAAATAAAAGGATTTTCATAGGCAAACAAGAAAGCCAATGTTGCAAGTAGAAGAAAGATTTTAGAAATTTTTACAGCAAAACAAGTTTTAAAATTTAACATGTAACAGTAACTCCCATGATTGGCTAATCACTAACATAATGTGGTATTTTGAGCAGTTTGGATGGGTTTTATGTAAATGTAAAAGGTTCTGTGTGTGGTGTTGATTGGTAGACATGTATTAAAATGCTTTGTAATGAAAAGTATAGAATGCATTGTGACTAGAATTAAACCTGCGAGCTCAGCCCCAGCCACGAGGGAGGAAATGGGAGAAAACCCCTTTTTCTGGGGCCTCGGGAGGGAGCTGTCACCTCCCCTCGGTGACAGAACATCCCTGGGGACCGGCAGCCTCCGAGAATTTCTCGGGGTTACTCATCACCGAATTCTGGGTTTTTTGGGGTGGGGTGATGTGAGCGTGACCCGTCCCCACCCGCAGAACCCCCAGGTGTGACTCCAGGGCACTTCTGGGAACTGCAGAGCTCTGAGCTCAACCTGCTTTGTCCCAAGGCTGGGGGAAACCCCCTCCCCTCCAAACCCTCTGCCCGGAGTCATTAGTGGGTGATAATTGCCCTAATTAGCAATGATGAGTGTGCTGAGGGGTGGGAATTCACAGCAAATTCCTTTTTTTTTTCCCCTGGATGCTGAGTCCTGTCCCCATCCCTGAGGGACATCACAGCCACTCCTGGCGACTCCTGCAGCACCCAATTGTTGGGTTTAATTCTGATTTATTTGCTGTTTTTTTGGTGAGGATTTGCTGTTCCCAGCTCAGCCCTGGGCAGGTGAGGAGCAGGCAGAGCATCCCTGGAGATCCCCCCTCATTCCCAGGTTAATTCCTGCTGATCTTCCCTGCCCCTTCCTCCTGGCAGCTGGGGATGGAGGAGGAAAACTCTGCTCCTGTTCTGGAATTCTCACTCCTGGAATTGTCCTTCCATCCAGTTTTCCCCCCCAGGATCCTCTTGGATGATTTCCCCCCTGGGTTGCTCCTGGATGTTTCATGATGGACTCCAGAGTCGATATGGATGAAAATGGTTTTATTTTGGGGATCAAAAGTGCTTTTTTTTTTTTTTTTGGCTTTTCCAGGCCAAACTGTATCTTTTTCTTCTTTCTTGATGAGAATGTGAGCACTCAGCAGAGTTTATTATTCAGGTTTATTCCTGTTTATTATCCAAGGAGAATCGTTTTCCATGGATTTTAACTCCTTTTGGAGAACATCCTGCTCTGGTAGAGAAGGAATTGAGGGAATATCCAGGGATCTGAAGGATTCCCCCTGGCTGAGGAACCTGAGGGAGTTAAATTTGAATTACAACACCCATGGAGAGTCATCTTCCCTGGATTTTATAGATTTCAATTCTTTTTGGGGCACATCCTGCTTTGATAAAGAGGGAAAATCCAGGGATCTGAAGGATTCCCCCTGGCTGTGAGACCTGAGGGAGTTAAATCTGAATTACAACACCCCGGAGCTGCTGCTTCCCCCTCTGTGCTCATCCCCTGCTCTTTCCCAACCCCCTGGAGGAGAGCAGGGCCAGGGGAGCTTCTCCAGCAGCCCCTGGACAATGGAGCATCCTGGCCTCCCTTGCATGGCCCGGGGCCATCCCAGCAGGAAGCTGGCTCACATTCCAGGGGGCTTTGCTTCCTCCTCCTCCTCCTCCTCCTCGGGGTGCTTGGCAGCAGCTCAGCCTTTCAGAAAGGACACAGAACCTCGCTGGAGTTATTCTGGGGGAGAAGGAAATGATGCAAGGAGGGATTTGTCCATTTGGAGGAAGTTGGATTTCCGTCCAGGCTGTTCTCTTAACCCACCTTGCCTTTTTTAAAATTTAATTTTTTCTTTTTCTTTCTTTCTTTTTTTTTTTTTCATCTTTATAAAGACTTTTTTGGCCTGGGTGAGAGGGGTTTCAGCTGCTCAGAGCTTGGGGAGGGAGCTGGAAATCATCTCCATCCTCCTGCTTTGGCTTGGAAATCTTCAGCCTCAGTTTTGCCAAGGGCCAGGAATTCCCTGGAAAAAACCAAGGAGCCTCCAGGGAGACGATGGAGGAGCAGCAGTGGGGAGTGAAAATCAGGGAGAAAGAGCTGAGGGTGCAGGGATGTTCCCAGAAATTAATGGGAATTAATTCTCGTGGCTCAGGTGGGGTTTGGGGTTCTGGGTTCCTCCACCCAGAGCTGTCACCTGTCCCTTCACACCCTGAACTCTGCTCAGGCCGTGACAATCCGGATTTTCCCCAGATTTTCCATCCTCAGGTGGATTTTGGAGCTGTCAGTGACCTCAGAGTGTCCCCAAGTGTGTGACAGCAGCAAGGGCCCTTCCCAGCTGCAGGGACAGAGCCCAAAATCTGCTCCACCCTGTCACTGTCACATCCCAGATGGAGTCAGACATTCCCTGTCCTTGTCCCAGCTCTGTCTGAACCTGCTGGAGGTTTTTTGGCAGCACCAGGACTCTGCTCACCTGGGCAAAGCAGGGAAGGATCTGGGAATTTGGGGAATTTTGCTTTTCATGCCTTTTTTTTTTTTTTTGTTTGTTCATTTGTTTGTTTTGTTTTCCTCTGGGATACAGCCAGGAGAGATCACAACTTCCAGGGGGATGGATGATCACACCCTGCTGTGATTCCCAGCCCCACAGAGCCCTGCCCTGGGGGGATTTGCTGCATTCCCAGCTCTGGGATGGGCAGGGAGGGTTTGTTCCTCAGGAGACACAAAGGGACATTTCCCACTTTCCTCCTCAGTTCTCCTCCCAGGGCTGGTTCCAGGAAATTCCAGGAAAGGGAAGTTTGATGTTTGATGTTTGCTCCATCAGCTGTCCCGGGCCTGGCCCGGTTTTTGTTCTGTTCCTTTCATGGATCCAGAGTGGATCCAGTGATCCAGAGGCTCTGGAGGGGCAAGGATGGGGCAGCTTTGGCAGGAGAGGCTGCCCTGAGCTGTGTCCTGTGGCTTGGGGACAGTGGCACCTTCCTCTGGCACTGCCAGGTCAGGGCTGCTGGAACAGGGATCTCGAGGATTGTGAGGAACCAGAGTTTGTCCTGGGGCAGGATCCATCCCTGGGTCTGCAGCAGCTCCTTGGGACAAAATCCCAGGTTGTGTCACAGCCCTGAGGGTGGCACTGCCTCCGGTGGCTCCCACAGCTGCCCTGGGGGGATAAAAAACCAGAGCTGGGATGGGCTGGGAGCTTCCCTTGGATTCAGAGATTTGGGATTTGCTGCGTGGGGAGGGAGCTCCAGGCCCTGCTCCCCTGGTCTGTGGCTCTTCCCAAGAACCTGGACCAGCTTTCCCAACCCTCTGGAGCCTCCCAGCTGAGGCAGAGGTGGGGACAGAGCTGTCCCCTGTGTCCCTTGGCTGTGTGTCCCACTCAGGACATCCCACACCCTGCTCCAATCCCTCCCTCAAACCCCTGGGGCATCCTCAGCCTCTTCTCCAAAGCTCCTTTTTGCTTTTATCCCATGGATTTGGCTTTAAAAACTCCCAATCCTGGCAGGCTGGGCATCCATCTGGGGGGTGGGAGGCAGGGATGGATTCCTGGGGGAAAAGTGGAGGCTGGGAAGTGGCAGCTTGGGCCCAGGGTGGGGTTTGGAGCAGGTTGAGCAACGCTGCTGCTTTGAGCAACTCAGGGCGGGTTTGTTGTGTAAGGGGGAAGGGGGAAAAAAAAAAAAAAAAAAAAGGGGGGGAAAGTGAAGATCTGAGCTTAGGAAAAAATGTCACTTCCTCAAATCCAGCTGTTCTGGAGCCCTTTGGCAGCGCTGGCTGGAATCCTGAATTTTGGGGGAAGAGGAGATTGGTGCTGGTCCTGAGCTGGGGACACCTGAGCCAAAAGCCAGCTCTGGAGCCTCAGCTTCAGCTCCTGGGGGCTTTCCCTTGGCCAGCAGGGCCACTGTCCCCTGTCCTGCCACTGTCACCTGCCACCCCCTGCTCCAGGGACCTGGGGACACCCTCAGGCCTTTCTGACCCCCAGGGTGGGGGGAAAGGGGCTGCAGAAATCACAGCTGGGACTTGGGGGAATTGGGAGCTGCAGAGAGGGGAGGGAAGGGGATGATCCTGGAGCTGTGTCACCCCCAGAGGTGACAGCAGTGACAGCTTCACGTGTGTGGCTCCCAGTTGGGTTCAGCTGCTGCTCCAGCCTTGCCAGAGCTGGGATTTGAGGGCAGGGATCCCAAATTTCCTGGGGGCTGTCCTTGTGTTCGCCTTGGCACTGCCTGAGCCTGCTGGGGGATGGCTCTGCCAAGGGTTGTCCCTGTCCCTGGCAGAGCCAGGAGGGGCTCAGGAGGTTCAGGAGCTCCAGCTGGAGCTCAGGGAGGCTCCCAGCCTGAGCCATCTGCTCCCAGCCTGGCTGGCTCCTGGAGATCCCAGAAATCCCTGCTGGCTTTTTGGGGAAGCCCCAGAGGGTGTTGGTGTGGCTGATCAGTGCTGGGGATGCTCTGAGCACACCTGGAGCTTTTCTTGGTGGAGAAAAGGGGAATTTCCTGCCAAAAAAAAAACCAAACAACAAAACAAAAAAGCATTTCCAGCCTGGGAATTCCCTTCTGCCTTGGGGTTTGTGGGGCAGTCACAGCTCCCACAGGCAGCTCTGTCCCCTGAGCTGGGTTGTCCTGGGAGCCTGGACATCAGCCTGGGAGTGGGGAAGGGGTTGGGGATGGTGTCCCTGCTGTGGCTTTCCCTCTGTCCCTGCTGCTCCCTGCTCTGCTTCTCCCTCTGTCCCTGCTCTGCTTTTCCCTCCCTGGGCTCTCACAGCACCTTGCAAAGTGAGGAGTGCCCAGGACTGATCCCTGGAAAGAAGAATCCACATTTTTTTTGCTTCCTCCTCCGAGCTCTGAGCAGCCCAGGGCTGGAATTGTGCCACAACCACAGAGTGGGGACAACCCCTGTGCCCTTCCCCGTCCTGGAAGCCACCTGAGCCATCCCATAATGTCCTGTCCTCTGTCACCCCGCAGCACTGGGAGCTGCTGGTGCTGGAGAAGCTCAAGTGGGACCTGGTGTCGGTGATTGCCAACGATTTCCTGCCTCACATCCTGCACCGGCTGCCCCTGCCCAGCGACAAGGTGGAGCTGGTGAAGAAACACGCCCAGACCTTCATCGCCCTCTGTGCCACAGGTGGGTGCTGGGCTGGGCCCGGGGCTGCTGGGACACCTGGCGTGGGCTCCCCACTCGTGTTTTGTTGCCTTCACTGCACTCAGAGCTGCTCGAGGTGGGCTGATGCTCCTGGGGGCTCTGGGATGCCAGGGCTGTGTGCCAGCCTCTTGCTGTGCCTGTGGGAGGGCGTCCAGGGCTAAATCCCGACTTTTCTCAATCTTTGGAGCCAGGACTTCTCCTGAAGTCCTCGGCCTGTTCCGTGCTCCTCCAGCCCAGTTTCTCCCGAGCTCCACAGGGAAAAACCCCGCTCCCAAACGCCACGTGCACGCTCACTAACAGCTCCTTCCCCGTCCCCTGTGCCTGTGCTGGCTGCAGACTACACGTTTGTCATGTACCCGCCCTCCATGGTGGCCACGGGCAGCATCGGGGCGGCCGTGCACGGCCTCAGCCTGGCGGGGAGCGGCTGCAGCGGCGACGCCATCACGGAGCTGCTGGCCGGGATCACGGGCACGGACGTGGTGAGTGGGCACGGGGCTGGCACCGGGCACGGGGCTGGCACCGGGCACGGACGTGGTGAGTGGGCACGGGGCTGGCACCTGGCACGGCACTGCTGGGACCTTCCTCCTCCTCCGCCTCCTCCTCCTCGGAATTTTCTGGGGAGGGTGTGGAGTCTCAGCCTCTGGAGATGTTCCAGACTCACCTGGATGTGTCCCTGTGTCACCTGCTGCAGGTGACCCTGGCCCAGGTGGTGAGGGAGAGACTGGGATGGACTGGGCGTGGTCAGGGACAGTCTGGGATGGACTGGGCGTGGTCAGGGAGAGACTGGGATGGACTGGTCACAGGGATGGACAGACTGGGATAGACTGGGCGTGGCCAGGGAGAGGCTGGGATGGACTGGGCGTGGCCAGGGAGAGGCTGGGATGGACTGGGCGTGGTCAGGGAGAGACTGGGATGGACCGGGCGTGGTCAGGGAGAGGCTGGGATGGACTGGGCGTGGCCAGGGAGAGGCTGGGATGGACTGGGCGTGGTCAGGGAGAGACTGGGATGGACTGGGTGTGGTGATGGCCAGCCCAGGGATGGACTGGTCACTGGGATGGACAGACTGGGATGGACTGGCCGTGCTGATGGCCAGCCCAGGGATGGACTGGTCACTGGGATGGACAGACTGGGATGGACTGGCCGTGCTGATGGCCAGCCCAGGGATGCAGGCTCAGGGATGGACTCCAGAGGGGCCCTTCCAGCCCCAGCTCCTGTGGGATTCTGTGGAACTGTGCCATTCAAACGGTGCTGCCCTGGTTTGAGGAGAACCAAGGGCTGTGGGATGATCCCAAACACAGCTCGGGGCAGGGCAGGGTGTGCCCAGAGCCTTTGAAATGCCACACAAAGGGCAGGATCTGTTCCCTGCCCGGGCAGGTGTTGGCAGGATCGGGTTCTCCAGCTGGGATGGGGACAGGGACACCTCAGGCTCGGCATCTGCTCCCCTCAGTGTCCGGTTGCAGGTGCCCTGGCTGGGGGGGAGGAAAGGGGGGTTGGGACATGAAACCTTCCAGGTTTGGGGACATCAGTATGGGGGGGTTCTCCAGCCCCTCCACTGCCCTTGGAGCGGGGACAGGGATCCTGTGGGGCTCTCCAGGTCACTCCAGTCTGGAGTTTTTCCTCTCCCCTTTGATCTGCTCCCCTGCCAGGACCTGGAGCAGGCCTGGGGGTGGCTGCCACGAGGCTTTGTCCGGGCTCCTCCCGAGCTCTTTGTGCAGATGGAATTTTTTTGTTCTCTGGAGCCTTTTTAGAGAGAGAATCAGTGCAGCCACCTGCTCGGGGAGGTCGGGGCTGTGCAGGGAACAGGTGGGAAGCAGGGAGGATTCTGTGGAGGGAGAGGAGCTGAAATGGAGCCCAGCACCCTCCTGTCCCCTCTTGTCCCCTTCTGTCCCTCCCCAGCATCTGCTGTGCCCCCTGCCCAGGTGTGGCGTGCCTCACAAACAGCTCCAGCCCTGGCAGGACCATGGCAGCTCCTCCTGGGATGTGTCCACAGAAATTTGGGCTGCTGGGAGAGCTCCTGGGCTCAGCCTCCTCCATCTGTGGTGCTGCTGCTTCTCCCAGAGTGTGGCCCTGCAGTGTCCCCAGGCTGTGACTCAGTTTCCCCTCTGGAGGAGCCATCCCCTTCCTGCAGCTCCCGGGCCCAGCTGGGCAGGGCTGGGAATGCCAGGGCTGGGAATGCCAGGGCTGGGAATGCAGGGCTGGGAGTGCAGGGCTGGGAATGCAGGGCTGGGAGTGCAGGGCTGGGAATGCAGGGCTGGGAATGCAGGGATGGTGCTGCAGGGCTGGGAATGCAGGGCTGGGAGTGCAGGGCTGGGAATGCAGGGCTGGGCCAGCTCTGTGGCTAGTGGGAGCCTGGCTGAGGGTTGCCAGGCTGGCTTTGGCATCTCAGCCAAAATTGCTGGTGGTGGGGATGGAGAGGCTGAGATGGACTGGCCACAGGAATTGCCCCATGGAATCAGGAGGAATTTCCCTATGGAATCAGGAAGAATTTGGTCACAGGAATGGAGAGCCTGGGATGGACTGGTTGTGGTGATGGTCAGCCCAAGGATGATGCTGGACAGCTGGGGATGGTGCTGGAGAGCCCAGGGATGATCTGGCCATGGTGATGGACAGCCCCTGTCCAGGTGTCCCTGGTGACAGACAATCCCTGTCCAGGTGTCCCTGGTGACAGACAATCCCTGTCCAGGTGTCCGTATCCAGGTGTCCCTGGTGCTCAGGGCCGGGCAGTGCTGGGGCAGGACGAGGCTTTGCTGAAGGGGAGCCGGGGAAGGGGAGCCGGGGAAGGGGAGCTGGGTGTTGCTATTTTCACTCGCCACATCCTCTGTCAGTTTCTAAGAACCGCTGGCGGATTCCTGGTAAGAGATTTCGGGGTGTGACAAAAGTCTCGTGAGGTGCAAACTGTCACCGGGCTGGGCTGTGCCTGGGGGTGTCCGAGTGGGAGTTTCCTGCTCTGCTTACAGCTCGTGGGGGAAAAACCAGAGCAGGGTTTGCATTTATGGCATTTATGCCCCTGCACCTTCCTGTGCGTGTCCCCCAGCTCTGGGTCCCCTGGGGGGTGTCACAGAGGGGACAGGAGGGTGAAAACCTTGTGAGCAGCTCGGTGGCCACAGCATGGTTCTCTCAGTGTGGATGGGAGGTGCTGTAGGGTGGGTTTTGGGTCTCAGGGGCACCCAGCAGAATTCCTGTGCCCAGCTCTGCTGCAGGAGCACCCTGAGCTCTGGGAAAGCTGGGCCTGGGGAGCTGGAGGGGGATGGATCCATGTTCCCAGGACAGCCAAAGTTTTGGGATCTGGGAAGTTCGGCCAATGCAGAGCTGCCCTGCCCTCGCCACGCTGCTGAAGCCACACCCTGGCTCCCTCCAGGACTTTGGGAAGCTCTGCTGGACACAACATTCCAGCAGAATGGGGTCAGCAGGGAGGTGGGAGGAGGACAACCAGAGTGTGGGGCTTTGCCTGGGGAGGGACAAGCTGCTGGAGAAAAATCTCCTTTTCCCTTCGTGCTCAGATGCTCGGGGGGGTCAGAGGTACAGCCCAGCAGCTGCTCTGGGCTTTTCCTCAAGCTCCCAGCCCTGAGCAGCATGGATCTGATGGCTCCTGTGTGTTTTCCTGTTCCAGGACTGCCTGAAGGCCTGTCAGGAGCAGATTGAGGCAGCTTTAGCCGAGAGCCTGAAGCAGGCATCCCAATCCCAGCAGGAATTCAGCGCCAAGACGGCGGCGTACGGGGGCAGCCAACCCACGAGCACCCCCACGGATGTCACCGACGTCAACCTGTGACCAAGTGCCCTTCCCCAGAGCTCCAGCCCCTCCCTGGACACCCCCAGCTCGCTGCA
>VWZS01002586.1:5015-20526 GCA_013397075.1 Rhabdornis inornatus | reverse complement strand
AAAATCAAATCCATCCCATCCCTTATTCCAGTGAAAATCAAATCCATCCCATCCCTTATTCCCAGTGAAAATCAAATCCATCCCATCCCTTATTCCCAGTGAAAATCAAATCCATCCCATCCCTTATTCCCAGTGAAAATCAAATCCATTCCCTCCACAGAGCAGTGCTGCCTTGGGACCACATTTTCCCACTGGCTTGCAGTGGGTGGATTTATATTCGATGGAGAATTTCTGTCCTCTAATTGCATCGTGCCCCTCTCTGCCAGGCTTTGAAAATCCTCCCCAGACAATTGGAGGGTTTGGAGCTGAAATGAAAGGAGCTGGGCAGGGTGGGGTGAGGAAGTGATGAGTGGCTTTTAGCTGGAAATCCTAAAAGTGTCCTGAGGGGAGCACTCGGTGCTGCCTTGGGGGCTTTGTTCCTATTTTTTTATTTTTTTCCTGACAGGGATCAGTGTCTGTGAGCCTGGCTCCATTCCAATAATTCCTGACAAAACTGGGAAGATTTTTTTTTTAAATTTTGTCTTTTTTTTTTTTTTTAAATTAAATCTCAAAATCCCAGAGTGGTTTGGGTTGGGAGGGACCTTAAAGCTCATCCAGTGTCCGTGGGCAGGGACAATTTCCAGCATCCCAAACCCCATCCAAGCTGCCCTTGGACACTTCCAGGGATGGGGCAGCCACAATTCCCTGTGCCAAGGTCTCTCCACCTTCACAGGGAAGAATTTTTCCCTGATGTCCAATCTAAACCTGTTCCCTGACAGTTCAAATCCATCCCTCTTGTCCTGTCACTCCTATAAATCCTTTCTTTGGATGTGCTGGAACCATTCCAGCTCTTGCCTGGTGCTGGAATTGACTTTATGCAGGAATTTCAGCTGGATTAGAACTGCACCTTGTGCTGCAGGTTAAATAACAAGTGCTGTGTGTATGAAGAAAATATTGTTTTGGCTGGCTCCTACCTTGAGCATTATCTTATTATTATTTTTTTATTGATAAATTCTGTCATGGGGTCCTCCAGAGCCAAATCATTTCTTCATGCACTCAACTTCAAAAAATAAAATTTGGCATGGAAACCTTTCCCCCCCACTCCCTCAGATGTAACTCATGGAATGAGGAGTTCATGGGTTTTATTGATTCATTTTGTTTGCATTTGTGGTCACTGTGGGGATTTATCAGGGTTCTGGGTATAAGGATTGAGTTACACAAATCCAGGGATATATTTTGATATATGTATGTGTATATATTTATATATATTTAACGTGTATTTGTGTGTGTTGGTAGAACTGAACAGCCCAGTCTGATTCTGGATGTTTAAGGGTTTCCAAGTCATTAACAGAAATTAAATAATTCAGATGTAGTGGCTGGCTCAGAGGGCTGCTTTGAGATGAATTAAATGAAATTTGGGTTATTTAAAAACCCCTTAATTGGGGTTTTAATCTCAGTCCTGGATTTCAGCATCCAGTGACCTCCCATGGCATTTACAGGTTATTTTTGTTATTTTTGTTCTTGAGATTCCTCTCAGTGGCTGCTTCTGGTGGCTGGGACATTTCTGGTGTCACATTTGGAATATTTCATCTTCCATTTAAGAGCAGTGTTTAAATGTCTGCTGGTTGCTGTATAGAAGTCAGGATTTGGATTTCCATGATTTTTGTGTGTCTTTTCCAGCTCGGGATATTCTGTGATTCTGTGATTTTTTTGTGTTTTCTGCAGCTGGAGAAAAATAATGGTAATATCATGTGGGAAGAGGAGGTTGATCTGTGAGGAGAACTAAGTGGGGGTTATGTCCTTTAAAACCACACAAGCACAAAAAACATGTTTTAATTTTAAGGACAAACATTCTAGATTTAGAATGGCATTAATTATGCTGAAAAAATCCATGTAAAACTCTGCTATTCTTAAAAAAAACCCTGAAATGAACTGTTTATTCCTTGGAGTTGTGAGAAAGAGCCCTGAGCTTGGATTTAATGATGTTTAATCATTCTTTCAAAAACACAAAGGAGGCACTAAAAGCTGTTCAGCTGAGCTAGAAAGAACTAATAGCTATAACTTAGATTCAAAAGTGATTTAGTTCCAGAGGTAAATCCATAATCCCACCAGTCAGGAGTTAATCTGTCACCAGACTAAGACTAGAAGCAAATCTATTTAACTAAGAATAGTTAATTCACCTGAATCAGAGCAGGGATGAAGATCCTGCTCACCAGAGTTTATTTGGAGGAAATAAAATATTCATGATGGAGAGTGGAAACAGCAAGTGGCTTTCGAAGAGGGGGGGAAAAAAAATCTCCTTTGGAATTTGTTCTGCTCTTTTCCTGCACTTCCCAGGATGGTTGGATCTGCTGGTTTGGGTAATGTGGAAATGAGTCAGAATAAGGAAGGAAATATCCTGTTTATCCCAAAATTGGGAGGGTTTAGGAGCAGCTTTTTGTGGCATTAAACACAAATTCACATCTCCCTTTTTTCCTCTCCTTGTCCTGTTGTTGTTTCATCTCAGGACAAATTGAAGGGATGAACTTTAACCTCTTAGGAGGATAATTTATTAAAATAACAGATGCTGCAGAATGGGGCCTGGCTTGATCTGCAGTTCTTAAGGAAGATTAACAACCTGAGAGTTCACAAATCGGGGTCCTGCTTCTGACCTCGGCTTGTGGGCAGGACAAAGGCACCACTCACATCCTGTGATTCAGGAAAAAAAAAAGGATTTCAGCCAGAGCAGGATTCCTAATATGCAAATCAGCAATAATTCCATCAGGAAATGGCAGGGAAAGGTAGATCTGAACAAGTGAAATTCTTCCTTTTGTACCAAAAAACAGAGGCACAAACCTTGGGCGAGGCTGGGGCTGAAAACACAGAATTTAGTTTTATTTCTGCCACTTCAGATCCCTGTTTGGACACTGAGGAAGAGCAGGGATTTATTTCTGGATGGGTTGGCTTCTCCCAGCACAAACCAGGCCCAGCAGCTGAGCAGGGGAAGAGGATGTGTAAATCCCTTAATTCTTTGTTGGCAAGAAAACACAGAAGCCCTTGGTGGAGCCCCAGGGTCGGAGTGGAGGGCTCAGAGATTTTTCTGTTTCCAGAGCTGGGCACACAGCAGCACTCTCCATGTGGGAATGTGGGAATTTCTATGGATCCTGTGCAGAAACCCCACTGAGGGTTTGCTGGGCAGACAAATGAAACCCCAAAATCCTCGCTGCGCTTGGATAAATTGGATAAACGGCTGGGATTTGCTCATTTTTACCAATTCACAGCATTTATAAAACCCAGAGAAAATTTTCTGCTGTTGTAAAACCCAGAGAAAATTTTCTGGTGTTGTAAAACCCACAGAAAATTTTCTGCTGTTACAAAACCCACACAAAATTTTCTCCTGTTCTGCTTCACTCCTTTGGGGTTAAAAACCCCAAATAATTGATTGGCAAGTGAAAGCAGAGCAGATGATGGAGAGGGCTGTCAAAACCCAGCGTTATTTTTGTCTTGGGATCCTGAAGGAGTCAGAGGCTCCTTTCCCAGCCTGTGGAATTGTGTTCTCCTCTTTTGATGCTCTGTTCCTTGTGCCCGGGGACAGAATCTCGGTTTTATTGCCTCGGGGATGGCTCTGACACTTCGCTGGGACTGATGGCTCCAGGATTTGCTCCTGGCACGGCTTCCTCCTTAATCCAGCAGAGATTTCCCCAGGATGGATCCGAGTTTTGTTCCCAAAAGAGCAGCAGAGGAGTCGCCAGAACTCAGCAAGTGTTCGCTGCGTGCTGTAATCCCTCTTTGTGTCAGTCACAAAGGGATCCTGCCAGAGCCTGGGATTCCGCTGCTCCTGCATCCCTGCGGCAGCCACGGGAGCCAGAGCTGCTGCAGCTGCCGAACTTCACCTCGTCCCTGTGCCATGGAGGCGTCTGGGGCTTGTTCAATTAAAATTCCCTGGGTTTTGAGGCGAAATTCATCAGTTTTGGGAATGCTGGAGGTGCTCGAGGTCAGAATGTAACCAGCTCTGCCTTTGCACTCATGGAATTGTTAAAACTGGAAAAGACCTTTAAGTCCAAAATGCTGTTGGATTTTGTTGTTACTGAGAAGCTGGATGGGAATGAAGTAGGATTTTCTACTCCAGTTTCCTGATTTTTGGTGCTTTTAATCCACGATCTGTGAGCTGTTGCTGTGAGTCTCAGCTCTGGATGTTTTCCTGCTGATCTGTGATAAATGGGATGTGCTGAGCAGGATCATAATGGTTCAAGAGTGTGGGGAAAAGCAGAAATGCTTCCTGCAGGCTGGGAAATGTAGGGATTTGTGTGGCTGGCTGTGGTTTAAAGGGATGATAAGGCAGGGAAAGTGGGAATGATCTCTGCCCTGCTTTGTCACCTTGGGGTGATTTGGTTGAACCTGTCCCTGGAGCAGGATCCCTGGGCAGTGGGAAGTGTGACAGGAAGCAAAGATGCTGAGTTTGGTGTGAATCTCCACAGTTTAAGGATGGGGGGGCACAAAAAAAGTGAATTTCCAACAGATTGGAGTCGGTGCTGCTGATTTTGTGCCTTTAAAGCTCCTCTCCTGCCTGCTCTAACTCAGCTGTTCCAGGAGGGAAGTTTGGGTGGAAAACTTCAGGATTTGGGACATCACCCTCAGCTGTTCTGTGGACACAGAATTCTTTGGGAATTCCTGGGTTGGAAAGTGAAATTAGAACTTTTTATCAGCCAGAACCAGCTCTCAGCCTGTTCTTAATTCTGTTTTTTTTCCTGCTCCAGGCTGATAATTCCAGTTGTGTGGTTTTGCTGTAATTGCTTCGGGCTTCTCCAGATGGAAGAGGCAGGGAATTGCTGGGAATTCCAGCAGGGAATTGCTGGGAATTCCTTCCCTTTGGGCTGGTCCAGGAGGACTGGAGTTGTTCAGGAACGCTGGGAATTGTTTTAATGCCCAGATCTGTATTTCCCAGTTTATTGACCCTTCCAAAAGGCAATCCCAAAAATAAAACCGGGATGGAAAGGAAGGGGAGGAGGGGTTTTATGTGCTGGAGTAAATAGGGAGATTAACTTCTAGAAAGCTGTGAACTACAACACAAATTGCATTTTAACAATGCTTTTTAACATCTGGGGTCGTTAAATAGAAATTCCCACATTTTTAGGGGTCTGTAGGATGTGGGTCTTGTTTGTTTGTTTTCAGTGACTCTAAGGAATGTACAGCCAATATTTCACCTGGAAATGGAGTTTTAAAGCCGAAGTCAAGAGGTGAAAATTTAAAATACAGCTAAAACTTGAGGTTTTAGTCACTTGTATTCATCTCTCCCATGAGAAACTGAGCTTGGCTCAATAAGAATATTCAAATTTCATCTTCAAAAATACTTGAAATTTTAAAAACTTTCAACTCACATGACAGTGCAAACACACAACAACTCTTCCCTTTGTGGACTGAAGGATTTCACCTCCTCTTTGCCTTTTCATGATTATTTCCAAATCCTGCTCCATTCCCAAGGATCTTCATGGGGAAGGAATGTGAATAGAAGACACATGTGCAGCCCTTTGTGTGGGGTTGGAATTCCAGCTCTTGGAAGAGGCTTTTGGTGGAGTCATAAATTTCTCTCCCAACCAACCCAGAAGGAATTTGGTGCCTTCTCTGATTCCTTGGAATTCACCAGGAAAAGCAGAGGGAGGTGGTTTTGGGGTGTGCAGCTCCACCAATTCCCAGGAGCAGCAAAAAAATAAAAAAAAAAAAAAGGCAGGATTGGGTTATTTTATCCATTCCAGCCTTTAGGAATGGGAATATTTAATTCCCTTTTCACTCTAGGTGAGGTAACAGCACATTCCAGTTCACTCAAAGCCTCAAGTTGTATTTAAAGCACTCTTGAAGACCTTAAAGTTTTTTTTTTAAGTGCTCAGAATTCCTGAGTTTTAAGGAAAAGAGGTTTTGCATCCCTGGGACTTTCTCCCTGAGCACTTCATTTCTCTGGAGCAGTTTGGTTGATGTGGAGCTTGGACCTGAAAATGCTTTATTTTTATATTTGCTGTGCTCTAAAGTCAAAGATGAGCCAAAATCTGCCAACCTCAGCTTCCTGACAGGATGCAGAGAAGCAAATCCTGCAGGAATCCTGTTTATTCCCACCAGGAATGCTGCCAACCCAGCAAATAGGATTTTCCTAATCCAACTGCTTCGGATTTTTTGACTCTTTTTTTGAGTTTGGATGGGGTTTTTCAGTATTTCTTTGAAAACTTTGATTCCTGACAATTCCAGCTTCGAGCCTAGAGTGGATTTTGGGAGCTCCCAGGAAGAGTTTAACGCTTCCAGAGTTGGAGTTAACTGGGATTAATTCTGGAATTCCTGACCTTGCTGGCAATGTTGGCAGGAAAATCCCATTTTCCTCAAGCTCCCTTGTGGCCTGAGCTGGAGTTTGGCACATCTGGGTGAGGTTTGGAGTCCTCCAGTTCCTGTATCCAACAGCAGAATCCAGCAGGAATTCCTCCATGGCTCCTGAGGGATCCTGACCTCCCTCCTGGCACAGGAAAGTTGGGAATTCTCAGCTTTTGGTGAGATCCAGGTAGAGGATTTGTCTTCTTCTTTTTTCCTTGTTAATTTTCCTGTACCCAGCTGGATGTTGTGTCAGCCTGGAGAGAGGGAAAGCACAATTTAGGGATAGAAAGCTGAGAGTTTTCAGGAAAAGAGCTCCAGAATAATTGGAAAATTATCTCTGGAGAAATCTCTCTGGCCACTTTTGCTCCCTCAGGGATGAAATTTGCAAATCTGAACCCAGCAGGCTTTGAAGGAGAGGAGTAAAGGGAATAAATCCTGCTGGATTTTTGGAGAAAGAGCAGGAAAATGAGATTCCTGCCTCTTTTCCTGGGTGTTTTCCATGCTCTGAGTGAGTAATTCTGGAGCACGAGGGTCTCTGAGGACAGGGGTGAGGGGATGTGGTGGTGCCACTCCTTCCTTGAAGCAGCAATTCCTATTTTCTACCAGAACATCAATTATATGAGGGGTTTTTCCTTGAAAAATTCTCATTTCTGCTGTCTTTAAGAAGAATTCAGGAGGAATTTCTCTACAGAAGGGGAAAACCAGGGAGGTTTGGAGTCCCCATGGAGGTGTCCAAGGAATGTGACACTGCAGGGATGGGTGGGGATCAGGCACAGCTTGATGATCCTGGAAGTTTTTCCAGCCTCAGTGATTCTGGAATTCCATAAATAAAGGATTTTACCGTGGCTGCCTCCTGGGACAGCTCCTGCCAGAACTGGAAGGGGGATGTTGGAGCAGGATTTTATTCCCCAATTTCTGGGCAGCTCAGATTACAAATTTGCATTTGCACATCTGGTTCCATAATTGGTGCCTCACAAACAGGGAGGTGAAAACAATCAGGGGAAGAAAGTTTTGGGGTTTTTTTAGTGGGATTCTTGGAGATCTCTCTGATATTCCCAGATTTCTATTTTGGAGTGTTTGCAGCAGAAATTGGAGAGTTCCACATAAAAAGTGATTTATTGGGGTGGGAAGTGCTTGGGTTTTGCATCCAGGATTTTTTTATCCTATTCCATAAAATGCCAGAATGGTTTGGGGAGAGGATCTTAAAGCTCATCCAGGGCAGGGACACTTTCCCCTGTCCCAGGCTGCTCCAACCTGGCCTTGGACACTTTCAGGGATCCAGGGACAGCCACAGCTTCTCTGGGAATTCCATCCCAGCCCCTCCCCACCCTTCCAGGGAGGAATTTCTTCCCAATATCCAATCCAAACCTTCCCTCTCTCAGTTTGAAACCATCCCCCTTGCCCTGTCTCTATGATTTGACCAAATTCTCTCTATTCCTTATGTAATTTTGATGGAAACCAAGAATATCCAAGGATTTTTTTTTCCTACAGTGCTGAAAAACAAAGGTTAAAAAAAAGGCAAATGTGCTTTATTTAATGTGGCACCAATTCCCAATGGTTCTGTGCTTCACTTCTGCCATTCCCAGGAGAGGGATGAAGGAATGAGTGAAAAAAATCCTTCAATCCCAGCTTCCCACCTGTCCTGGCAGATGATTCCCAGGACTTTGTGCTCTCTTATTTATTCTGGAATCACCTTTTGGACAAATAAAAGCAGCAGCATTCCAGGGTCGAACATCCAGCACCTCTCCTGGCCCCTGGACTGTTTTGGTTTTTTTTTTAATTTTTTTTTTGGCTTCTTACAGATTCATTTAGAAGAAGAAAGTAGCTGCTGTCACCAGATGCCTGCAGATGGCTTTAATCAGGTTCCAAACGTGCAACAATGGAACAAAGGAGCAGAATGAGCTCGGCTGGTTTCTTGTGACTCTCTTCTAGGGGCAGCAGCCAAATTGTTCCTGCTGCTTTTTGGTTCTGGGAGCTCTTAGAGGATCTCACTGGGATTTTTTTCCCAGGATTCTGAGCCATGCAAGGCAAGAAAGTGGGGTTTGCCCCAGTGTTTAAGTGATTTACAAGGTGAGAAGGTTTCAGATAGTCTCTAAAATGTTATTAGCTGAACTAATACCTCTATTTTGCTTTTATTCCCTGCTATTTTATTTCAGTTTGACTCATCTTTAGTGGATTGCAGTGCTCCAAGTGATTCCTTCTCCCTCTTTTCCCTTCTCTGGAAAAGATCTAAGTAGGTGAGAAAAGGAAGATTTTATAGAAATTCCTTAAAATCTGCTTTTATGGGGAAAAAAAAAACCAAACCCAAGAGTTAAAACCTGATAATTAGAAAGAGCAGAGCTCTGAGTGTTTCTTTGCAAGGTGTTCCTTGCCCATCCTTAAATCCTGCTGTTGCTCATGGCTTGGCCCATCCAGGGCAGCAATTTGGGATTTCTGAGGCAGCTCCAGCCCTGTGATCTCTGCCAGGTTTGTTTTTCCCTCACCTCGTGCCTGTGTTTACAGCTCCTGACTCACAAATCCTGCTCTCCTTTAATCCCAGCCTTGGAATTCCCACTGGGAGCTGCAGATTGTGGTGAAGTTGTTTTTGTGTACATGTGGAAAAGAGAGGAAAACCTCTCCTTAGTCCTGTGCCAGCATTTCCAGGGATTTATTTCACTCTGTGCTGCTTGGGGGGTGCAGGGCTGGACCTGCAGCTGCTCCAGCTGCCTTTGGAACGTGTGACAGTTGATTCCAATCCTTTTTGGTTTGTTTTTTTTCATGGAAAGAGTCAAAAATATGAGTCAGCAAGAGAAATCCTGGATGTGAAGGATTCACTCTGAAGCGTGGTGGGTGGAGAAGCTTCACTTTCGAGGAAAATCCTCTCACTCAAGTGCTTTGGGGTTAAATAAACACAATTTCTTCCTAACTTTCAGTGGAATTATGGCTTGGATGTGTAAGGGAATTATCTGAGGATACCTAAAGAGAACCAGGTGGGGGAATATCAAATGCAGCATCAAAGGTGCTTTTGTGCTGAGAATTCCTCAATTTCGACATAACAAAGCTGCTTTGTCAGCTGTGTTTGGAATTTCTTCCCTTTTCCAAGCTGGAAATTTCCTGCTCCAGCACAGGAAAATCCAAAACGGTTGACAAAAGGCTGCTGATTTATCTCCTGCATTGTCAAACAGGATTCCTCAATCTGTTTGGTTTTTTGGTTTTTTTTAATAATTCCCTGGATCTGCTGTGGGAGTCATTTCCTGGGAGCCTGCTGAACCCAGCAGCTCTTCCTCCTTGGGGAAATGGGGAGAAATTCAGCATTTTTTGAAAATTTCTCGTGCTGAGACTTCACAGAGCCCGTGAGCATCCAGCTGTTTGATGAACCCCTAAAAAACTGGTGTCTTTCAGGCCAATTTGTTGTTCCAAAGTAGAAATCTGGTGTGCTGGGGAGGCTGAAGGGTTAAATTCCCCACACTGTCGCATATGGCAGTGAGCAGAATCACAGATGTTGATGATACAACATAATTAGTATTCTTTTATGTAAATGAAGGCTGTCAATGTTACCACAGTGTCTGCACTCCTGCAAACTGGAATTTCTGCCTCACCAAAGCTAGACAGGATTCTAAACAGAATTCCATGATTTTAAATCCACACCTGAGGAGGAAAATGAAGAGGAAAGAGGGGAAAAAAAAAAAAGCTCAGGGAGGGAAAAAGGTGGAGAAGGGATTTTTCCAACTTGTAGAAAAAAAAAAGAGAGACCAAATGAATCCTTTGTTTAGGTGAGGATTTCCAAAATCCTTTCCATGTCCTGGGATTTGGGAAGGAAGGAGCCCAGCCCAGGGGAAATGTGGGAATTTCTGAGCTGGTTTAAATAAAAACCTCAGCGGTTCTTTGGGTGCTGAAGTGGCCACTTGAGCTTTCAGTGGAGTCCAGGAGAAAGAACTGAAGAGCTTTGATTTTTCTCTAAGAGATTCCTTCCTCAGCAGCAATAGCACTGATAAAGGTGGCAATTAAAGCAAATTTGCATCATTTGGGGCCGCTAAAAATGCATTTCCTTCACCTGCAGGTGAGGGCTCAAACCCTCAAAGCTTTGGCAAGTGTTAAACTTTGCACCTCATAAAATGATGTTTTAATCACATATTCTGTGTGCCAGGTCCATGTGTAACAAACTTCATTCAGATCTGGTTTTCCAGTCTTTCTACCTCTGTTTTTTTCTCATTTTCCCCATTTTTCTCTTCTCTGAGATTCTTATTTTGTTGCAGTTTGCACCTGCCAGCTCCTCATTGCTTCTTTTTTATTCTTTGAAAAACCACCTAGAAATGAAATTTAACTCAGCACAGCTTTTCTTTTTTTAATCTTTCCCCCTTCTCCTCCCTCTGTCTCTCACCAAGAGATTGAAGCAGCCAAAAATCCAAGTGATCACAGGAGGGGCACGTTTTTCCTCCTGGATATTTCTTTTTTTTTACTCCCATTTTTTCCCTCTGCCATATGTTGGGTCATCCACTACAAAAACCTCATCATGAAGAGGCTCCGTGTGATCAGCAGATTTAAAAAAAAAAAACCAAAACAAAAAACAAACAAATAAACAAAAAAACAGAATGAAAAGGAATGGAATTTTGTGTGTGATGTGTCTCAGCATCTGAGAATTTGGGATCCTGGGGGTAATTCCAAAGAATTATTTCTGGAATAAACGAGTTCTGCACTGAGGGGTTAATGATGCTCCTGCCAGCCTTCCATGGTTGGTTTCTGTGCATCACCAGGATATTTTCCCTGTCTCTCTCCAGGGCTTTGAAGCTGCCTGGCAGTGAGGAGTTCCCAGTAATTAAATTCTCCAGGATGTGTGGGAAGATGGAGCTGCTGGGGGCCCGGGATGTGGCGTGCAGGAGGAGAGGATGTGTGCCCTGCACTCCGTGAGTAACCTGGCTGCTCTGAGCTCCTGCCCTCAGAGCCTTGCAGGGGCTGCAAAAAGGGATCCACAATCCACTGGGAATCGTTTTAGCAAAATGAAGCATTAGGATTTTAGCTTTTCTATTTTTTATATATTTATAAGCCTGTAATTCTTTAGTGTACAGCTCTAAATTCCATATCCAGTGTGAGCTGCTGCTTTCCCATTTTGGTCAGACACAACAATTCCTCTCCAGGCCTGGGAATCAAGGACACTTCACTGCCTCAGGCCCTGAGAGATGGAAACAAAAGTGAGTTGGGGGGAGCAAACTTGGGGTAAATTACTTCATTACCTGAAGCTCTAATGGGAAGATTAAGATGCAAATGTGAGGAATTTGGGGTGTCCTGTGCAGGGCCAGGAGTAAAATCTGATGATACTTTTGGCTTCCTTTAATCAGGATATCCCATGAACCCACAAATAGATTTCAAATGTGTGTCACAGCTCTAAAATCTTTTCCTTGTATTTTTTGGCACCCAAGGTTGGAGCACTTCCTGTGGGACATGGATAGATGTAGATGTGGAAAATTTGGGGTGTCCCATGCAGGGCCAGAAGTCAGATTTGATGATCATAACCCTGACCCTTCCAGTCATATCCCATGACCCTACAAGAAGATTTCAAGTACATGTCACAGCTCTAAAATCCTTTTCCTTGTGTTCTTCGCCTCTGTACAACAGTGACACCTCCTGTGAGACATAGATAGATACAAATGTGGGGAATTTGGGGTGTGCTGTGCAGGGCCAGGAGTCAGATTTGATGATCTTAGCCCTTCCAATCAGGCCCCCTTCCAATGACCCTACAACACGATTTCAAACACATGTCACATCTCTAAAACCCTTTTCCTTGTGGTTTTCCCCCCCAGGGTGAGAGCAGCGACACTTCTTGTGAGACATGGATAGATGCAAACAGGGGGAATTTGGGGTGTGCTGTGCAAGACTAGGAGTCATCAGATCATCAGATTTGATGATCCTAACCCTTCCAGTCGGGCCCCCTTCCCATGACCCTACAACAAGATTTCAAACACGTCACATCTCTAAAACCCTTTTCCTTGTGGTTTTCCCCCCCAGGGTGAGAGCAGCGACGCCTCCTGTNCGGGCCCCCTTCCCATGACCCTACAACAAGATTTCAAACACATCACATCTCTAAAACCCTTTTCCTTGTGGTTTTCCCCCCCAGGGTGAGAGCAGCGACACTTCTTGTGAGACATGGACAGTTACAAACGGGGAATTTGGGGTGTCCAGGAGTCAAATCTGATGATCCTTGATGATCCTTCCAAGTCAGGATATTCCATGATCATATGAAAAGGGATTTCAAACACATGTCACATCTCTAAAACCCTTTTCCTTGTGATTTTCCCCCCAAGGTGGGAGCAGCGACGCCTCCTGTGAGACATGGATAGATGCAAACATGTGGGGCGGCTACGACTCGCCCAGGACCACTCGATCCTGAACCCCCAGAAGTGGCAGTGCGTGGACTGCCACACCACCGAGTCACTCTGGGCCTGCCTCAAGTGCTCACACGTGGCCTGTGGCCGCTACATCGAGGAGCACGCCCTGAGGCACTTCCAGGAGACCCGGCACCCCCTGGCCATGGAGGTGCACGAGCTCTACGTGTTCTGCTACCTGTGCCAGGATTATGTCCTGAATGACAACCCTGAGGGTGACCTGAAGCTGCTGAGGAGCTCGCTGTCGGCCATCAAGGGGCAGAGGAGCGGGAGGACGCTGCGCTCCATGGCGCTGGCCGAGGATGCCTGGAGGAGGAGGAGCCCTCAGGGCCAGTCCCAGATGCTCACGGCGCTGTGGCACCGGCGCCAGGCCCTGCTGGCGAGGGCTCTGCACACCTGGTTCCACAAGAGCTCCCGGGGACAGCTGAAGTTGAAGGAGAAAAAACAAATGGAGGAGCTGGAGAAGAAGAAGGAGGCGGCTCGGCAGCGGCGGCGGGAGATGAAGAGGCAGCTCCTGGAGGAGTTGGCCAACACTCCCCCGAGGAAAAGTGCCAGGCTGCTGTCCCACGTGCACAGGGAGAGCTTGATCCCAAGGAAATTCAGGGAGGTGGCCACAGCTTCCCCTACCTCAAGGCAGGTGCAGAGCAGCAGATTGAAGCAGTTCTACTCCATCCGGCGCCAGCCCCTGATGACACCCGGGGTGACGGGGCTGAGGAACCTGGGCAACACCTGCTACATGAACTCCATCCTGCAGGTGCTCAGCCACCTCCAGAAGTTCCGAGAATGTTTCTTGACTCTTGATCTCTGTGAAACAGAAGAACTTTTAGCTAAAACTGTGAATGGCAGGGCCAGGATGCCTGGCAAACTGGCAAATGGGGCTGCTGCTAACGAGCCAGGGAAGCCTGACAGGGTGGGATCGTCTCCAGCCGGCTTGAACGGGGGCTCCTCCATCAGCAGGAGTTTGGAGCTGATCCAGCCCAAGGAGCCCAGCTCAAAGCACATCTCCCTGTGCCACGAGCTGCACACCCTGTTCAGGGTGATGTGGTCTGGCAAGTGGGCCCTGGTGTCCCCCTTTGCCATGCTGCACTCTGTGTGGAGCCTGATCCCTGCGTTCCGTGGCTACGACCAGCAGGACGCTCAGGAATTCCTCTGTGAGCTCCTGGACAAGGTGCAGCAGGAGCTGGAGTCCGAGGGCACCAAGCGCAGGATCCTCATCCCCTTCTCGCAGAGGAAGCTCACCAAGCAGGTCCTCAAGGTGGTCAACACCATCAACAGGGGGCAGCTGCTCAGTCAGGTATGGAATTGCTTTTCCACAGGGATCACTTGGAGCTGTTCTCAGTGTGGAACAAAGGCTCTGCATGTTGAGGATCCCATTTAGGAGCATCTTAGAAATTCCCAGTTTCTCAATTCCTGAGGAAAAGGTCCTCAAGCTGGTCAACACCATTTTCCAGGGGCAGCTGCTCAGTCAGGTATGGAATTGCTTTTCCACAGGGAGCAGTTGGAGTTGTTCTCAGTGTGGAGCAAAAGCTCTGCATGTTGAGGATCCCATTTAGGAATGTCTTAGGAATTCTCAGTTCCTGAGGAAAAAATCCCTTGGATTGCTGTGCAGCTGCTCAGTCAGGCACGGAATTGCTTTTCCACAGGGATCAGCTGGAGCTGTTTACAGCTCTGCATGTTGAGGATCCCATTTAGGAATGTCTCAGGAATTCCCAATGCCTGAGGAAGAGTTCCTCAAGGTGGTCAACACCATGTTCCACGGGCAGGTATGGAATTGCTTTTCCACAGGGATCAGCTGGAGCTGTTTACAGCTCTGCATGTTGAGGATCCCATTTAGGAATGTCTCAGGAATTCCCAATTCCTGAGGAAGAGTTCCTCAAGGTGGTCAACACCATTTTCCACGGGCAGGTATGGAATTGCTTTTCCACAGGGATCAGCTGGAGCTGTTTACNTAGAATATCCTGAGCTGGGAGGGAGCCACAGGGATCAAATCCAACCTGCACAGACACCCCAAACAATGAAGAAATAAACAAATAATAAATAAATAAACAATATAAATATAAATTAATAAATTATAACAAACCCTGTGCAATTCCCACACTGGGGGAGGACCTGGAGAAAGAGGATCCGGAGGGATTTATCTCCCAATAAATTAATAAAGNCATGTTGAGGATCCCATTTAGGAGTATCTTAGGAATTCCCAATTTCCCAATTCCTGAGGAAAAAATCCCTTGGATTGCTGTGCAGGTGCCACCATTCCCATCCTTGTCACCTCAGTTGTGCCATTCTGGATGAAACCTGCACAAGCACAGAGCCCCTCCCTGCTTTTAGGTTTTGAATTTGTTTTTAAGGTTCCTTTGCAATTTTTTTTTTTGCCCTTTTTTGTTGTTTCTGTGCCTGGGAAGAACATGATGAGGCACCTCTGGACAAGCTCTTTGTGACAATTGGATTTTTACCAGCACAAACACTGAACGTGCTTGACAAAAGTTCCTGTAGGAGGTGGAAGTGCCTGTGGTGCTGGTTGGTTCCTTTTTCCTCTGCTCTTCCTTGCTGGAAATGTTTCATTCCCCACAAGGCNATCTCATAACAAAAAAATGTCAAATTTACAAACCAAAACCACCACAACCAAGTTTCAATCATTTCCTGACCAATTAAACTCACACACAATGCATTCTAATAGCATATAAAAATAAGCTGTGTACAATAAAAATCAAATAAATAAATAAAAATAAAATAATAACGAACATAAAAATAAATAAATAAAAATTATAGAAATAAAAATTAAAATTAATAAATAAAGAATAAGTAATATATAGATAAATAAGAAATAAAAATAATAAGAA
>VWZS01002582.1:0-10860 GCA_013397075.1 Rhabdornis inornatus | reverse complement strand
CTCTGGCACACAATTCCAGCCTGTTCCAGATCAGGAGAGCCCATCCCTGCCATTCCTTGGCCACAATTCCATCCTTTAGGACACTGCCAGGGATGGAGCAGCCACAGCTTCTCTGGGAATTCCATCCCAGCCCCTCCCCACCCTAACAGGGATGGATTATTTCCCACTGTCCCACCTATCCCTGGCCTTTCAGCAGTTTAATACCATTCCCTGTGTCCTGTCCTTCCATCCCTTGTCCCCAGTCCCTCTCCAGCTGTCCTGGAGCCCCTCCAGGCCCTGAGCTCTCCCAAATCCTCCTCTCCTCCAGGTGAACACCCCCAGAGACAAGCGGCCCATTGCAAGTTAAAACTGCTTTTCAAAAACCCCTCCGTGTTTGTATTTAGGCAGGGGCCTTGTCCTGGAGATAAATCCTCCCTGGAATTCCCTGTGAACTGAGATTTGTGAGTTCCTCTGGAATTGCACTGCTGTGGGGAGTCCTGAGCAGGCACTGAGCTAAATTAATTTGAGTTTAAATTCTGATTTCTTGAGCCAGCCCAGCTGAGGAGACCCTACCTGCAGCTCCTGGATTCCAGGACATTCTCTGTTCCTCTTATGGATTTCCATAAACTCCCTGTTTACATCAATCCCACAGTGAGGAGAATGAGATAAACACTGGATTTTTAATTAATTTTAGTTTAAATTCTGATATCTTGAGCCAGCCCAGCTGAGGAGACTCTACTTGCAGTCCCGAATTCCAGGACATTCTCTGTTCCTCTTAAGGATTTCCATAAACTCCCTGTTTACATCAATCCCACAGTGAGAATATGGAGAAAAATACAGGGTTATTAATTAATTTTAGTTTAAATTCTGATTTCTTGAGCCAGCCCAGTTGAGGAGAGCTCATCTACATCTCCTGGATTCCAGGACATTCTCTGTTCCTCTTAAGGATTTCCATAAATTCCCTGTGCCATTTATCAGCACATCAATCATTCTCTGAGGAGAAGGAGAAAAACACTGGATTTTTAATCAATTTGAATTTAAATTCTGATATTTTGAGCCAGCTCAGGTGAGGAGACCCTACCTGCAGTCCTGGATTCCAGGACATTCTCTGTTCCTCTTAAGGATTTCCATAAATTCCCTGTGCCATTTATCAGCACATCAATCACACAGAGAGGAGAATGAGATAAACACTGGATTTTTAATCAATTTGAATTTAAATTCTGATATTTTGAGCCAGCTCAGGTGAGGAGACCCTACCTGCAGTCCTGGATCCTGGCATTCCTCTTATGGATTTCCATAAACTCCCTGTTTACATCAATCCCACAGTGAGAATATGGAGAAAAACACTGGATTTTTAATTAATTTGGGTTCAAATTCTTGATTTCTTGAGCCAGCCCAGCTGAGGAGACCCTACCTGCAGTCCTGGATCCTGGCATTCCTCTTATGGATTTCCATAAACTCCCTGTTTACATCAATCCCACAGTGAGAATATGGAGAAAAACACTGGATTTTTAATGGATTTGGGTTGAAATTCTGCTTTCCTGAGGCAGCCCAGCTCGTTGTGTTGCTGCTGAGCTTTGCTGATGGCGTTTCTCTCCCACCCAGGTGTCTCTGCCAATGGCCCTGGGGAAGTTCCAGGAAAGGAGGAGCCAAAAGTGGAGGGGCTGCACATCAACGGACCCTGCAGTGGGAAGAAAACTCCTCACCCAGAGCTGGACACCAACGGCTATGAACCTGAAAACCTCTCCAGGGAGCCCAAAATCCCTCATCCAGCTCCAAGGAACGAGCCTGAGCTGGAAGAAAAGAGTGAGAGACCTCTGAAAAGAAGAAGAATGAACAGCAGTGGGAAGGAGAGCCCTGGTGCTTCAGAGTTCTTCCAGGACAACAACTCCCACGGGAAGCTGGAGGAGCTGGAAACTTTGGATGACTGAGTGCTGGGAGCTGATTTTATTCCTTGGAGTAAATTCTGGGTGTCTAAAATTTTCAGGGTTGATGGGTTACCTTCCAAAATCCAGTTCCATAAACAAGCTGAGATTTTATTTGTTTCCTGAGACCTTCTAGTTGGCTCGAAAGATCCAATGATTTGGGTTTTTTTTTTCAGTGCTGAAAAGCAGCAGAATATTGAATTTCTCAGAGCTGGCAGCTGCAGCTCTGGGATAAAAGGCTCTTAAATATTTAAGGAACAAAGCAGTGATTTGCTGCAAAAATATTCCCAGCCTAACACATTAAAGAATGTGTTAATACAGCATTTAATGTATAAAACAGCATTTAATCAGTGTAGAAGTGAACAAAGCATTTGGGGCTTTGCAGGAAGTTAAAATAAATCAGGAAAAGCCAAGACAGAGCAGGCACAGAGACTTCCACTCCTGCTGGAGAGAGGAAAATGTCATCCCATCTTAAGGAACCCTCATGAATCCTGAAAGTTATGAGCACAACTATTTTTATATATAGAAGTTTTAAAAGGTAAATAAATAAACCAGGTCAGGTTTGTCTATGTAAAATTGTTGACATCAATGATGTCTTTCCATATTCTTTATCTGGGCTAAAGAAATACATTCTGTATTTTTCCAGATTTCTTTGTAGCCTTTGAAAGATTTTTACAGTACTTATGTCTTGATTGAACTGTCCTTTCTTAAAACAAAAGCTTGTATAATTTTCTTACCTTGTACAGTTGGTAAACTTTTATGAGAGAGTTGATACCCTGAGTCTAATGTCAGCTTCCTTTTATTTTGCTGAAGTCTTTTTAAAAAAAAAAACCAATGAGGAAAAAAAAAAAACAAAAAAACCCTAAACCAAACCAAACCAAACCAATGGAGTTAAAAATTAATCACCAACGTGTTAATTTTCTTCCTAGAAACTGGTAAATAATTAACATAAGAATGGTTAGGAGGCATTTGATTTTGGAAATGTGTTTTAGGTTTTTTTTTTTCTTGTTTTATTGGCAAATAATGATGTTTCCATTTTTGTTAAGCATGCTGCTTGCACTGCACACATCTCCCTGCTTGCTTTGTTTGGAACTCAGAGAAAATTCACAGCAGCCAAATTCTCGAATTTTCGGAACTTTCTCCAAGTCGAGCTGCTCCATCGGGCTCTGGTTCATTTTCAGGCTGTGCCCTCAAGGGCTGCACTGGTTGGAAATGTTGGAAATGCAGCTGGGAACTGGTGCTGGACTGGAATTGCACAGGATGGGGTCAGTGGGAGCAGCACACACAGGGCACAGCTTGCAGCTGATGATCCCAAAGGTCTTTTCCAACCTGGAAAATCCTGGATTCTCTGTTGGTGCACAGGGACAAGCTCACCTGGAGAAGGGAGAGCAGGAATTCCACACTGCAGTGTGAAAACCAGAAATTGCTCATCAATAAATGGGAAGTGGTGGGTGTAGGATTTACATCCAGCAATCAGGAACTTTGGAAATCCAAATCCATTTTGCTTTTGTTCGGTTGCTTTTTTCAGCCCAGCTCCACTTCTGCTCTGCTAAAATCCTGTAAAATCCTGTAAAATCCTGTAAAATCCTGTTCAAATGCCGTGATTGATAACCCTGTGTCCTCCTCCTCCTCCTCTTCCTCCTCCCAGGTGTGCTGCTCATCCTCCCCTGGTTCTCTGCAGGTTTCTGCCCTTGCTGGTTCCAGTTGAAATGAATGTTTGAAATGGATGTTTTGAACCCAAAGCCCGGTGCTCAGGGCTTGGGCTGATTTGCTTTCTTCTCCCTGGGCTCTGTGCTGAGGAATGAACCAGAGATGAGGATGAGGAAGGGCTGTGGATGCAGGAACCTGCAGAACCCTGGCAGTGATCAGCTCTGCTCCTGGCCAGGCTCTGCTGAGGTTCATTAATTAAGGCCTGTGTTAATTAAGGCGTGCAGTGATTCATGCCTGAGGCAGAGGTTGCTGTTAACTCTCCCCTCTGGTTATGAGCAGAACCCCAAAGTTTCCCCTTGCACACAAGCAGAATCCAATTTTCAGGTTGTTTTTTTTATTTTGATGCTCTTTGCAAGTTGGAAATACTTCCCAAAAATCCACAGGAAAGTTTCCAAATTAATTGTCTCAGGCTCGTGTGTGAAATCCAGCACTGTGTATATTTTCTGTATTTTCAGGAATGTTGCTTTCTTTTTTTATCTTTCCTTTTTTTTTGGTGATACTTAGACCTGACATTCCATAATCCACGATGTAATGCTCAGCTAGACTTTAAGAATATTTAATTCTGATTTACCTTTTGTTTATGCTGGTGTTTTATACAACACTTTGTTCATGTTTCAGACTGCAGCCACTATAACTCAATAAGTCATTGCACTACTAAAAGCTGTTAAAAATCCTGGAAATCTGCTCACTTTGCTTTCATTTTCCAAGCTTTCAGTCCAGTTGGGAATCCAGTCCAGCAGGAAATCCTGGGCCTTCCCAGAGGGTTCCATGTGCTGTAAAATCCTCACACACACAAACCCCACAGATGAGTTGGATACATTTTTTCCACGCAGTATTTTTGCACTCTCAGTAATTCCCTCCTCTTACTCCCTTTCCCTGTCTGCAATTCTGGAAAAGCTTATTAAAATATTTTTAAACTTATTGTCTGCATCCCAAATTCCTGCCTTTTTTGTTTTTGCTCCAGAGGGGTGGAATATTTCATCTCAGTGACTCTGTTACTCTGCAGTGAAACCCATGGAAACAAAACCCATTTTATTGGCTCAACTTCCAGCTGTTCCCTTCATCCCTCCTCCCTTCCCAAGGAATATTCAAATATTCAGAATATTCAGAATTCCCCTCACCCTGCTGGGACTGGGGGCTCCTAAATCCCTGATTTCCCCACCCCCAACATTCCCATCCTCTCCAGCCAGGGAAGAGAGGGACCAGGCAGGAGCAGCTTTGGGTCATTGGTTTATTGGAAGCAAATACAAAAATACAGAGGCACATAAATCCTTTCTGCTCTCATTCCTCACATCCACAGCCTGCCATACATTCAGATTTTCAGCACTAAAATGCTCATTTTGTAAATAGATTCTCTATAGAAAACTTTTTTTTTTTTTTTTTAAAGTCAATTAATAGCATAGAAAATACTGTTAGAGGAATTCTTGGCTTTCCCAGTGTGCAGGATCCAGCAGGATCCCAACATGGACAAAATAAAAATTTTAAAAATCCTTCCCTGTTAGGATGCAAATCTAACCAGTAGATTCAAAAATAAACAGAAAATCATTTTTAAAAACAAAAACCCTCTGACAGAATCGACCTCCTGGCTGTGAACTCAGCACGGCAGAGTGGGAAAAATGGGAATTTGGGAATGCTGCAACAAGAGGCAGGAGCAGCGGGGAGGGACCCCAGCAGCACCTGGATACTGGGAACCAGTTCAGGAACCAGTTCAGGGACAAAGCCAAGGTTTTACTGGAATTTTGGGAGATAAAATAATCAGGGATTTCTTTTTTTACTGTGCTCAGAGGGGGGATGTGCTGAGGGGCTGCTCCAGGACACCCCAACTGCTCTTGGGACTACAGTGACACAAAATCCCACAAAAAAAAGGGGAATTGTGGTTCTGGAATTGCTCCAGGAGCCCCAGCACACCAGGCTGGAGCTGCACCCTCCCAGAAAATCTCTTTCCCATCCAAAAACTTCCAACAAACTCCAACAAATGCAGCTCTGCCCAACAGCAGTTCCAGTTCAAGGAAATATCTCCTAAAAAACCCCAGTGTCAGTGTCTAGAGAAGCTCTTAGGGTACAAAAATTTCGAAATATTTCACTAAAAAAGTTTTTTTCACCGAGCTCAAAAAGAATTCTTTTTAAACCGAAAGAGAACCCAAGGAGACCTGGAAAGAAGTGCAGGGTAAGACAACCTTAAAAAAAATCACTGAACAATGCCCAATGTGCTACAATTCCCATTCTTTTAGGGGATCACAAACCCAGGGTGACTGATGGAAAACAAGAATTGTGGGGTCCCCTGTGCTTGCCAAGAAAGAAGATTTGAGTCCTTGTGCCTCTTGCAGGGGTGGGAGGTGCAGTTTTTGCAGATTCCCTGGATGTGCTGTGGGACAATCTCAGCTCTCCTGTGATCCCAGCAGCTTCTCCCTGCTGGATGTTGCCAGGCTCTCCCGAATCCCAGGCTGGTTTTAAGGCAGGGAATGTCACTGAGAATGTCACTCGGGGACACAGAGGTGACTGCCAGGCTCTGCTCAACCCAGGAGGGCAAACCCAGCTTGGAAAGTGGCTCCATGGACCAAACAAACAGAAAAACAACTGGAAAAAAAGTTAAAAATGAAGTCCAGAGAGCACTGAGCATTCATCCAGGAGGTTTTGGCTCAGCCCAGGAGCAGCTTCCAGGGAATGCTGGGTTCTCTTGGCATTCCCATCCTTCCAGAGGGAGCAGGCTGGGCATGGAGCCAGCCCCAGCCTCCCACCAGGATGGCATGAGCAGATCCACAGATCCCACGGAGCAGATCCAGCCAGGGTCACCCCTGGCACATCCCTGGCAGCAGAATTTCCATCCAGGATCACCCCTGGCAGCAGAATTTCCATCCAGGATCACCCCTGGCAGCAGAATTTCCATCCAGGGTCACCCCTGGCAGCAGAATTTCCATCCAGGATCACCCCTGGCACATCCCTGGCAGCAGAATTTCCATCCAGAGTCACCCCTGGCAGCAGAATTTCCATCCAGGATCACCCCTGGCACATCCCTGGCAGCAGAATTTCCATCCAGAGTCACCCCTGGCAGCAGAATTTCCATCCAGGATCACCCCTGGCAGCAGAATTTCCATCCAGGGCCACCCCTGGCAGCAGAATTTCCATCCAGGATCACCCCTGGCAGCAGAATTTCCCTCCCCCTGTGCCCATCTCCGCTGCCAACTCCCAGCTTGATTAGAAACCCGTTAATTCCTCCTGATCACACTTAATTAGGCTCATCCTTCCCCGTGCAGGCTGGAGGGATCTTCCCAAGGATTTGTGGAGGCAGCAATCTCGGCTGTGCAAATTTGGAGCATCCCCAGTGGCTCCTGGCAGGAGCCCCGGGGCCCTTCCCACGTCCTGCCCACAATCAAGAGAGCAGGAAGAGGTTGGATCCCAAAAAATTTTTAAAAAAAGCCTCTCCCTGCTCACACCGAGCTCTTCCCTTTAATATCCATCTTGCTGCCAGCATCTGCCTCCTTGTTCATCTGCTCCTCGGTGAAAGTGATGTAGGAATACACCAGGCTCCCAGCAATACTGCAAGAGATCCAGGGAACAAACTCAGCTCCTGCCTCAGCCACACAGCCAGGAAAAGGCAGAGCCAGGCACGAGGAGCTGCTGGAAGCATCAACTCCCAGGAAAAATCCCCAGTTTGCCTCCTGAAATTTGGATTTCATTCCTGCCACAACAGTTCCCAGCCTGGTGCTGGATCTGTTCCGCTCCCAAAGGGATCCTGCTGAAGGACAGGGGAGGCTCCCACGGCACAGCCCAGAAATGTTTTTTTCCAAAAGCTGAGTAATAAGGAATACCAGGTGAAATAATCCCAAAAATTCTTCTTTTGCTGCCTTAATTCCATGGCTCTGCTTGGCAACTCCGGGAAAACTCAATTTTCCTGCTAAAACACTCCTGGCTTTAAAACAAACCAAGTTTGGGAGCATCCCACAGACCAAGCACAAAAACCCAATTCCATGTTTTTTGGTTTTTTTTTGGGGGGGGGGAGGGGAAAAATCCATTAAATCATTCCAGTTTCACCCCAGTTTTCATTTACAAATCATAAATAAACCACTGCTCTTACCTGATATTTAGACCAATGAAGTTCATCCATGAAAAAATATAATCTCCCCCAAGAAACATCCCAATATAGGTTATTAAAATATTCTGCAAAGGAACAAGATGGGAGGAACAAAACAGCCTGAGACCCAGGAATGTATGGAAAAGGGAGTTGTGTATGGAAAAAGGAATTTATGGGAAAGGGAATTATTTATGGGAAAGGGAATTATTTGTGGGAAAAGGAATTTATGGGAAAGGGAACTTATGGAAAAGGGAATTATTTATGGGAAAGGGAATTATTTGTGGAAAAAGGAATTTATGGAAAAGGGAATTATTTATGGGAAAGGGAATTATTTGTGGAAAAAGGAATTTATGGGAAAGGGAATTTATGGAAAAGGAATTCATGGGAAAGGCAATGCAGGGGGTGGAACATGGGAGCTGTAATGAGGGGTTAATGCAATTCCCAAGGGATTTTTTGGGAGCAGGGAATGCCACTCACCTTAATGCAGCCAACTATTGTAGTTGTAAGAGCAGAGTTGTACTGAGTGCAAAGAACTATGGAATACATCAAAATAAACCTGTGGGGAAGAGCCAACATCAGGGATGACACCTTGGGAATCACCTGAGCCCCCCAGCCTGGCCATGGGAGGTGTCCCTGCCCTTCAGGGAACGAGGTGAGCTCAAACTCCCAACCCAAAGCTGGATTCCAGCATTCCATCATCCATTCCCATCCTTTCCCCAGCAGTATTTATCCCACTTTTTTTATCTAAACCCGCACTGGAGCAGAGTGGGAGACAATTCCCACCCACCACAGCTCTGAGGAACGCTGTCCCTAACAGCACTGAGGATTCAGGATGGCTTTTAAATAACAACAAGACACCACAATTCCCTGTTTCTGGAATGGGAAATGCCTTCCCTGGTGCCAGCCAGGCCTTACCCCATCACACAGGACAGCAGGAACTGCAGGATGAAGAACGTGTCTGCCCAGCCCTGGTACTGCAGAGCCTGCAGGGAACAGCAGCCTCAGAGCCTGGGCGAGCACAGAATTCCCAGCAAGAGCAGCTCCAACCCCCCAGCACCAGCCTGCACCCCACAGCAGCAAAAAAAACAACCCAAGCCCAGGGCTGGAATGGGATCCCAGGGCTGGAATGGGATCCCAGGGCTGGAATGAGATCCCAAAGCTGGAATGGGATCCCAAAGCTGGAATGAGATCCCAGGGGTGGAATGAGATCCCAAGGATGGAATGAGATCCCAGGGCTGGAATGGGATCCCAGGGATGGAATGAGATCCCAGGGATGGAATGAGATCCCAGGGGTGGAATGAGATCTCAAGGATGGAATGAGATCCCAAGGCTGGAATGGGATCCCAGGGCTGGAATGGGATCCCAGGGCTGGAATGGGATCCCAGGGGTGGAATGGGATCCCAGGGGTGGAATGGGATCCCAGGGGTGGAATGGGATCCCAGGGGTGGAATGAGATCCCAGGGATGGAATGGGATCCCACGGCTGGAATGGGATCCCAGGGCTGGAGATCCCCCAAGGGATCACCTCCAGCCTCAGCACTCAGCTCATCCCTTCTGTGAGCTCTGTGAGTTCTGAGTTCTGTAAATTCTGTAAATGCTTTGGTTTTTTTTTGGGGGGGGGGATCTGTGAATTCTGTGAGTTCCGTAAACTCTGTAAATTCTGTGAATTCTGTGAATTCTGTAAAGAGTTCTGAGTTCTGTGAATTCTGTAAATTCTGTAAATTCTGATTTCTGTGAGCTCTGTGAGTTCTGTGAATTCTGTGAGTTCCGTAAACTCTGTAAATTCTGTGAATTCTGTGAATTCTGTAAAGAGTTCTGAGTTCTGTGAATTCTGTGAACTCTGTAAATTGTGAGTTCTGTAAATTCTGTGATTTCTGTGATTTCTGTGAATTCTGTGATTTCTGTGAATTCTGTGATTTCTGTAAATTCTGTGATTTCTGTGATTTCTGTGAGTTCTGAGCTCTGTGAGCTCTGTGAATTCTGTGAGTTCTGTGAGCTCTGTGATTTCTGTAAATTCTGTGATTTCTGTGATTTCTGTGAGTTCTGAGTTCTGAGAGCTCTGTGAGTTCTGGAAAAAGCAGGGAATGATTCCCACAAGCCCAAGGAAGCAGGAGAGGCATCTCCCAGCTGGCTGCTCTCCAGATTTGGATCATTTTGGAATTCACTCACTGCAAAGCACAACACTGAGAGCCAGCACATCCCAAGGGACACCCAGGGACACTCAGGGACACTCAGAAATTCCCAGTTCCCTCCAGGAATTCCCAGTTTTCCCCCAGGAATTCCCAGTTCCCTCCAGGAATTCCCAGTCGTCCCCGTCCCCCCCCCAGAAATTCCCAGCTCCCCTCCAGGAATTCCCAGTTTCCCTCCAGTAATTCCCAGTTTCCCTCCAGTAATTCCCAGTTTCCCCCCAGGAATTCCCAGTTTCCCTCCAAGAATTCCCAGTTTCCCCCAGGAATTCCCAGTTTCCCCCCAGGAATTCCCAGTTTTCCCCAGGAATTCCCAGCTCCCCCAGGAATTCCCAGTTTCCCCCCAGGAATTCCCAGCTCCCCCAGGAATTCCCAGTTTCCCCTCCAGGAATTCCCAGCTCCCACCCAAGAATTCCCAGTTTCTCTCCAGGAATCCCCAGTTTCCCCCAAGAATTCCCAGCTTCCCCNAAAAAAAAACAAATTAAAAAAAAAAAAAATTAAAAAAAAATTCCATTTCTGTCTCTGGGCTGAACAGAGGCTGCGTTTTCCTGCTCCCAAAAATGAGGATTTTTATCCCAAATCCAGCGCTGGGGGGGGGGCGGGGCTGAGCCAGCCCCACCCCCTGCCAATCCCAGCTCATTATCCCGCCTCATCCATCAGAGGCNTCCCGACTCATCCAGCAGAGCCAGCCTGGAAAATATCCCAGGCTGGAGCTCCTGAGCTCTGCTCCCAGCCTGAAAAACTGCTCCAGGTGAAGGCCAGGGAAAATCTCTTCCCAAATTATAACTCAGTGAAAATTAAAAAAAAAAAATTAATAATAAAACACCTGTTGTAATATGGAACCAAACCCTAAAAATAAAATGCCTTCTCTCTAAACCAATCATTTTTTTTCTATTCTTAAAAATTACAAATCCTACTATAAAAACCAGCAGGTTTTTAAATTAACTTATCTCTCTTTCCTATCATAAAAAAAATTAAAAAAAATTTAA
>VWZS01002580.1:2621322-2714126 GCA_013397075.1 Rhabdornis inornatus | reverse complement strand
TAACTGACAAGACATGGAAAACTTACATATGTCATTTGTTTGCAAAGGCATGCAGCCAGAGGAAATGTCAACATTTTACTACAGAAAAACCCTATTAACAATATAGGTAAGCAAAATATTTAAAGTGGAGCAAAATAGCACCAGGTAAGAGCTTTAGGATTTGTGTATGTGTGTGCAGGACTCATATATATAAAAATATATTAATTTTGTTACTATATATTATCACTTGTATAGGAAGAGATGGGGTTTCAGGAGTGGGTTTGTCTGTGGTGTTTTAGTTTACAAAATGTTTGTTTCAGTTTAAGGATTCTCACAGTAAAGAGAGAAAGGTATGTCTCATACTTGCCAATATGAAGAGAAGTTAAACTAATAGTTCAATAACAACACTAGATTACACTAAAAGAGTTCCGGTGCAAACACTTATTTTCATTTTTACATTAGTCAAGGGGTAAGTTTTTTACACTACCAAAAGAAAAATAAGCATTTCCTAGTTTTCTGATTAAAAATATGTTTCAGTAATGAAATGAGGCAAGTGAACCCTTAGGATGCCAGTACCTCAAGAATTTTCTTATTTCTTTTCAAACTACATATGCTCACGTTATTCATTTTCTTTTGAATTTGAAAAGCAAAGCTTAATCCAAAGAGACAAGACATAGTACTAATGACATCTTACTATTTCAAACTATTAGGGCTATTAAGACTTTTTCCTTTAGGATGAAGTGTTCTCATGTGGCAGAGTTTTGCCATTAATTCAGGTGGAAGAACACGTATACCTGTTTGAGCTCATGCCTTTGACAAGTGCTTCAATGCTTCTGCTGCTAACAAATCCCACTGACCCACACTCAGGGCTGCAGGCAATAAAGCCCTCAGCAGAGGCAGCTGGCTGACTTCTCAGAAATCAGCATCTAGTTGAGTGGATTCAGGGGGTTTTTCTTTGCTTGAATGTTATAACATTGTGACTGACTGCTAACCTGAATGTCACAGGAAGAGTTATGCTGGGAAGTTATTTCAGAGCTACACCCTGACATGTTGTTAAGTTATTTTAGACCTATATTATATGTGTTGCTGTTATATTTCTGCCAAGTGTAGTTGAACTTGCTTAACATAAGTATCTGAGCTGTTTGGTTTTTTTGCCATCTTTCTAAAGTTTGCTTGGTAGTACAGGCAATTAATAAGGTCTGTTTAAAGCCAGTTTGGCTGCAGATGTGAATTTTTCTTGCTATAGTGAATTCAGAGTACCTATACCGTCTTAAATATAGAGCTTTTCAGGAAAGAGGGTGTTTATTTAGCAGCAATTTTGGCAGTGAGTGTGGAGATTTCAAGTGTTTCAAGTATTTTGTAGTTCTGGACATCTTCTATATGATATAAACGAGGCATTATGAGGTCTGCAGAAGGTTCTGTCTATGAACACGATAGAGGTTTTCTTTGTTGTAATAGTTTGCAGCAGAAAGGGATTTTTTTTTTATTTCTTGTGTAAATCATAAACTACCTCTAGAAGCTGTTTCTAATTTTTACTAGCTGAGACTGCGTTTATTCAATGGATTTTCTGTGATTCAAAGCATGCTTTATGAAATACAGTAGTACTATTTTTGAAGTTTGTCTGGATCAAAGCTAGACATTGGCTGATACTGACAGGATTAGCTAAATCTGCATAGATAATAATATAGAGTGATATAAATTACAGTACAATTAAAATTATGGCATTTTTATCTGTCTAAGGTCTTCACATTATGGTAGGATTGGTTTGCTACAGGTTGGTAAAGAGTTTTCAGATATATTTCAGAGGCTCTTTTTAAAAGTCAATCTGATAATTTTTGCAATGTTGCAATAAAATCTTCAATTAAAAATTAATACTTTATTTTGTTAAATAATTTAGACAATTTCTTGCTTTTTTGCCTTGCTGACCCCTACATTTTGGACAGGTGTGACATCGATAGTTGTCACCTAGCAAAATTATAAGACCAAGTTTGAGTTTTACATTCTTGGCTTTTAGCACTGCAGTAAGCATTTAAAAATATTCAAGATTAAATCTCATGAAAGAATAACTGACCACAAAACGTTTATAAACTAGTCTATGCCAGAGGTATGTGAACAGATCTTTGCAACAAATCCTCACATATACAAGCACATGCTAGACATAATTAAAACTTCCTGTGTTGTTTCTGAAGCTCCGTCTGGTGACATAAATAAAACTCAGTTTTGTTTCTGAATTATTTTTAGTTTGCTTGACTGTAGTATCAATTGCCATTTTCTCCATGGTTATTTATTCAAAGCAGAACTATCTGTCTCCAGACTTGTCCTATGTGAACAGAAATCTAGAGGATTTCCGATCACCCACAGCAATTTATGTGCTGTAATTATAATGACCTGCTCAGAATTATCAGAGAAAAAAAAAGGTGCATTGCCCTGAAACTTCCAAGGTTGTCTGCAGGAGACTCAGGACACAGCTACCAGTGATCTCTCTGAGCCCTGTGCACAGGAAAAGAAAAGTAAATGCAGTTTAAAAGCTGTCACAAGAGGTTGTCTGAAGTCTTTATGGAAGCTGACAGTGTAATAACATCACCTGCCTCTTGGTGATGATGGAGTGGATTGGCTTTCTTTAGAATAATGCAGTACATGCTAAAAAGGTACAACTAGAAAAACATGAGCTGCATAGTTGCTCAATAGGTGACAACGTGTAGGATGTATAGGGACAGATGACATTCTCTATACATAGCTTCTGTTAAAAAGTAGAGGCTATTTCTACTTCTACAATAAAAGAACTGAAAATCTTCCATTTAACCGTACTAAGATGTACAGTCTGCAACAGAATTTCCAAGAGCCCACCAAATGAGGCTTAAAATGAAGTGTAAACAACACAGAAGTCAGTTTTGATGCAAGAAAAAGAAGAATGTCCATGAAGATTTTGGGAACAGGAGGAAGAGCAGACTGTACAGTGACTTACAAAGAAGCATAGGCTGCAAAGACCCTCTAGATGAGGTTGCTGAGTTAGCTGGTGCATCTCCGCCTTTTTTCTAGAATAGAAATTACGTGATATGTGTGATTATAGGCTTGTTTGGAGTAGATGGAAGAATCATGGGATATTTCCTTGACCTTGATATTTGGATAAAGGAGCTATTTCACCATCTCTTGCTGAGAATGTGATTTAGATGTTGACAGAGCAAAGATATACAAATACATTTTAGCTGATTTTAATTTTTTAATCTCTGTTGTTTGCAGCAGTCTATCGGGGTTGAGGGTGGTCCCCGATAATCCTTTTAGGGTTCTTCAGATATTCAGGATATAAGTGGCAGAATAAAAGAAGAGCAGTGCGACGACTACAGCTTGGTAACATAAAACAGTTTAATAACAATGAAAGTAAAAGTGGGACGAGGCCCAAAAATCCGGATACAATAACCAAGGGGGATAGGTTTCTTTAGGAGCTGATGGTCGAAGACCAGGATTAAGGGAGGTCCAGGGTTAAAATATGGGGTAGGAGAGGAGGTGGGGTTGAAGCAAGGTCCAATAGGCACAGGAGAAAGTGGTGCAGAGGTGGGACAAAGGAAAGTAGGGTCCAATGGGGTAGATGGGGTGGAACAATACACCAACTAAGGGCCAATGGGAACATAAAGAGGGGAGAACATTCTGGATGTGGGAGTGGTGATAATTGACTAGCAAATTAGGTATTAACATGGACAATCCCATAACTCTTTGGGAACTTTTCTTCGGGGGTCACCACAACTTAAACAAAAGCTTCCCACGGTCTAGGGTTGGGATACAACTCTTCTTCATTAATGGTTGCCTGATCTGGGATACTGGTCAGGCTGACTCCCACAGTAGTCAGACAACTTAAACAATGCTCTAGAATCCAAGCTGAGAGCCTGATCAAGTTCATCATTCTCATAGTCTGGTGAATCCTAGATAAAAGAACAGTGAATTTACAGGAAAATAAAAAGAAGAAAGTATCAACATAAATTACAGGTTGTGTCAATGCATGCTGTAAATCCCCTTCGTTAGCATTTGTTCAGGTATTCTGGCCAAGAGCTTAATAGACTACAAAGAGAGAAAGGAACTAGAAACCCATAAAATTATGGTAGATAATGGTTTGTTTCCAGTCAAAAAAATATCTGCACCATATATGTGGATGATGTGCTTTTTTCCAGCAATTAGTTGTCTTGTTGGTTTTGCAGAGGAATATCAGATTCCAATGTATGATTATAAGTTCCCTGGAGGAAGGATTTTCTCCAAAGAACTGTTTAATATTGTGTCTCAAGTTAGCTGTGGAATGGAAATACATTGACAACTCTTACACTTTGAAACTCAAAGCAAACTATTTTGGAACAAAAGTCTTATTTCTCATATCAGGTTTTATCTGGAGATACATTACCACAAAACAGAATTTTGCATCATGCGTTTTGCTGCTTTAGAGTCAATAATTTTTTAATGAACACATGAGTGACTAGATGCAAAATGGCATAGCGGCATTTAGTAGACCTTTTGATACATTTGCATTTCCTACCTTCTGCTGCATAGGTAAAAATTATAGGAGTCCATAATAAACAATAAGACAGAACAGAACACTGGTCAGAATACTGAATAGCCTTACAAGGCTACAAAGTGATTTCTTTTTAAAAATATATTTTATGTTTGTGGGTTTGAGGGGAAAATAGGACTTTTGTTTAGTTGAGGTTTGTGTATCCTTGGTGACTACTTGCTATTTGTTGGGAGTTTTTATACTTTTCAGACTACTATGAAAAATTAACTACCTTGGGCAGGGGGAAAAAAGGGTCAGCAAAACAGAGCTATATTGTACACTCAGTATCAAAGACAGCAAAAGAGTTCAAGCATCATGGGATTTTAATTTGCTCATTAAACCAAAGCATCAAAAGAAACCCTTTTAGAGTTCTTTTTCATGGTTTTTATGAAAAAGAAAGTTTTTATATGTGTGAAGAAAGACTTATTTTTCTAAATAGAAGTTTCAACTGGTCTACATGAAGAATGCAAGCAGTATTTTACTTCACTTGGGAATTATCAGTTCATGCACAATAGAAATGTTTGGAAGAGACACACAGTCATGGAAACTGTATGTGTCAGTCTGGGATGAAATTATGCATTTTATATGGAGTTGGGTGAGTTTTGCATTCAAATTAAGAACAAAACACTTTATCAATGGCACAGGGCACACTGTTGCAAAGCAGTCATGTCAGTTCCTTATTATAATTGCTTTGTTGGCAGGAAATATTTGCTTTTCATTTTGAAGTTTCCAGAAAATATTTAGTCTGTACATACTACAAATGAGTACGGTAGTGTTTTTCCTGCATTTTTTTTTTCATAATGCTTTAACAATTTCCATAGGCTGATACTGCAAGGAGAATTGTGCTTGTGGAAGAAAGGTCGAACTAATAAATCAAGACATTCAGCAAGTATTTGAGAGGGAGGAAGTAAAGCATAAATCTGAATCTGGCAAAAGTGCAGTGCTAACTTGGACAATAAAAGAACACATGGATATCTTCCAGGCCCAATAGAGATGCAAACATTGTGCTCTAAACCAACTGCCATTTTCTTTAAAGGGTGCCCAGTGTTGTCAGTGGGAATCAAGAGGCAGAGACTGTGTTCCTCAACAGCAGTGTTAAACACCATCAGATTTTCTGGGTGAGAAGAAAAAGGGCAAGCCCCACAACAGCTCTCATAAGGTTGAGATGATACTGACCCTGGGCAACCTGGCTGGGTATCTTCCATTCATGGGGTCATGCCTGTCTTTAGAAAAGTAGTGGGAAGAGGGTTGGAAAGTGAACATTTCAAGACTTCTCCAGAGAACTGCCCTTCATTCAGTCATGTCTGTCTATTTTAGAAGTAATCTGGTAAAGAACAAATAACAAGTACTTCCTTATTTTCTTCTTTCTATTTTATATGAAAGAAAAAAGTATTGAGGAGGCTTGAGAATTTCAAATGGTTTGGATTGCATGTCTTCAATTTTTTTTTCTGTCTATGCAAGACTGAAATGTAGTGACTCAAACAATTGGCTATTTCAAAAAGCAATGCGTGCTTTGTTGACAATGCATCGTAACAGCCCAGGTGCAGAGGGGTGCACACTCAGCACCAGAGGCTACAAGCTGGAATTTGAGCCAGACAAAGGAAAAGGCTCGTAAGATGTAGATCTTGCTAAATAAGATAATGTTTTTTATCTGCCAGTATCTCCCCTTGCACAACCATAAACAAAAAAGTTTTATGCTTGGGTATAAAACTCCTTCACTGCCTCTCCAGGAACTACCATGACATTCAGACAGAGGACTGAAGATATTCATCCCTTGTGATGGATCATAACTGGATCAACTACACTGATGTGAGAGGCAGCTGTCATGTCTTTGAACATGTCATCAACCATCAGAGAACCCCAAAACACCTCCAAACTCATTTCTGGAAGAACTAGGCATGATCCACAGTGTTGCATCAGACATTGTAAAACTCCCTCACCCCTCAGAGGAGGTACCTGGGCATTCCCAGCTGAATACAATAATAATAATAATAATAATAATAATAATAATAATAATAATAATAATAACTGAATCTAAACAGAAGAAGAAGAAGAAGAAGAAGAAGAAGAAGAAGAAGAAGAAGAAGAAGAAGAAGAAGAAGAAGAATCCATTGAACTGTGTATTCCATGGGCTTCTTCCACCCGTGACAAATCAAGACTGTGGCCATCATTTTGACCAACAGATGTTGAAATTGCAGCAAAAACGTCTCATTGCTGGATCCACAGGTGGTGATGCCATTCTACTGTTATCCTCTCTTTTCCATTTTTTCTTTTCTGTTCTTTCTTTTCCTCATATATTTTCTTATTTTGTGCTTTTATATGGCTCTGTTTCTACAGATGATAACCAAAATGGCTACATACCTCTTTTCCATTGCAACTAAACTGTTCAGAAATAAACCTGCCATATACATATTTATAACCTCCAGTCATCTAGTGTCGTTTCCCCCTAATCTGTCCCAAGGGATCTATTCTTAACAAGAACCTCAGTTACCCTGCCATCAGGGGCAGGTCATAACACCATCTCTGTTTCTGGAAGTAGATTCTTTCCCTATTTTGTTTTCTTTTACCATGAAAAGCACTGTAACAGCATAGGCATTTCATTGTACTACTTTAGTCGTAACTTCGAGCTAGCTAACTTTAGCATAGTCTAGAGCCTGTGCTTTCATAGAGGCAGTATATGCTTAGAACTAACCTTCAGAGCAGTTGATCTCTCAGCAGGACAAATTAGAAGTTGAAGAGGTTGCTACACTTAATTAGCTCTAGAAATTGAGCTAATTTTCATTGTGAAGGGAAAAAAAAAAAAAGACTAAAACCTAACAGTGGTCAGAGTGCATTATTATCAAGTTTTTGCTGATATTTTTAGGTGCAATATTCCTATGGTTTGAAGGTTTAGGAGCAGGAGCACATTGCTCACACCTTATTAGCTACTTCTGAGCTCCCTGGAGAAGGAGCGCTCTTGTCAATTTCACCAGTGAAGAAAAGGAGCTGAATGGCTCATAGCCGTCTTCTTAAAATACCAGTGGGGTTTGAATGCTGTACCTTGTGCTGGATGATGAGCCAAAGTCCTGTATTCAGTGGCGCTGAAGTCACTATTGTAACCTTGGCAATAAACAGAGTAGCTTCAAGAACTGATACCTTTCATACCAAGGACTCGTTAGGGGATGTGTTAGAAGAAGAATCTTCATGTGGTGAATTAGCTCACAATAATTTGCTTTGATTTAATTTTTACAGAATCACAAATATCTGATAGAAAATGCAATAGACATGTATCTCTTCAAGACTCTGGATAAAACTACCTTTTTTAGTAACAGTTTCATCAGTTTCATTCCTGATGAAGTGTTTCTTTGAAAACTTTAATACCTTATTTCCTCAAGTATGCACTGTGTCTAGGTGTGCTGGTTTTGGCTAGGTAGAGCTAACTTTCTTCACAGTGATTATTATGGGGCTGTGTTTTGTATTTGTGCTGAAAACAGTGTTGTTATTGCTGAGCAGCACTTGCACAGAGCCAAGGTCTTTTCTGCTTTTCATACTGCCATACTGAGGGGTATGGAAAATTTGAGAAGACACAGGTGGGACAACTGACCTCAGCTGGCCAAAGGGATATTTCACACCATATGGTGTCAAGCTCAATATTTAAAGACAGGGGGTGAAGGGGGGAACATTTGGAGGGATGGCATTTGTCTTCCCAACTCACTGTTACATGTTTTTTTTCATAGAATGTGCTTCGTTGGAAGGGACTCATCAGGAGCAAAGTCCAACTCCTGGCCCTCTGCAGGACATCCCAAGAGTTACCACCATGTGCCTAAGAGCTTTATCCAAACACTTCTTGAACTCTGTCAGGCTGATGCTGTGACCACTTCCCTTGAGAGCCTGTTCCAGTGCCCAGCAGCCCTCTGGGTGAAGAACCTTTTCCTGTTATCTAACCTAATTCTCTCCTGACTCAGCTTCATGCTGTTTTCCTTGACCAGTACCTTCCACTCCACTTCCCCTTGTAAGGATGTTGAAGACCACAATGACATTTCCCCTTAGCCTCCTCCAGGCTTCCCCTCGAGACCCTTCACCATCATGTCCATCCTTTGGATGTTCTCTAATAGCTTAATGTCTTTTTTGTACAGTGACACCCTAAACTGTGCCAAATTTCTGGGATGAGGCTGCGCCAGCGCAGAGCAGGACAATCCCCTCCCTTGCCTGACTGGTGATGCTGTGCCTGATGCCCCCCAGGACACAGTTGCTCCTCCTTGCCATGGCATTGCTGACTCGTATTCAACCGCTCGTTTCCCAGTCTAGAGACACAACCAGGGCTGCCCCATTCCAGGTGGAGAATGCAACACTTGACCTTGTTAAACTTCACAGGGTTGGTGATTGCCCATCTCTCTAATTTGTGCAGGTCTCTCTGCAGGGCCTCTCTGCCTTCAAGGGAGTCAAGAGTGCTTCCCAATTTAGTGTCATCAGCAAACTTACTTAGTATTCCTTCGAGTCCTATGTACAAGTTGTTAATGAAGATGTTGAGGAGGGCTGGGCTGAGGATGGAGCCCTGTGGAGCCCCACTGGTGACCAGACACCAGCCTGACCCCATTCACTACAACCCTCTGTGCCAGACCTGTGAGCCAGTTGCTGACCCAGTGCCTAACACAGTTATTCAGCTGTGGGATGGACACTGTCCACAAGGACACTGTGAGACACAGCATCAACAGCTTTGCTGAAGACCAAAAAGATTGTATCTACTGGAGTTCCTAGACCAGCTGGATAGATTACCCTGTTGCAGAAGGATATCATGTTTGACAAACAGGACTTTCTCCTGTTGTGCTGTGCCAGCTGTGATGGAACCCTGCTTTCCTGGAGATGGCTGAACATCTGCCTGCCCATGGGAAGCTGTGCGTGAACCCCTAGTCTTGCTTTATGTGCATAGCTTTTGGTTCATCTACTAAACTCTCTTTAACTCAACCNGTGATGCTGTGCCTGATGCCCCCCAGGACACAGTTGCTCCTCCTTGCCATGGCATTGCTGACTCGTATTCAACCGCTCGTTTCCCAGTCTAGAGACACAACCAGGGCTGCCCCATTCCAGGTGGAGAATGCAACACTTGACCTTGTTAAACTTCACAGGGTTGGTGATTGCCCATCTCTCTAATTTGTGCAGGTCTCTCTGCAGGGCCTCTCTGCCTTCAAGGGAGTCAAGAGTGCTTCCCAATTTAGTGTCATCAGCAAACTTACTTAGTATTCCTTCGAGTCCTATGTACAAGTTGTTAATGAAGATGTTGAGGAGGGCTGGGCTGAGGATGGAGCCCTGTGGAGCCCCACTGGTGACCAGACACCAGCCTGACCCCATTCACTACAACCCTCTGTGCCAGACCTGTGAGCCAGTTGCTGACCCAGTGCCTAACACAGTTATTCAGCTGTGGGATGGACACTGTCCACAAGGACACTGTGAGACACAGCATCAACAGCTTTGCTGAAGACCAAAAAGATTGTATCTACTGGAGTTCCTAGACCAGCTGGATAGATTACCCTGTTGCAGAAGGATATCATGTTTGACAAACAGGACTTTCTCCTGTTGTGCTGTGCCAGCTGTGATGGAACCCTGCTTTCCTGGAGATGGCTGAACATCTGCCTGCCCATGGGAAGCTGTGCGTGAACCCCTAGTCTTGCTTTATGTGCATAGCTTTTGGTTCATCTACTAAACTCTCTTTAACTCAACCCAGAGTTTTCTCACTTTTACTCTTCTGATGTTCTCTGATACCACTAGTGATGGAGTGAGCAAGTTGGCTGCATGGTGCTTAGTCACCGGCTAGGGTTAAACCACACAGGACTATAGCTACATGCCTGGATAACGCTGTGGTTACTAAATGTGTCAGCAGAAAAAAAATGAAACATTTAAATTTGTCTAGCTCAGTAACAATAGTAGGAATGTTAGCTGTAGCTCACTGCAGCACCCAGAGTGTGTTTCTGAGGTCCATGTGATTTGTGTTCCAGACATGCTTTTGCACGTATGAAAGCTGATGCTACTGTACTTCACCATTACAGTGGTATACCCCCGTGTTATACTGGGATTTCACTATGTGATTCACAGTACAAGTGACACACTAGGAGCCAGACCATGTTCTATGAGGAGTTCTGTCCCTGTTCCTGTATATTGGCATGTGTTTACAGGTGGGAGGTGATTCAGAATCAAAGCTTTAATTAAGACAGGCTAAATGCCCAGGGATGACCCTTCCATTTAACTGTAAAATTTCTGAAAATGCAATGTTGACTGCACTGAGAAAAGCAATAGGGTTTTTTGGGTGGCAAAATGGGATATCTGCTACATAAATGTTGCTAATCAAGGACTGTTAAATAGTGTATTTACATAATTTAAGTACTAATACATAACTTAAGTAGGGATCATTTGTCTAAGAATCTTACCTTTTTCTTTCACAGAGCATTAGCAATCATTGCAGCCTCACCAAACACAATTTATTCTTTTTCATGCTGTGTAAAATCACTCCAAATCATGTCTTCTCTTTACCTGAAATAAGAATAATAGCTTAGATTTGTGAGAAAGAAGTACAAGAAATTTACAGGCCTCGTTTGTCTTCTAGGATAACCTTTAAAAAATTAGTATCTAGCCACTTATTTATGCTGATGATATTATACTCAGAATTTCACACTCAATCAAGAAATTGAAAACAGATATACTGCACAATAAATAGAATGATACCAAACTAAAATGCAGTTAATTTAAGAAAATTACTCTTAAGTATTTTGGGGGCTGTATTTGAATACTACCGCTGATTTTTCTAGTATTATTACTTTTTATTATGTGCTTTTGTGGCATTTTTTAAACATTCTCCTCACTCCTGAAGCTTTGTGAAAAACTCTAGCAAGCAAGGCAGAATATTGACTGACAGACCACACATGTAAGAGAGAAACTGATGGCATTAGATTGTTCAGTCGATTGCATAAGTGAAACAATATACTGGTAATGTTAGGAGTGGTGTGGCATTGAGGAGAAAAATATATTTCAGACAAAAATCATTATTGTTAAGTTGATGGCTCATGATTGGCGTGTTCTTTTCAGCTTTGAAAGAATATTATTTCAATAGTTTACCAGGAAGAAAGAAGAATTGTAATTATTAAAAAGCCAAGCAGTGGGAGCTAATCTTGTATTTCAAAGTGAACAGATATACTTGTTGTTTTCTTGAATGCATGGAAAGTAAATTACAGTAGTGGATTATTTATATTAATTTGATTTCTTTATTTTTATATCCATGGAATTTGTTCTTTTCATTCTTTCATTGTATTTTATTGGTATCTGCTTATACTTTTTCTTTTTTTTTTCCTTCCAATGCTCGTTGGTCTATACTTAGTTTTGTCATTTAAGCCATGGTATTCTTCTTTGAAGCATGTTGCTCTGGGACATATTAGAGCAGGGATGTGGATCTGAGCTTTGCTGTCAAGTGCTAACCTACTGTCACCTAAAAAGAATGAATGTAATTTAACATGTTCCAGTTAAAGTGTACTCTAAAATTGGATCTTTTTTCACGACTGTTCTTTATTCCACTGTCTGTGAAAAACAGGTAAATCTTTCTTCTAAGTTGCTCCTTATTTTGATCTCAGCATAGATCAAACTAAATACATGCAAGCAAGTTTATGAACTTTCTACACTTTTATTTTTTATGCTTCCCCTTTTATGTTATTCCAAACACCATTAAAAGAGGACATTTCCTGAGCAAGAGCAGAATTTACTATATTCCAGCTAAACTTCAGAATGCTGGGTGATTACCAGGCCACAGCAAAGATTAAACGATCAATCATTATTGAAACATAATGAGATGGGCAGAGGAAAATCATCTGAAATTCAGCAAGGGCAAGTGCAGGGTCCTGCAGTTGGGGAGGAATAACCCCAAGCACCAGCATAGCCTGGGGCTGACCTGCTGGGAAGCAGCTCTGTGTTGTAGGACCTGGGGGTCCTGGTGGACAACAAGCTGTCCATGGGATAGCAGTGTGTCCTGGCCAAGAAGGCCAATGGGATCCTGAGGGGCATTAGGAAGAACATTGCCAGCAGGCTGAGGGAGGTGACTCTGCCCCTCTACTCAGCCCTGGTGAAGCACATCATGTCCAGTTCTGGGCTCCTTAGGACAAGAGAGACATGGAGCTCCTGGAGCAGGTCCAACAAAATCAACAAGGATTATTAAGGGACAGGAATATCTCTCTTATGTGGAAAGGCTGAGGGAGCTGAGCCTGCTCAGCCTTGAGAAAATATGAGTTAAGCAGCTGGTGAAAGGGGAAATATCAGGCACCAATGCTGGAGTAGATCAGGCAGGAGATTAGCAGTGGAGCTCTTCAGTAACTGTTTTAAGACCAATCTGCTTAATGACATGAACAACATTGTTAACTTCTTACCAAAAAGTGTTTAGGTGCTGTCAACAAATGTCTTTTCACTTAGAAAAAGTTGGAAGACCCTGACAGTTCATGAGAATAAGGGAGACATAAAAGCACAAAGGCATATTAAAAAGAACTGAATCAATTTCTGACTAAGCCAATGTCTTATTTTGAGGGATTGGACCCCAGTCTCTGCTCCTACTGAAGCTCAAAAAAGCTCATTTATATCCATATTTGAATTTCTAGTGTGTTTTGCATCAGTTTAAGATATTTGGTCTAGTTTTAAAATGTCTAATAGTCGTGTTGCACCCACAACCCCATCATTTATTTCTCCCAGTTATTTAAAGGGAAGTAATTCTGGTTTTGTTTTTCATGGACTGAGGCTCTGTTTATTTTCAGGATTATATCATGATATCATATCATATGTGGATCCTCTTTCTCCAGGGTTTACTAATATTCTGAGAAATAGCCTAAGTAGAGCACTGTGGCATTCCTATGGTTTTATGATATGTATGTGTAGCATGGGACTGTAGAAAACTTTAAGACAATTTCTAGGAAAATATAAACATTAATGAAAACACTATGGAAGGCAGAGATTCAAACCATATGCCTTAGGTTTTTAAGTGATTTTTCTCTGATAATTATTTCTAGATGTAGACGTAAATTATTCCTGGTTGTTTGTTTGCTTCTTTAAAGAAAAAAAAAATTAAGAACATCTAAGGAACTAACTTTCCTTCACCAATGCTTCAAAGCATGCCAAAATACCTTGTTTGGATGGTCAGAATAATATGCAGATAAGGTGCAAGTGAAACTGGCTCAACTCCATATAACTGGAGGTAAAGGGAACAGGCTGCTCAGAGAAGTTGTGGATGCCCTATCCCTGGAAATGTTTAAGGCCAGGTTAGATGAAGCTCTGAGCACCCTGGTCTAGTGCAAGATGTCCCTATCCACTGCACAGGGGGCTGGAACTAGATGATCTCTAAGATCTTTTCCAACCCAAAATAATTTATGACACTGGTTTTAAAAGTACTGATAACTGGCACCATGTAACATTCATCTCTGCCAGCTAACAGAAGTCAGGAAATTAGTAGTATTTCCTTATTACATACATTTAAAATGTCTATAACAAAATACATCTTTTTCAGGCTGGAACTGTAGTTTTAAAAATCATTTTATTTCAAAGGGAATCCTCAAAAATCTCAAGGAAACGTGTGTAGTTTTTTCCCATAAGTAAGTGAAATTGCAAGAAAAATAGAAAGGCTGAAATAGGGGATGAAAGGTACAGGAGCATGTCTATCTGCCTGCAGTCCCTGAAGAACATCCTGCTTTGGGTATTTGGAAGCTCTTCTTCATTCACAGCAGGCTTAGAAGTAGTGACTCTGTCCAAGCAGCCAAAAGCTTCTACCCAAAGAATTCAAACTTCAGCCACTTTAAAAAGATGCCAAGATCCTTCCTGCTGTGTTCTGTGTGGATTCCCAGAGAGGCTGTGTATGGCCTGCACACAAGGCAGAAGTAAGTGAGAAAGATTTTTGCAGATAATCCATAATATATGGATTCATATTTTCCAGGAAGGTGATGATATGCAGAAACCTCTCTCTTTCCCTTCCATTGCATTCATTCTCTCTATTAGGTTAATAATCTATTCAGAACTAAGTGACTGCCACATCTTGATGGAAAATATTCTGGATTATTAGATAAAAATCTATCTTCTCATTAGCTCTCAAAAAAGTTCTGTTTAGCAGATAATATTTTCATCAAACGACATGGAATAGGATGATATTTGGGTCAGAGTTTGTTGGTTAAACTATGATGGCTTTTGTCTGTTTTTTCCTCCTAGTCTTAACATGCAGATTCAGTGAGATTTATTTCTTCTTCTTCTTTTTCTCCTCAGAATTTTAGTAAGTGGAGATGATTGGTGAAAAAACGATTGAGCAATATTTTTTTTGAGTATGTTACATTATTAGGATAATTGTAATAGATACCTAACTGTAAAAGAATCAATAGCACGTTCAAATTTTAAGGAATAGAAAAACTGGACTATAAGAGTTTCATTTTGGCATTTCACAGGGTTTCAGTAGATGAAACCAGACTGAAAATATTATGAGAGCACAAGCCATCTGCAACAGTAAGCCAGTAGGAATCACTAGAAAATTGCTTTATTGATAAGCCTCTTTAACAACAGCTCAAACTGAGAAGAAAGTAATGTTTTAAAAATCTCTCTACAGTTGAACTGAAAAAAAATGTTTCTTTTGTAAAAGATATCTTCTACCTCATAATCAGAAAAAAGTGGCATGAGTTCAAAAACATGATAATATCAAGATCATCAAATGAGACATGTAATCAGAAACGAGAAACCAACATAAAAAGGCAAGGCACATTTTTGGCAGAAGAAAATTGGAAAATAACACTTAATAAATGAATGCTTTTCTTTTCTTCTAAGAAAATTAAACACAAAGCTCCTCCAAATTATATTTATGAAAAATTTGTCTCATTTGACCACACTCAGCACTTTCTGAACTGCTTGCAGCCATACTATGTGATGGCAAATCTCACAAATCCTTGTTTTTCAAAACAGTGAGTCACCTCCCCTCTCCATAAGATTTTTATTTTTCTAATTAATGTACCACTAATTAGTGTACAACTTCAGAATTTCTTGATTCTAAACTATTTAAAATTGATTTGTTTCCCCTTCTGTTTTCATTGCTTAAGTACAGGATTTAGGTTTATGATCAGTTTAAGAAAAGTGACAAAGATATGAAAACAGTAGGTCTTAAAAAGTTATACTTTCATTAGGGTCAATTATATACCTTTTAAATACTGTAAAAAGTGACAGACTGTTATCTGCTTTTATACCTAAATACAAAAACCACCCCTAAGATAAGGTATCCATAGAATTCAAAGTCCCATAAAATGCAAAAAGACAGTGAGGAATCCGCTTAAAGTTTCTCAGGAATCTCTTAACTTCTTTAGCTCCCTTAAAAAGTGCTGGATTTTATTCCATTCATTGCTGTGCTCCAGCTGCTTCTGGTTGAATTTGATATTGAAAGATGTAGATATGATAGAATCACATGAAAATTGCAGAAACCCATACAAGAGTATCAAGAATTTCCTCTTGCATCCTGAGAAGTTTGTGTCCCTTCCTGAGCAACAGCCTCAAATGCTTTCAGATTAAAATAGAAGATGCTGACAAAAACTTCTCCAAAGATATTGCAGACTTTCCATTTTAAAGCTCTTGCTTTAGTTTAAGTTAATACATGAAATATCTCCAGCTCTTTCTCCTAAGAAATTTGCAACAAGATGTAAGAAAAAGGACAAAGAATGGGCCACTATTGTCAGTTACATATTAAGAGAACAATGCCTCAGCCTCTCTTTAAAATACTTCATAATGCAAGCAAAGGCAGAAGTAATTATAAATGTGTATTCAGTGTTTAAGAATTGTTCTTTTCAAATCCCTTTAGGATTGTAATTGTGTTTTAACCTTGATGTTCTTGTATCAGAAACACTGACCCTCTTTTTGCTCACAGAGAAAGGGTTGGACATCTATAAAAAAGTCAAATTCTACAGTTTTGGCATATGGCTCACAGTGTAGAGCTAGCAAAGGCTGTCTGCTACCCTTTAGAGCCAGGTACAATTTCTATCAACACAATACATCCTTAAAATAACTGTCTCACTGGCTGTATGAGCTTGGGAATAGATGCCTAGTAACTTTCAGACAGGAAAAGAAGGATCAGCAGCACCTGTGTTACTGTTAAAACCAAAATATCAGGCAACAAATTTCATAAGCAGGCAGAGGACTTTTTTCTGTTAACAAATGGCCCTGGACATGTGGAAAAGCTGTACTTTCCTGACCTTACTGAGGACAGGGTTTATACTGTGACAGGCAATCACATCTGTCACTTCTCACATCCATCCATATGTAAAGGCAACTAAAAACAGATTTATATTACAACATCATCAATGCTAATAAATCATAAACAGCCCAACAAACAAACAAAAACAAACCCACAACAAAAATTCCCCAAAAAAGGGTAAATGCAGACATTATAGCAAAAAAGGAGTCTTTAGGTTCTTACGTGAAGGAGAGGGTCAGAAACTCCATGACATGTTTCCCTATCAGTTGGCATCTGTGTTCTTTGTGAGGTAGGTCTGATTAAATGACCTTTTGCCATCCTAAGTTGCAGTAGTTTTTGCCTGAAAAGTTAGATGATGTTTTCCTTTTGCTAAGAAAATAAATAAACCTACCTGATTCAGAAAGACTTCCTTTGCTAAGAGAAAAAGAGATGCTGGAGAGCAAAAATATACAATCTTACCCCAGGAAATCACACGGGGGGTTGCATAGTAAAATTGCACTTGAAAATAAAACAAAACAAAATTAAAATAAAACAAAATATAAATAAAACAAAACAACCAAAAAAATCATTTAAAAAAAAAAAAAAAAGAAAGAAAAGAAAATAAAAAAACCACACCATAATTTGGGGCTTTAATGTGTAGATATATTACAGATTGTTTTGTAACCCAGCATGCACACCCTCCTGAGGGACCACCTAGTTCTTTTCTGCAATGTTAACAGTGGGCAGAAGTGAACATGATAAACTAGAATAAAACACTGAAGTTGTATGAGCTGAGCAAAGCTGTGTGGGTGATGGCAGCAGCAGGAGTCCACGGGATGCCAGGAAAGCCATTAAGACAGGAGCTTGGAAGGCAACTGTCATTTCCCCATGGTGTTTAGAACTACTGATTAATGGAAAGTGATGTTAGTGTTCTTCAGCTAACCTTTTTCAAGGGAAAATAAAGTCACTTTCAAACACTGTTCTCTGTTCACCTCATTTTTTGTGAATTCTTCAGGCCTGGGGATCTCCATTAGCAATTCTGTTTGTACAGTTTGGTTTATTAAATGTATGCACCAAGGGAAATAATTTTCTTTTATTTGCAAACTAGATTCAAGGCACTGTAGAATGATGTCTTGTTTTAAATTCAGTATGTAAAAATGAGGTTTCTTTAGTTTAAGAGCAAGAAAGTCCCATAATTTTCAGATGACATGTTCATAACTTACCTCCATTTCTGAGGTGTCTTTTTTCAAAATACAATAAACTCAGCATCCCTTTGGAACCCATTATGGGAGGTGTTTCCATACAGCAAAAAGTTGCCTTAAACATCCTAAATTTAATGAGGTTTTTATACAAGCATCCGTATCACTGAAATCAGTATAGCCATGTCTGCTAAATTACACTGAAAAAGGATGGGAACACTGCCGTCAGTAGCCCTAACAGACTCTAAAACAGAATTTAATCATGTATGGCTGATACATCCATTCTGCTTTCCTGCAATCTGTTCCCTATATTTGATTAACCTTTTTAGTTGGAAGTCTCTGCCCAAGTGAAACATTTAGTTCAATGGAATGAAAGTAATACAGATATGCAAAGTGTCAGGCAACAAGCAAGGTGTTTTGCCAAACTGTTCTGCAGTTACAGCTGACAAAATTTATTTGTTTTTAACTAGAATTTGACAGGAAAATGTGTATTTGCTGAAGAAAATATGTTTCTCAGTGGCTAGAAAAATTATCCGTACCATCAAAATTTGGATAATATTGATGTAGCATCTCATCAAAAATGCTGCTTAGACACTCATATTTCCTCTTCCTTTGTGCTCATCAGACCTCTCAGTCAGAGTATTTTTCTCATGAGACATTGTAACTGGAGCCCTGATGAAGTATTTTGATGGCTCACCAAGGATGGAGCCCACAGTATAACTGAGGGAAAGCAGTGAGAAAGAGCCATGAAGTGCTATTTCCTAAAGAATAATTCTAGTTTTAAACAGGATTTTTTTGCAAAAATATGAATATTTCCTCTGGGAAATTGATCCTTTCTATCTGAATGCCTATGCCACACAGATCTAAGGTTATTAAAAACCATCTTGTAGTTAGGAAGCATAGGTTTAAGTATGGCTGAGTTAGACTTATCTCAAGTCTCTCTTGAGAGATTTGTTGACAGGTGCTAATACCATTCACTTCACAAATCTAACAAATTAAAATAAAATCAAGCTACTAATGTTCCTCGAAATCTCTATTATTAGCTGCTAAAAGATATAGACATCCTTTCATTAAAATTAAAAAGCATGAGTGGGTGGGGTTATACAAGTTATACTGGAGTGTGTAAGAGTTATTTGAAGTGCACTTGGAATATCAGTGTTGCACCGAGCATGTACACCTGTACTGTATCTTTTAGTTTCTTAGGTTCTTTGTTATCATCTTGCAGATGTGTTTTCTTTCCACGGTTACCACCATTGTTTCACTGTGTGGTGAACAAATCCTAAGTTCTTTGAAGCGAATCTATGAACCTTATCTGCTCCTCTTGCCACTGCTCTCTCTCTCACTTCTCTGTGTGCAACCCACCAGGATGTGCTCATAAAAGGAAAATCTTGTCCTCACTTCAGCATGTGCAAAAGACTCCAAGTATAGCAGAACAGCAGTGGTGTTTCAACACAGCATATATGAGGATTTCTTCCTCCTTATTTCCTAAAAGGAATCATTCAGCATGCAGGAATTTATTGTCACTGCTCAGGAGCACCAGTGTTTGTTGGAGGGAGAGCATCACCCAATCAGTGCATCTATAGAATGCTGCTTCCCAGTATATCTGCATAATGAGTCCTTGCTAATTACCAATATAGTAGGTACCTGAAGAGGTGTCTCAGCAAATATCCCCACCAAAAGTCTTGACAAAAGTTTCCAATTTCAAAATTCTCTACTGCACTAGGAATGGATTTAAGCTATAAAAACTTTAAATTACATTAATTCTACCGTGTTTTGAGTTCTGTACTCCAAGGACAACTTAAATTAATGTAATTTAAGCAACTACGCCCATTTGTGAATTTTCTGACCATTTCTGACCATGAAATTTCATCAGAGAATGTGATCTCTAAAAAAATGATCTTTGTGTGGCATCAGTTTTCACAACCCTTGTTTTAGGGCAGCTTGCTCTCCTGCACAATACACTGGCAGGGGGCACCCCAAAATAGAATGTCTTAGGTTGCAACGCAAGATGTAACCAGTTGTATGCATTCTATCACCATCTGTTGAAACCAGGTAGAGCAGTGTTCCCTATCTTTTCCATGACCCATCTCTCATAATACCGAGGGGGATATTCTCTGCTAATGGGCCATCTGTTAAAACCAGGTGGGGCAGTGTTCTTTATCTTTTCCACAACCCATCCTTCCTCCAGGAAGATATCGTCTGTTAATGGGCCATTGAGTCCCACTGCATGACTGATAAAATTACATTATCCCATTGGGAGATGCTCCACCCAGCGGGAGGAGTCAAGCATTTCCTACCTGAATAATATCTGAGATTTGGATGACCAAGGCAGCCGTTTTCCACTGGATTCGCAGAAGAAGACCAGGTCCATCTTCATCACCACTGGACCTTCGGAGGAAAACTGCACCCTTCTACAGGACCACTGCTTCAACTGAACCACATCTGTCATTCAGGAGGACTGCAGCCACCATTTAATGGAACTGCTACCAACACCCTGGCTGATGGAGTGTTAGGTTGTATTCTGACTCTGTCAGTGTTTTGTTTTTTGTATCACTCTATTTTTATTTTAATTTTCCTAGTAAAGAACTGTTATTCCTATTCCCATATCTTTGCCTGAGAGCTCCTTAATTTCAAACTTATAATAATTTAGATGGAAGGGGTTTACATTTTCCATTTCAAGAAGGCTCCTGCCTTCCCTAGCAGAGACCTGTCTTTCAAACCAAGACGCAGAATAATAGAATTATTTTGATTTGAAAAGCCCCTTAAAATCAGAGTTCAGCCATTAATCTGATACGACCAGGTCCACCACTAAGCCATGCACCTAAGCACCACATTGAAACCTAGAGGCCAGGCACCTCCAAAATGTGGGGAGCACATGGTCACTGCCTGCTTGCCTGAATTAATAACTGGACTTGAGCCTCCCTCTCTCATGGCCCAGTTGAGGCAGTATCCAGCAGCGGTTTGGCTGCACAGAGGAGATCTTTCAAATCCCCCACATCTGAGGTGCTGGGACAGAGAGAGGGAGTTGCTGTGGACAATTCTGAGGACATGAGAGGCAAATATCCTTCTCTCTGGTCTGCAACAATGATATAATCTTACAGTCATTTCACTTTTTGAATAAATATTTAGAATAAATGCTGGATCTGAACTTTTATTTCAGATCTCCTAGACTATCTTTGCCCTCAGGCTCTTTGGAAGCATAGTGAAATATTTCTGGTTCCTACTTCTTGTGGAGAAATTATCCACATGTTTGTTTTGTTTGTTTTGTTGGGGGATTTTGTTATATCGGTTTCTTATGTTTTATGGAACAGTCATTTCCTGCTTGGGTCTCGTCAAATCTTACTGAGTTGACTTCCAGAAGGATTAATCAAAGCCTGGCCTGAGAATTTAGCCTTTTGTCAGAAGTAAATCACTCTTTTGATATTTGAAAAAGAGAAAAATATTGCTGAGGAGAACTGTTCCCTTTCTTAATATCTATTTATGTCTGGGCAAATATATTTTTTATTATATAAATCATATGTAATGTTCTTCCTTGCATGCAAGCAATGAGAAAATATCCTCAGGCAAGTTGTTTTCCAAAATAATCAGCTCAGGCATTCCCCATCTGGAAAAATACTGTTATGGTACTGTGGCTTAAAACCAAGTGAGTGATGGAATATGACTGATGTGAGCCAGTGTACCAGAAAATGTTTTTGTTTCAAATATTGTACCTGGTTTTGAATCCAGTCCCAGCTTTAGTATTTTAGTTACACAAGGGCAGACATCAAACACCTGCTCTGTCCACTCTCCTTTACTGCCAACACCATTAATTTTCCAAATGAGTCAGCACATCTTGATTTATTCTTTAATTGATTGGTAATACTAGTTCTAATTGAGACTGTAAAATTGAAGTTACAGATTTGATTGTCTGCTCAGAGTTCAGAACACTTCCTTGATCAGAGCTGAGTCTTACAAATTGTATAAACAAATGCAAAACAACAAAGCAAAAATCAAATTCTTAGCTCTGCAAAATGAGCTAACTCATGCTTACTTCTTATTTGGGCTGTAACATAAGCAAGAGCAAAATGTCTCTGGAAGAATAAAACAAAACAAAGTCAAGGTGAAAATAAAACCTTTCTAATTTTATTTCTGAGGTGGCAAATCATCCCAAAGAGGGTAGCAGATTAAAGATTAAATACAGCCGCAAGACAACCCATGACTAATTTGCTTAAATCGAATTAGAATTGATTTCCAGACTCCATCCACAGAAATATGTGGATATCATTTGGTTGAAATGCTACAGAAATATGTATTCTGCAAGAAGCAAAGAGCATAGAGTATTTATTGGCCCTTGTTCTGGTATCAAGAGTTGTTTCAAAGTCTCTCTCCCCCTTGAGGACAAAAGTAACAAAATGCACAGTTTTGTCTCCATTCAAGCCAATTGTATAATTGTAGAAACAATTCAAATATTAGGAAAATAATGTAACAATAAAGTTTAGCATCCATTTTTTAAGGCAATATGTAACATCACATGCTCTGGCACACCATTTTTTTCATGTGCAGTCAGAGTTTGTATCAATCCTTGAAGGAGAGAAGGCTCAGTTGCACAGTTTTCTAAATTAATTGACCTCATCTGAATAACAAAAATTTATTTTCATGCTCTGTTCCCAGTTTGAATCTCCTCAGATAAGGACAAGGAATTTTTCCTTTTTAATGAAATTATATCATTCTTCTTTTCCATGACTCATTCTAGGTCTAATTATTTTTTCTGTGCTCTGTGACTCAGAGCATCCAGGCCTCCCAGTCTTCAATCCTATTTTTTCCTCTGTCGCTATATATCCTTTCTTCTCTGTGAGATTTTTTGCTCACATTTTTTGTGTTTTATTAACTACTTTCCACAGTATGAATAAAACTCAGCTGTGGGCTGCTAATGAGGACCTGTTGATGGTGAAAGAGATATTCCTCTGGTTTCATATAATTTGTGAAGCACATTCAAGAGTACTGAGAAAAGACTCACCCTTTAGGATTTTAGACAGAGCTGCAGCACTGTATTCAAGGGTAGCATGCGTGAAGGATCATAGAATCATGGACCAGTTTGGGTTGAAAGGGACCTTAAAGATCAGGTCTTTAAGAGCTCTCTGTGGGCAGGGACATCTTCCACTGGACCACATTGTTCAAAGCCCCATCCCACCTGGCCTTGAACAGGGGCTTCCACAGCTTCCCTAGGCAACCAGTGTCTCACCACCCTCACAGTTAAGAATTTCTTCCTAATATCGAATTTAACCTATTCTCCTTAAGCTTAAGGCCATTTCCCCTTGTCCTATCACTACATGTCCTTGCAAAAAGTCCCTTTCCAGGCTTTCTGAAGGCCCCTTTCAGGTACTGGAAGGCTGCTCTAAGGTGTCTCCCTGAACCTTCTCTTCTCCAGGCTGAACAGCCCCAACTCCCTCTGCTGTCCATATTGGAGAGGTGTTTCAATCCTTTGAACATCTTTGCAGCCCCTCTCTGGATTCATTCCAACATATCCACATCTTCCTTATATTGTAGGCCCCAGAGCTGGATGCTGTGCTCCAGGTGAGGTCTCACAAGAGCAGAGAAGATGGGCAGAATCACCTCCTTTGCTCACACTTCTGATGCCTTCCAAATAGCTTTCTAGGCTGTGAGTGTGCATTGCTGAAAGGTGTCAAGCTTCTTGTCAACACCCCCAAGCCTTTCTAGGCAGGGCTACATCCATTCTCCACCCAACCTGTATTTGTGCATGGGATTGCGCCAACCCCAGTGCAGGACCTTGCACTTGGCCCAATTGAATGTCCTGAGGTTTGCACAGACCCACCCCTCAAGGTCCCTCTGGCTGCAATCCGTTCCCTCCAGTGTGACAACCACACCATACTGGTACAGCTTGCTGCTGTAGTCAGTCTTGCTGAGGGGGCCCTCCATCTCCCTGTCCACGTCACCAACAAGATGCTAAACAGCACCAGCCTCAGTACCCTCTGAGGATCCTAAAGGACATTTTCTTGTAACAAATATATTACATGCACTTATATATCTACAGATACAGCTGTTAAGTTTAAATTCAGAAGACAGTCTAATGGTTTAATTTTATAAAAATCAATACTCTTTTTAAAAATGGTACTAAATATTGCCAGTTGAGCCGACACAATTTTCTGATGCAGAATGCATTAACGGTAGTACCGTACAGGCTACAAAAGAGCTCACTTCCATCTAAAATTCCAGTGTGAGTTATCCCTATAGTACATGAAGTGGGAGCATGGGGCCATTCCTCACATCGTGGAGCAGGCACTCTCTGCAGTCCTTGGAGAGCCCACTCTGGAGCAGAAGGAAAGTGTAAGGAGGGAGGAGCATCATAGAGGAGCAGCCAGCTCACGATAGAGCACCAACCAGTGCTGCTCCTCACCTCACTGAAAGGGCTGAATGTGACCTGCAGTGACAGAGAACGGAAAGGAGGGGGGTCTGGAGTGAAAGAGTGGGATTGAGCTTGGGCAAGGCAGAGCAATATTGGTTTCATGTCTGTCTTTTTTTTTCTCCCACTGCTCAAATTAGTAATCAAATATTATTTTAATTGGCAATTAACTTTCCCCAAATCAGGTCTTTTACCCATTATATTTACTGGTCTTTGTCTTGCTTCTGGTTTTTTTTTACTGTTTTCTCCCCTCCTTACCATCCCCTCCTGATAAGTGCGGCAGAGTAAGTGAGTGACTGCATAGGGGTTTGGTTTCTATCCAGGGCCAACCCAACACAGTAGTGTATTCAGCAGTGTATTCAGGCCATGCAAAATTAAAGCATGTTGTTGAATGGCTGAGTGATAAAAATGAAAGATGAAATTTAGTGTTAGCAGTATTAATTAATGATCAGAGCAAAGAGACCAAAAAAAACCTCTAATGTTGCAATTGTTCACTCCTTCTGCTCAGTATTAGATCCAAAGGAGCAACTAAGATCTGAAGGAATAACTAACAAACACAACATTTTTATGGTATATTCTCATCATTTACAACTGAATCTATTGTGAAGAAAGTTGAGCCACATCAACAGCTTGACTCTCCCAAATCATGAGCATCTTTTGGAATACAAATACATTTAAAGGGTGGAAGTTCCTAAATTAAATTCAATTCAGGATTTCTACAGAGAAGTTAGTCCTGTACAAGGGTATCATTAGCCATATTTCTCATATGACTATACCCTTTTATGAGTGTCCTAAAAGGCCTGTTTTCTATCTGAGCTGGACTACATGGTAAAATTGTCTCTCTTGAAATGCATCAACAGTGATGTGATTCTTACGATTCACAATGCAGAGCTTGGGCAGAGAAAAAACACACCACATAATGCAGAATATAGTGCTTCAGGGAGTGTGGCTGATAAGGGAGAAAAGGACACAAACTATAACTAAATTAGCAATGAACTAAAGAAAATTGCCTATGAATATTTTCTTAACCTAATTTGAATTTAAATATTTTATTTTGTGTCAGTGAAAAAATTCTTTTTGCTTCAGATTTGACTAGACCCAGCATACACTTTCTTATTAAACACTGAATTAATTTTAAAAATTATTGAATTTATTAAATTATCAATTCATTATTAAATATTAGAAAGTGCCAAAATATTTTCCAGATAGACAAAGAATTAATTTTTTCATTAGTTGTTTATTGTCAATAAAGTATCACTAGAAAACATCTAATTTGGTGAGGTAATGAAAGCAGTTTAGTATTCTGAGAATTTACAGACTAAACTATCCTATCTGTTTCTGATTCAAGATAAACCATTACAATCTCCAGCTGTGTACCTCTACCTCTATACTGAGAATTGTGCCTCCTTTCACACCTGACATCCCAGTCTACTTGTGTTACTACTATCTTACCAGTTCAACGCAAAATTATTTAGTTAAAAGACAGAGAAAGCAATCATCTGAACTGAGAGAAGGAAATATTTGCTTGGAAGGAGAAAATAGAAAATTCCACTATGTATATGGAGTAGTTAATCAGATTAGATGTGTTAGTCCATCTGTCTGTGCCCCAAACCTCATCAAGTGCTGTATTATATTTCAAAGACCAGAGATAAAGTATTGAATCAGGTAGGTATATTTAGATGTTATGGTCCAGATTCCAGACTGCTAATTAGAGGCATTCAAAAATACACCCCCAGAGCTGTACATTCACTTAGTTTTGAGATTGCTATTCCAAAACAAATTATAATTTGTTCCTTCATGTATTTGCTATTGTAAATGTCTCACGTTAGTGAGAAAGTTTTCAGTAAGAAAAAAATCCCCCCAAATCCCACAAGAAAGGAATTTCAAGCAAAGAAATATTACACTGTGAGAGAAAAATGTATTGAGGTTAGGCTCAGTGAATTAATGTAGTATCAGAGTGACAGGTGTTTAGGAAGCACTTAAAGACAGCAGAAGTAAATGACAGCTGTGAATGTAGCAGAGAGCAGACTCTGAGCCTGTAAACATTTTCCAAAATTAAAGGTGCAATCTATCTCCAAAGCATACCACAAAATGCCAAGGGGGAGGGTCACCATAGCCTAATATTGTCACAGTATGTCTGATTACACAGCACCTCTCTTGGGGCTGAGACCCGTGACTTTGAGTCCACCCTGTGTTTGGTAACAGCAGTGACTTCAGTGTTGAAACGAGAACTGAGCCAGCCCTGTGCCAGCCTTGTCTCATAATGGTCCTACAAAGGGAAATTTCTTAATTACCCTGCACAATTTGTGTGCCAGGGCAAAGGATGGGACAGGAAATGGCCATGGACTGAGACCTTTCCATGGACTCCAGGGAAGCTACCATATTGAACACAAGAAGGCTCATATCCCACAGCAGGGACATAAAAGTGGGATCTAAGAAAGGTATCAGAGATTAAACCTCCCTTTGGGAATCCTATATTTACTGGCAAATATATGCCCCGTCTTTATGTTGGAGTCAGTAAGTCAGGAGTCTCTGAATTCTTCAGAGGGAAATCAGAATGCAGGGATTAAATTAAAGCCTTTGGATGGATTGAAATATCTTAAGCCACTTACACATAAAGTAGAAGTGTAAGTTTTAGTATAAGCAAGCGAGTAAGTAGAATGGGTTTTAAGTGCTTTTAGTAAGTAAAAGGTCTTAGATACCAGTGTAGAAGTTCAAGTGCTAGTGAAGGTTGAAAAATATAGTCTTAGATACTAGGGGTTCCGTGGAGGCTCCAAGAATATAGTTTTAGACATAATAAAACTATAGTAAGAATATTGTTTACATTTTTCAAATAGAACAGGATAGACCATATACGTAGTTTATACGTAGCCTGACGTGCTAAGAAACTAGAATTCTAATAGGTTAAGAAGTAGTGGTCCGAGTTTGTGTCTTAGCTTGCTGGGAAGTTTCTATATAAGAATGTGCATTGAGGAGAGCTGGTGCCTTTTGCCATTGCTTTTGCCATTGGCTTTTTGCCATTTGCTTTTTGCCATTTGCTTTTACTTTGTTTCTACTTCTATTTGGGACTTTATACCAAAACTTAGCATGGACTTTAGTGCCTGTGACTTTTGCTTTGAGCTTGATATGCTTCTGCAATAAACAACTTGGTAGCAACTATTAGCTGCTTAGCTCATTGAAGAAAACAACCCGACAAGTTGGGTGCCTAAGAGCACCTGGAGGTCTAACCTCACATCTCAACGTGTATTTGGCCATAGCCATGCAGATTTTGTGGTGAACAGAAAAGTAGGCCATTATTCATCAATTATGAGTGTTCTCCAACTATTATAAAAGCTCTTTCGTTGGTTTCCTATTCGAATCCTTGGAAACCCTGTCTTGCACAGCAACTGAACTGAGTAACAAGCAAAGAAGAAGCTTCTTTAATTTTTCATCTAATTCAAATATTTTGTTCAAAATGCATCTTTTTTGTGCAGGAGAATGAAGGCTGTCAGGTGGTTTTCAAATGTGGTTACTAGAAACACAAATGAAAATGAAATTTTAAAAAAAATCTACCTTCCACCAATGATGAAGCCATCAAAAAGCGTAACACTACAAACAGAAATAGGTCCCATTATGTAGATGAATTGCAGACGATCTTAATAGATAGGAGCCCCTCTGTCTCAGTCTCTGTAATTATAATGTACTGAATATAATTAAAATTAATGTAATTAAAACAGTCTCAGCACCAAGTTCAATTATGTCAGTCAAATGTTGCCTCTAGACACATCAGAACTGGCACACCAGTATTATGGAGAAGATAACCCCTATATTCCTTTAGATTAATAAACAGCTGAGACCAAAAGAGGATTAAAGGGTAAAAAAAGCAACATTGAAACTCCTCTTTCCTTAAAGTAATTAAAAAAAAAAAGGTGCTTTATCTCTTAAGAGAAACTTGCAATATCCCAAACATCTCTGTTTTAATGAATAATACAATAACTAGCAGATTAAACATCAGATAAGGCAAAACCAAACAGTATAATCCTCTAATTTAATTCTGTATCCAAAATAAAGGTGTTGAAATACCATTCCAACAACTAGCCCTGTGAAAAAGAAAGCTAGAAAAACCTACACCTATATGATCCACTGGTGGATGAACCTCAGTGTCATCAGCTTTACACCACTGCCAATCTCAGATCTCCCCCACATCCCGTGTCTGTCTCTCTCCCTGGCTGGGCAAAAAGCCCACATAGCCCAGGACCACAGGGCCCCTGCCAGCCACCTCCTCCCTCCTGCAGCATCACCCAGCATGAACCACAGGTGAATGGGACACGTACAGATACACTGACCATTTGCAATGGCAATGGTAAATGGATGATCCTGGTTTTAATAAAAATCTTGAGGGTATCTTCTCATAATTCTTGAAGTAGTTACTTTATATCAGCAATGATAATGTATTCTTTGACATTGTCTAAAAAGTTTCTGAGACTGGAATGTGATGCTATAAGAATACCCAAGGTTTTGCAGAAAAAATGCTGATCTTGAAGGTCTCAGTACAAGTCCTGAACCTGAAACTGTTTTTCAAACAAGATGAAAGTTATGTATTAAACTCTCAGGAATCATGAAAGACTGTATCCTCTTAGCCCCTGGAACACTGTCAGTTTACACAGATTCAATACTTATGTTACAGTGATAACCTTTAACATTTCTACTGTCCCTTACATTTTCAAACCCTTTTGCAGCTTTTTCTCTGGAAAGTGTGGGGCAATAGCTTTGCTTTCTGTCCAGCTTTGAGGCTTCTGTGTAGTACCTTCTATCTACAAGATAGCTGGAAATGGATTTATAGGATAAGGCTGAACCTTATCAACAATAAAACAATATTTCAGTTCAGCAGTGCTGCCCTCTTGTCATGATAAGATGAATTCATTCCTGAGTGTGAAGTGCAACAATTTCACAGGAGAATTCATTGTTTCACAGCTATTTTGCCTCATGTTTTATATCTGAAAATTATCTTAAATTACTAATATAGCCTAGTGTGGTAGTTTGACCTGGGGAGGAGAAACTCAAAGAGAAGTTTTCTCTATGAGTACTCGCCTGGGAGTTGATAGTGACCAATTGGAGGCTGGTTGGTTATTGACAGCGTGAAGACCCAATTGAAGAAAGTTAGTTCACTCCGTGAACACACATTTTGAAGGAGGTAATCTGGAACTGAGCTCTCTTGGCTTTTCCGGCAGCAGTGAAGGTAACAGGGCCCTGGCCTGGCTCCACTGCGGGCCTGTGGGCCTGGCAGGGGCCGGGCCGGGCCCCCTGTCTGGGGAGCTGGCATGTCCTGGCAGAGAGGGAGAGAAGGGGGGTGGCCATGGACAGTGACCAGAGAGACTCAAACTAATATAAAAATCCCAGCCGCTTCCCCCCCCCCTTCCCCAGCGTGGCTGGTTTCTGAGATCCTGGCAAAGCTCCAGCACTGTAGCCTTGGTTTGTTTTTTTTTCCTTTTCCCTGTGCAAAAATCTTAACTCTTTCAATGCTCAAATGAGACTTGCAGACTTTTTCAATCCTCCCTGGAGTGAAAGGGAAAAAGGAGATATTCTGAAGTCAATGAAGCAAGAGCTAAGTCTAAAGTTGGGTTTTTTTTAAATGAAAGGAGAATGAGGAGATCCTGTGAAAATGGCTGAAAATCCTTTTGTAAGATTGTAGGGATGAACTGATATACTGAATATTCCTATAAACCATGGAGAAAGACATGGGGGAGTTGGAAACATTCCATTTAATAAATCATTTGACCAAAAGCACCTGTGTTGAAAATCTTTTGTCCCAAGGAAAGAAGGGGATCTCGGTTTTCTGAGGATGAAACATGAACAGAGAGAAAAGAGATGAAGAGAACCTTTGCTTTGGAACATTTCATTCTTAAGAGTAATACCCCATGTATTTTAACCATTGACCCACAAGTACAGCTTTGGGAAGGCTGTGGAGCTGGGAGAAGTGCCATGACTGCAGATTTCTGGGCGGATGCAAAATTGTGAAAATGAAACCATGAGAAAACTGTTTTCTACCTTCTTGTAAAAAAAAATCCCTATAGCCTAACAAGAAGAAGCTTCTCAGCCCAAAGTGAACGGAAGAAGGGACTGTTTGAGTTGGGAATTAATTGAAGTAGTTTTTTGTATGTTTGTTTCGTTGTTATGAAGGTTGGGAAAGGGAAGGAAAGAGTGGTCTGACAATCTTATTCTGAATTCTTTTTTTTTTTCCATTTGTGTAGTTAATAAATTTCTTTTTATACCCTCTTAAGTTTTAGGCCTGCCTTACTTCTACTCCTGGTTCTGTCTCACAACAGAAAATAAGTATATTTAAATTAGCAAATCAAAACCATGACATTATTTGGTACATTAACCGAGAAAAATAAACTTAAACCAAGACACCTAGGAATAGTAAAGGCTCTGCCTTTCAAAGAGAAGTAGAAATTCAACATATGGAGTGTCTAGTCTTCTCTTTCTTATAAATATATATGCACTTCCATGGTTTTGGCTTTTTTGTTGCTGTTGTGGGGTGCTTTCTTGTCCTCAGGGAAGCAGGGAGTAGGGAGGAAAAGAAAAGTAGGCCACTCTAGGCTATAGGATATTTATATAGCTTAGTTGATTTTGAATGATTAAGCCTAAAGAGTTTCACCACATAAATTTAAGAAATTGAGTCAGGCATTCTCAGATACATTAACAGTTATTTTGCAGAAAAGGATAAGTGAGCTACCAGATGGCACAGACTTATCTCTGCAGAGCTGTGGAGTGGGAGCTGAGGAACTCCCAAGCAGTGTAACCTCAGTCCAGGAATGGACAACCAAACCAGCTGAAAGATTCATGAAGAGGACAATGACCAAGAGGAGTGCAGATGGGTTTGTCAGAGATAAAACATGTCGAAGCAATTTTCCCAGTAACATGATAAGATTTCCCAGGAACACTTCTGAGTAGCCAGTCTCCTCTCTTTCCCAAGATCAGTAATATTTTAGAACTTTCTCAAATTACATTCCTACAAACAGGCTAGGGAAGCCTGGGCCGGACAAAAATATTACAGAAAAACTATTATATATTGCAAAGCTGTCTGGAAAATGATTAGCCGTTGTGGAGGGAGCAGAGGATGTTCCTAAATCTGAGGGCCCTTTTGAGTCCCCAGAGCGGGCCCCCTGGAAGACCATAGCATAAAAAATAACAAACTGCTTGTAGAATGATGAACCCAAGAAGGAATGCAGACCCCCTTACTAGACCCCTTGTTATCTATCTGTAATATTAGTGGCTCACTTTCTAGCTTTGAATGTAAAATCCCTGGTGGATTGGTTAGAATTTAGAATTCCCTTAGCTATTGGTGAAAAGTGTAAAACCCTCTAAAGGTATAAAAACCCCTGAAAAAACCCTAACCGTTGAATAGTTGAATATGCAAGAATGGATGCCTTCATGAAATAAACCATGGAATTGTGCCTCTCTTCATATTCCAATCTCTTCACCCTGCTGGTTTGAGAGCACGCTCCAAGCCAAATTCTGTCCGGGCCGAGCTTGGAAGCGTGTTTTGTCACTGAGAACTGCTCATGGCAGTCTCGGGGATCCCCGGGGGACCCCAGAAACCCACACCAGTGACAAGCCAGAGATTGAATGTCATCAGTTCATGATCAAAATGGAAAGATATTTTGTAGTTTTGCAGGGCTCTTTCTTTGATCTTAATTAATATATATAATCTTAATTTAATATATTTTAATTATTACATATATTAAAGACCTGAAGTGAAGAAGAGAGATTATTCTCACTAAGTCAGTACATGATATCACCCCGGAACAGACCACTACTATGATAGAGAGCAGCATTAAAATTCAATACCATCCTGATATATAGGACAACATACTGAAAAAAAGTAATAGATTTGAGCAGGAAGGGTACACATATAGAGACAAGAATAATAAATTGCATGACCCAGGATCAGGAATGATTGACTAGACAGCAGTTCTATGGAAAAGATATGCAGTTTATAATGGATTACAAGGGAAGCATGAGTCAACATTGTCACTCATTGCGAAAAGACAAGCATCTATACTAGAACAAGCCCACAAAGGTACTGCCTGGCAAACACTGAGTTTGTTGTAAAGCGCATGTTAGTGCATTTGTATACCGTACTTTTAACCTCTATGAATTCCTGTGAAAAAAATATATTTTTAGCCTTTTCAATCACAATGCATAAAAGTAGTACATACATGCAAAACATGGATTATTTTATGGCTCATGCAGCATTAATGTATTTATTCACAAAATATCATTTAAAAAATACCACAGATAATGTGTTGAAAATTGTAAAACATTCCTCTGTTGACTTCCATTGATGATTAAATTTGCATAGGAGGATATTTTAAGAATTCATTTTCCTGATATGGTTTATATAGAATTCATTAAGAGACAAGGAAATAAAATGAAAACAATAATTGTAATTGTCCCCTCCCAGCCTTGTTAGGAGTAATTTCTCAAGTATAATTGCACTTTAATTAGAAATTTGTAAAATATAGATTAGTTCATAAGACTAATTAGAATTCCTATTATTTTTTCCTGATAATAAGAAACGTGAAAAAAATGCATGTCATGCATTTTGTGCATCACTCTGCAACAGAGATTCCTTAACAAGCATATGAAATTCTTATTTCATTTTTTTGTATTCTTAGGAAAAAAAAGAGAGAAATAAATACCTCCTGCTTGGGAATAATGCGGTGTCTTTACTTATGTCCATTAAAGGGCAGAATACTTTAAGTTCTTGACAGTAGTTACTCAGCTCGCTATTTCAAATGCTAAATCCAAACCCCAAAACAGCACAGGTGGTTTATGGACATTCTGATTGTCAGTACAGCAAAACACTGTCAGTAATAGAGGCTGAAAATTTTTGATAGTAAATAAAATATATTTATTCTACAACCTTGACCATTTATCATCATAATCTACACATATGAATTCTGTGAACTGTGTAGAACAGAAGGCTGGGGTGTGAAGCTTGAGGAACATCAGCCAATTATCATTATGGCAGGTCCCACAGGTTTCTAATCAGTGCCACAGGGTCTAGTTGGAAGCCTGCCACTAGTGGGGTCCCCCAAGGTTCAATACTGGGAACAGTATGGTTTAACTTCTCCATCAATGACTTGGATGAAGGGGCAGATACCTCCTCAGCAAGTTCACTGATGACACAAAGCTGGAGGAGCAGCCAATACCCCAGAGTGCTGTGAGGCCTTCAGAAGGGCCTCAACAGGCTGGAGGGATGGGCAGAGATGAACTGTTTGAAATTCAGCAAGGGCAAGTGCAGGGTCCTGCAGCTGGGGAGGAATAACCCCAAGCACCAGCATAGCCTGGGACTGACCTGCTGGGAAGCAGCTCTGTGGAGAAGGACCTGGGGGTCCTGGTGGACAACAAGCTGTCCATTAAGCTTGTGGCCAAGAAGGCCAATGGCATTCTGGCGTTCATTAGGAAGAACATTGCCAGCAGGTGGAGGGAGGTGATCCTGCCCCTCCACTTAGCCCTGGTGAGGCCACAACTGGAGCAGGTCTAGCAGAAGGGCAGCAATGATTAAGGTACTGGAGAATCTCTATTACAAGGAAAGACTGAGGGAGCTGGACCTGTTCAGACTCAAAAAGAAACAAGTGAGAGGGCATCTCAACAATATCTGTAAGTATTTGAAGGTTCAGTGTCAGAAAGATGAAGCTAGGTTCTTGTCAGTGGTGCCAAGCAGTAGGACAAGAGGCAATGAGCAGAAACTGAAATGAGCAGAAATTCCGCCTGAGTGTAAGGAAGAACTTTCTTTACTGTGTGAATGACCACATACTGGAACAGATTGCCCAGAGAGGCTGTGGAGTCTCCCTCACTGGAGATATGCAAGAACCATCTGGACACAATCCTTTGGCATGTGCTCTGGGATGACCCTGCTTGAGCAGGGGGGTTGGACCAGATAACCTACTGTGGTCCCTTCCAATGTGACCCATTCCGTGATTTAATTGATGTGGTAGACACAATACTTAGGAGCAATAAATCACACTGTAAGTTGTTATTTTTGAAAATTTATGAACAGAAGGAACTGAAGTGGAAAAACATCTCCCAGAATATGAACAAATCTGCTGGCAGAATGCAGTCACTAAAGCAATACTCAGAAATTCTTCTTGTCTATGAAGTGCACCTATTACAATAGAGCAACAGTGGCTCAAAAATATGTAATTGTTTACCATGTGACTTTTCTTTAGACCAAATTATGCCTGTGCTTGTTGAAAATGAAAGATGCAGAAACAAAGCACAAAGAAAATCCCCTCTTTGCCCAGAGGCTTACATTCCCAGAGTTGCCATAAAAGAAAAATCAACATTAGGCAACTTTTTTTATTGAATAGAAGGAAAGATTATGTCTGCTCCTGTAGTATACTGACATTATGATCCCAGACAGATGCAGAACAAGTCACAAGTACTGGAGTAAAACTCCTGCATCCAGGTGGTCATGGACATTAAAAGACACCTCTTACGGTTAAGCAAAGATACTCCAGGTGTGTTAACACCTTCACAAGAACAAGTGGGTCCAGAACAGAAAAGCAACTCTGAGCCCTCATGGCAAAACCTTTTATCTCACCACCTATTCTGGAACCTTCTGAAGCCACATCAGTGTGATTCAATCCTCATGCCCAAGGGATGATGAAAACACCTGCTATAAGAAGCCATGTGGGAAAGAGACCTCAAATGGAACTTGGCAAACAGCCTGACCCTGGCATCTCAAGCTACCCAGCTCACAAATCAGAGACTCACAAGGGCACACTGGTAGCAGCACACACACAGCAGACATGTGTTGATACCAAGGGAGGGCAAAGTGCAGAGCAGCTTCTTCCAACAAGAGGAAAGGGAGACATCTTACTTAGGAATTAGGTCCTCCTTTTTTTCTAGCAGGAAAGAATAAGCTGCTCATTTCTGATAGTAGGAATAGACCAGAGAGGCTTCATTAGCTGAGTACATTCTCAGCCTCTGGGCATGTATTGTCAGGAAGAGGAACCAACAGAGAAGCATCCTCTTATTTTTATAGAGGCAATGGTGAAACAAGGCTACAGAGGTACCTTTGTGCAGATTCAGGCTCCTGAAGCTGCATGCCTGTATGATTTGCATCTTTTGATACTCCTAAGGAAAATCACGACTACTTCATACACTGTATATGCAAAGTGTGAGTCACTCATCTCCATATCTCTCCAACATGCCAGATGCATTTCTTAGCAGATAAAAGAGCAGAGCAACTTAACTGTGGGCATCAGGCAGAAAACTATCTCATTTTCCACTATGTTCCCTCTAAGTATCTGTTACAGTTTTAAAAGGTCCTTGATTCAGTTTCCCCAAGTAGAAAAAAATGATCATGAAATAGTCATGAGCAATTTGCTCAGAAGAAACTGAAAGGCTTGGTGATCACACCCAAGGTGGCGTAGAGAGTCCAAGCAAAACAAAGCAGATCCAGTCCAGATAGTTATCAAATACATAACTCTTTAATAAACTAAATAGGATCCACCTCAAAACCAATTTGACTTTCAGCCCTACAAGGAGTACTGGACGTTTGCTCTGGAATATCACTCTGTATGGTTTCATGAGTTCACATCTGTAAGTCAATATGCCACTGCATATGCAAAAGCCCTAAGGAAATATCTAAAGGACTTCCCTTTTTGCAGCTGCCTTTCCAAGGACATTATTTCACAGAGCCAGAAAATGTGCATGTTAGTTAGCAAAGGCTATCTTTCAATACTGCTTTCCAATTCACTAACTTCCCCTCCCTAGTGTCTAGATAATTACTTTCTAGTTGTATCCCTGGAGTGGTGCCTAAGGCATAAATGAGGACAGAAACAACTAAAAAAATCACTGAGGTTAATTCCCCTTGGTGTCCTGAGAACTGAGACCACATACCAGCTTAATTCAAATGGCTAGAGGAGACAAAGGAGAATATAAAGGTTGAATTATTATTCTTTCTACTGATTGAATGGTACAGGAGTAATTTATCAACATAGGTTTTATGCAAAAAAATTTTAAAAAGAAAAACATAAAATCACTCCATAAGTAAACTTCGTATTTTTTTATTTCTTAGCATCTGAATATTTTTAGCATTATAACCTCTTATCATAAAATATGATGCCCTCATTAAAGTATAATATGTAACAATTTCCACACAAAGTACATTTTTTCAGAGACAAGGGGGATAAAAAATTCATGTCAGGTTATTATTTTGTTGCTGTTATAGGAATGATTTGTTATGATACATTCTGCCTTGAGTCACCAGCACACTGGTGGAGTCAGTTCATTCCCTAGACTTATATTTGCCAAGAGATGCATACTCAGATCTATTTATCCCAGTAAAAGGCCTTTACTGAAAAAACTGTGGTTGCTTCCTGCCCAAATGAAGCCCAGCACAAGGATTATACTGTACTGAGCTAGTGATGGAGTAGGAAGATCTTGTATGAAATTTCTATCCTGCAGAAATAATTGATACTTTTGCTACTGACTTCACTGCAACACAATTTTACTAGAAGCATCTTCATGCTATTTCTACTCTTTGCCTAAATTTTCAATTAAGATACTTAGAAAAATAATAGTGATCTTGTGATAAACCAGGTATTTTACTAAGAACTTTGACATTAGGGGACCTGAAGGTCATTTAATTTTTCTGAAGAGGCAGACTGTTCTAGACCAGATTCTTTATCAGAACTGATTATTAATAATCGAGATGTAATTTCAACAATTTCCATGAAACTCATTTAGTCACATGGGTAAGGTTTCTTCCCACCAATCTGCCACTACTCAAGATGCCTTTTAAGAGGTATATAACCTCTCAGGAACAAGTCCCTCAATATTTGTGTTTATATATTGTCCTCCAGATGACAGCAAAGGTCAACTCCCTATCATCCCATTAAAGGTGTGTTTAATTTAGCCTCTTTCCCCTACACAGCTAACAAAGCCCTGATAAATCAGCTATATAACAAGAATAAACACACTGCTTCACTTAATTAAAAATTAAATTCCTCTTCAGGGATCATCACAGTAGTGAGCTGCTATATACCTTTGTTAACTAGGTGTTTCTTCGAGGACACAACCAGAAGTATACTATTGGGAACTCTGTATCAATATAAGCACGAATTTTTTCAGACATTCAAGTAGAGCACTACCCATGTTCATCTTTATTTAAAAGAGGTAGGTATAGAAAATCTATTCTTTGAAGAATCTGGAGAACTGCACAACTAACTTTGGTTCACCTTTGTACCTATTACATTAATGAATCATGTAATTCCAGTATTTGGAAGAAAAAGCAAAAAATACCGCTTTGCATACTGGCCAATAATACCATGTAACCAAAGAAGACTCAGAGGAGATGGGCAATGGGGCTGTGTCAGTGAAGGTCAGGGCACTGTGGCTGCCCACAGTTGTTGCAAAGAAGCAGAATTTATCACAACACAAAGGGGACTGGAAGGTAACCTTTGTTTCAGAGAAACAGCTACCAAGAGCTGAGCTGGTCAGCTGCTGTAAGGGTTTCTTCCTGAGTTAAAAAGAGTGCAAATATCTCCCTTTCTTAGCCAGACCAGCATGGAGGCTCAGGAATGAATAAGTGGTTCTGCACAACACAGAGTATAAATCTAGACAAATAGCAAAAGTTTTCTGAAGAGAGGCAATGGGCTTGAGCTGCCTTCCAGCCATGTATTCTTTCCCAGTAACTGGGGATGCCCAGTACAGTTGTTATATTTTGCTAGGTGTAATTTAGATTTGTATTGTGCTTTCAGTATATTTTGTATCACTTTGTTAATTCAGAAATCTCATGTAATTTCACCTATTTTCAAAAAAGTAAATTTGATATTACACATTAAATTGTCCACATATGAAATATCTAAAAGAAGCTGGTGGGAGAGTATTGGACTGTGACAACAGTGCATACCTTCTTAAGGAAATGCTTTCAGTCCTCTAAAACTTCAAACAGAAATAGTCAAACTAATCAGAAATGCAGAGGCAGTAACACGCTCTAAGAAAACATTGGTGAAAAAGTCATGAAAATACTTTCTTCTCAGTTTTCCCATACAATCAAGAGCAAATAGAGTAACTTAGACAAAACAAATTAGCAGTAGCTAACATGCTGAATGTTCATATTCAATTTGTTGGAACATGCTTCTGGTCTGTTTGCAAGCCCCATCTACTTTTGGCACACAGGCCATATGAATTCAAGATTCTGATCTGCCAACATTCCCAGAAAACCAACACTCAGCTGGAGACCACTGTAACTTCCACATAAAAGTCATAGCTTACTGCTGAATGCAGGTATATCTGTTCTTTCCTCCTACTCATTGGCATTAAAACTTCACACAACATAAGAAAGCGTCAAGAAGTCATCCTTGATCTTCCACTGACCTTCACATCTGTACTTTTCAGGACAGAAGAAAACAACTCTTCACTCAGATTCTCTTCCATTTCAGTGAGTTGACAGACACAGCAGTCAGCCAAATCTCATTGATAGCATGCAATATGGTAAGTCTACACCAAATGCAGTTTCCTGCTAAAAAAGAGGGTCAACATTCCTCTAGAGAGAGTTCCAGGAGCAATAGAGTTTGTTTTTTTCACCTTTTAGCTCTGTCTGAGGTCTTGCACTCTGGGTCTAAAAGCAGACATTCAAGAGGGAGCAGACACTTTATATGGGGCATTTAGGATTCACCTTTGCTTAGTAATACATTCCCATGATCCAGAAATGCAAAAGTGATCTTCTATGTGACATAATTTTTAACATGGGAACACTTATTTATTTTCTCAGCTACAATGCATGTAAAGCAAATAGACCATAGCAATACCATTACACACACTCCTGCACTCACTTTAGAGACAATCAATATCCATTATCAAATTCTCAGCAGGAGAGAAAAGCTGTGAAATTGCCCATAAAACAAATTTACAAAGTCATCCCAATATCTTCTATGTTCTGTTTGAAAAATGATACGTAAATAATTGTTTCAAAGGTACTTTCACTTCATTATCATACCAGAGCCTATTCATGGCAGTAGTGGTGATGACTACACCATCCTGTGTTTCACAGAAATGAAGAAAGTAAGTTGGATTTTTGTTTCAGTGAAGGGCCTTGTTTTGTAATTAGTTCTGTCCTTTAGATCAGGGTCATTCTCTTTTACTTGCTTTTCAGGCTCTGACACAGACCATAACAGTATCTTTTATTCAAAATAAAGGTCACGTTTGCTGTGTCACCCAAATACTGAAACTCTTAATCTACTTTAAAAGACCAGGAAAAGAGTTTCAACCCTGCAGGAACTCTTTTTTTGGTAACTTTACATTTTCTTATAGGAAGGTATCCCATAGGTTTTTTCAGCATTCACACAGATCTTGTCTTTGTCTCTTATGGAAGACCCACAAAGTAGAATGATGGTTTTCTTACAACCTTCTAAATATCCCAGACTGTTGTGTGAGTTTCTCCTCTCTAACTCCTAGAGAAAAAGAGACACAAAAATTTACTTTTCTATTTTGTGATACAAGTGATGATAACTAGGCTTCCAAAGGACTGGTGGATCAATACACAGATGATGCTACATCTGTGCTGAATCAACTTTAGAGATACAGGAGAGAAGGAAAGGGAAATTTGCATTTTTGATATATATATGTAGTTTAAATGCAACGAGTGCCCAGAGATACTTGGCACAGTTTCCTGACCCATGTGGCATTTGCTGTTACTCAGATCCAGGTGACAGGACAGAACCCAGCATTAGTCCTTGGTCAGACTTTATCCTATGGTCAAAAATATCAGTAGATCTGATTCCTGGCAGCTGAAGTGCATTCCAGTCTAAGAGCCAGCACAATATATTTCAGACAACAAAAGTAACACTGCTGTAAGCAGTTTAATATATTATTTTCTGCTTCTCGAAGTAGAGGATTTGGCTGTGCATATATTTTGCCAGTGTTCACCACTCATTTAATGGAAACACAGCACAATGAGCATGTTTCAAGACTTCAATGAATTGCAGCCTTTCCTATCTATTACTTTCTAAGGTGATTATGTGCATCACACCTAGGCATCATTTAATACTGTGTACTCTGTGTTTGTCCACAGAAAATACAAAGGCACCTGTTATCTTACAAGGGGCTACCAACTTAAAAGTGTCGTGTTTGTACTTTTGAACATTTTATGTATTTATTCTGTTTGGTTCTTTCATCCTTAATCCTTTATCTCTAATTTAGACAACTAATTGCTTCAGACAAATTACATTATTCCCTTTCATATTTCCCTATATGCTAAATACTGATAAGTAGCCTCCATTTATCAATGATATTCAGCTTTACATTAATTGTGTTTCAAGGCACGAAAAATCATTGTGCAGTAGCACTCTTTAGCAACACACACATGAACTACATACTGAATATCAACCAAATACAAAAAATTTAACTGAAATCAAGTGAAATATTGAATCCTGAGCAGAGATGAAAATAATAAATTCAAATTAATTCAGGCAATTTTGAATACCATCATTTTTTGCTACATCTTATGCTCTCAACAATCACTCTCTTTGAACTGCAGCAACAGGGATTAAAGATTAGAATGTATGGAGCCTACCTGTATCTTTCTGAATAGCCACAATTATCTTATGATTTGTAATGCTGTGCTTACGCTCCTGAATGCTAACACCAAGCGCTGGTTTTATTACAAAAATCACAAATTTACTAATGCCTTTTAAAGCATTATTTCAGCTGTTTTTATGTGTCGAATTAAACTGACTACACATGCAGCATAAAATTAAGGAAAAAATATGGTCTGATATAACTATAATTAGAATAGAAATTAAAGGAAATTAGCTAGTATAGCACCAAAAAAAAGAAAAGAAATATTACCCCAGATATATTTTGAACCTAAGTTTTGAGGCTTAACAAGCAATTTGAAAGCAAGTCAAACAGTCTGAGCTAGATGCTAATAGATAACCACCTGTGTCCTCTCAGTGCTCTGGAAAAGCTCATTGGCAATGCAAGGCCATGGATCTTGGCTCCTTTTCCACTTAAGTAAATTTAGCACTATGAAGAACCACGATGGAGTGGGTATTTCATGCTAATGAACTCTCTGCACCACATGGTACTCTCTTCCTATTTGAAAAAATGACCATTTGCAAGGAAAGCCAATATTTTACATAAAATATTAGTCAATCAGTAGTTAGAGCAATTCCCTGTGCTGATCCAAGAATAAAGAATCAGCTAGGACTGTTTTCTAAATCAGATATGTCTCTTAAATAGAACTCCATGTGGATGTAGTCCTTTGTTTAAGAACAATAGAAACTGGATCAAAAGTTTTTTATTTTAACTGTATCAGACTCAGCAAGGTTGCTGCAAAACAAGATTAAAAGCATATTTGGGAAATGATTTCACAGACCTCTAGTGGACTGAAATTGAGCTACTCAGACTTATGTGTTGCTTAACACAGCAACAAATTCCTATAGTTCATCTCTAGTGCCTTCTCGCAAAAACTGAATATTGCTGACAAGTTTTATTCTTCAGCAGCTCCAGTGGTGTTTTCTACTTTTCATGTATAAAGATTTCTGGTATAAATACCAGCCAGCACATATCCCAGAACTGCAGAATCTTACTATAAAGCAACTTATGAAAGATAGTATTTTCATGTATTTGCAGAGCAGAAAATCAGATTTCAGAAGAGTTCATGAAGGTAACTGCTGGAGCTGCATAGATTCTATTCAAACAGGGCTGTTTTCCACTGTTTCATCTAGTTCCAGCTTCTGAGTTAAATAAATCTCTACAGTTCTCACAGCTCTGGACCAAGCTGAAGATCTCAGATTTCAGGTCGGATGGCAGCATTAGACTGGAACACTCACCATTCAGAGCACCAAATGACATCCTGAATTGTCAATCCCAGACCAGCAGCAGAATATAATCAGTGTATTACAGGCATGTTCTTGTAGATCTGTAAATATTTAGGCTCCTTAAAACAAAATCTAGAGAGATGAAACTGATGATGTCACTGGTCTAGAAATTGTACCTGCCTTTTCTCTGAAATGGTCCTGAGCTGTATTAAAGTCTCTCCCGTAAGATAAGTTCTTACACCATCCCCTCAACAGTTGTTTTTAAAAATCTTCCGATTAATGCTGCTCATTAAATGAGACTCACATCAGACATCTTGAAGAGGAGACAGAATTATCAATAAAGGACAAAGGGAAAGAGTCAAAATAATGGTCGAATAGTTCACAATAGCCCATCTCAGTCTTTGACTTCAGCATTTCTTTAAGATTCAATAAGAACACAAAAACCCCCAAACCTCCCAAATATTGTTGTAAAACATAGAAAATGGAAAGGAAGACCATGTAAGAGAAACTTTAGCAGATGACAACTGCTATTATCTATTCTTTGCATGAATGCATTCTCCAAAATTAAGCATCTCTGATGTCAAGAGATGAACATTGATGGCATTAGAAGCCTTACAAATACATATACATGCATCACTTTGCCAGAGTTGCTCCTAATTTAAAACAAGTGGTCTCAGACACAGGGTCATATCTCAGCAAAGCAAAAGCAATCTTCAGAAAGCTAAAATCCACTTCAATTTCATTATGGCTGAGAGGAATATAAATTACAGCTTGAGTGGTTTAAACCAGTGGTCTCGGTTTGTCAAAGGTTGAGAACTATTTACCTAAGAAGAACATTGACATCAAAGGCAGAAAGGAAGGAGTGAAATCAAAGACACCTGCATTTTATACATCTTCCCATTATCTAGTAAATGGAAAAATGTATTAATATACATAGCAATTGGTGGATTTTCATACACTATTGAAAAAGTGAGTATCAATAAGTGTACTAGAGGGAGAGAATGTATTGCAGGTAGAACCAAGCAACATTTGTCATTGTAACAAGTACGTAAAACTACTGAAAAAAGAAGTGAACATCTACATCTCTTCTCTGCAAATACAATTTCTATTTAGGAAAGTACTAACCACAGGAGATGTCACTTCTGGAGAGTTACGTTGCCAGAGTGCCATATTGCAACAAGCACAAAAATGCACTACTGATAAAGCATAGCTTTTTAATAAGGGAATACACAGAAATAATTAGGGATTAGGAGTGGTAGGTGAATGCCTCATGAGATTTTTGGTATTGCACTTCAATGGCAATTAGGCATTGAGCCTCCTATAGCAACCTTTCTAGGTACTAAAATAGTTCAGTTCTGATGCAAAGTCCTTGCACTCCACACAGAGTTTACATTAAAGCAAATGAATTAATTTGTTGAGGTAGGTCTGGAAGCATTAACCTTGTATTGCATTATTCCCCACAGTTTTACAGGAAGTGGGTCTCTACAGAGATCTGAGAGGCTTCTGCTGGCCAGTGAGTGCTGCCTCCTGATTAGTGTTGTGACTGAAAACACACGATGCTTGGCTCATTTCTCTCAGCTCATGGGTATTTTTGTTACTCTAAGGTAGGTTCTACTCTAAGAAGTCACCTAGAACTGAATGCATCTCTGACCATGTCTGGCTATGCTGCATGAGACAGGTTATAAAAGGTGAAGGACACAAAGACCAAAACCAGGAAATATTCAGAGTTATAAAGGGTTAGCAGTGCAATCAGCTTTCAGACACATCTGACCACCATCAAGATGCATGCAAAATTATATTCTCTGAGAAAGCTTTTCCACTATTAACAGTATGAGTAAGACATATCAAAGAAGAAAAGCGGGGAGGGGTGCACCTGAGCATTGTGTCTCTACTGAGAAAAGAAGAGATGATTCAACCTAACTGCATTAAGGCCTCCATAGAGCACATCTAAATTACTTAGAGAACACTTAGGCATTATAGTAATAACCACTACAGGAAACTCTAATGCAGATGTATAAAACATTAAATAGCTTAATTTTTTTCTAATACATGCTTTTACCCTGCTGCCTTTTTGCAGCCTTTACACCATATTTAGGGCAAACAGCAAAATAACAGCAAACTCTTTCAAGAAAAACGTTATCCAGGAAGCTGCATAACCATTTCTTCTGCTTTTCTCCTATATCATTAACTCAATTATATCAATTTCTAGCTACTCCTCACAGACATCAGTATCATGGTACTACTGGGAATTTCCATTTACATTAAATATGTTAAAAAAACCCAACTTCTTCATTCTGGGAATCAGAACAATTTGTCCCGAATATATCAGCACTAAAAGAAAATAAATAGTAGTCCCAAACTTAGTTTTTAAAGCAATTTTTTTTAGTTACTCTGCTATGTTATTTGCCTGATTTATGACTTCTGAATGCTTGCAATTCAAAATTGTGGAAGAAAATGGGGTGGGAGCTAGTAAGTGACTCCGATCCTTGTAGAGAAGTTACTGATGCCAATATAGAGTTCTGAACTAAGATAACAGGCAGTGAAGGTCTAGATTTTCTACAAGAAAATGGTAGAATTTAAGGAGCTTTTGACCTGAGCACCTCCTAGATGATGGGGTATTACAGGGGAGAGCACCTCAACACCATACTGTGGCTGTAGCTCTGTCCTGGTCTCAGAAAGAGAGAAAGATGTCTGTTTATATCACCTCTTGAAAGTTTCTGTATGAGTCTCTATATAGAGCTAATGCATGTGCCAAAACACCTAATTTGAGATTAGCAAAGAAAAGGGATAACAGAAAATATTTATTTTATTATTAATTACTGAGAAAAGAAGTAATTTTTAGCTGGTTGATAGAGCTGATAATCTTTTAGCACTGAAAAGAGTGAGAAGTGAGATACTGAATCTTTCAAAGATCTGATAACGTTTAATGAGGTTTAAAGAGAAATCTGAGATCTAAAAAGTAGCAGTTATCAAGAAAGGATTTGTCATCTGGCTCAATAAGAAACAAGGCAAAAAAAGAGTAGTTTTAAAGTATTTTAGAGCCTATAATTTAGAGTGGTTTGTTTGGAACAAAGTTGAGATAGGTAAGCTAGCTGCAAATTTCCCAACAAGGACTGTGTGTAGCAAGAGACCCCCAAGAAATCTGGAGCTCGGTTCCCTTAATCTGCTAACACAACAGGTACTCAGACAAAATCCTGCAGGGGCATTATTCCCTGTAATTCTCCAACAGTATGTAAACTTATGATATGCAAGGACCAAACAGGTGCTAATTTATTCCAATTACCCTCCAGCTTTTTCTTCAGTATGTCACAAACTCCATTAAAACATAACAGGTTGTATTTAGCAAGTGCACTGTTTACTCTAAAAGGTACATAATTCTAAGGCAGGGGAGCTGAAACTTGCTGTGTACTTTAATTAGTTGTCTCTTCTGTCCAAAGATGCTTTTGGCTCTGCATCCATATGTGCACATAACTTCAGGAATTGCATAGTGCTGTTTTAAGTATTATCTGCTTACTCTCCACAATTTTAAGAAAAGTCAGGCTAGAAAAACATTATTGTTTCTGGAAGAAAAGACAAGAATGGAGAGGTGCCATAGCTGGGGCAAAAAAAATAAAATTAAACTGTCTCTTAAAGAAAAACATTATAGCAACTCACTCTTCTATAGCAACTCACTCTTCATATATTTATATATTTGTTATAAACAAGTGTAAGGGTATTTCCCAGACCCAGAACTAACATCACAACTTTTACTTGCTCCATTGTTGCTTTATAGCTCATGGAGAAATACTGGATACATATGACTTAAGAGTTTTTGCTGCTTCTATATTTTCTAGGATGGAACCACAACCAAGGCTCACTATGCACTTTACAGAACAAATATGAGTGGTGAGGTTCTCAAATCCTTAATCCAAAAACTCCTACTTGTCTATCTTTCAAACTGAAGAAGGGATCTAGTCTTTATTCAACGGGTAAAATAGCTGCCTAAACTAGAATTATGTCTATACAAAATATAAAAATACAAAATCTACATACACACATTTTCTCTATGTATAGCAAGAAAAACTTATGTTTGTCATAACTATTGAGATGACTGTCAAAACAGTATCTTAGACATAAAATATTACCTGCTTTCCCTGACCTTTGTAGGTTTAGATTGCTGGACACTTCTTTCCACAGACTGAGTTTGCAGACTGTGGACTTTCTTCACAATTAAGGAACCCAAGTTGGCAGAATCTGCAAAATTCAGAATTATCTGTTTATCTCATATCTTACTTAACTGTAAAGCAAAACAAAATGGAAAGACATCTTCAGAAATGTCTTTCTGAAGGCACAGATGCCTTACAACCCCCACACCTAGACTGCTCTGTGCAACTGAAAACAAACACAACAAAAAGCAGCAGAAGACTTGGACACCAGGGCCACCATAACAGCTCTGTTGGCTAAGGGAAATAACACATAAAGCCAGCAATTCCAAAAATGCGAAGGAAAGATGGATATATCCTAACTTAACTATATGAAACTGTCAGGCAAATTAAAAACTCTTTGAACTCCAGATAAGAAGCTGGCCAGAAAATTGTCAAGTCCCTACTGAGAGAGGAAGAGGGAAAAGGCATGTAAACAAAGAGCAGCACTGAGTAATGGAAGAGAAAGTATAAGTCCCTTCCTTAATGTGTTCTATCAGAAAAATAAAGAGATAATTATTTTCAAGACCTAACTCCATGCTCAAATGGAGGAGATACATCAGCAGGATCTGGGGAAAAAATTGATCTGCAGACAATCCTCTGGATTTGAATAAGAGATTTCAGCAAGTCCTGCACAGTGTTGGCAGTACTGAATAACATGTACTACAGCTTTTGTAGGACCAGCTGCATTCATTTGTGTCTAAAAGTGGCATTTTTTGTAGCAGTTATTAATTTTTGCCCTTAATAAAAGCTAGAGTCTTTCCAGAGGGGCAGTAACTCTGTGTGCTAGAAATCACGGGGCTGGCATCCAGGATGTTGTTAGGGACATTCTGAAAGCTTTTTCCTATTTTGAAACACATTACTTTGTCCTTATTTGTTGTAGAATCATTGCTAGGAGAAATAGGTTCCAGGGGAACATGAGGTGAATTCTTGATGATAACTCTATGTTAATCAGATCCCTTTTTTTTTTTTCCTTATCTGAAACACTCAAAAAAGATGAAGAATCCAGAATCATAAAATCTGGCTGCTACCCTGAAAGCATCTATTTCAGGTGTTCCCCCCACAAGTTTATTGAGGACAGATATGCTGATACGGTATCAGGATCTGAGTCATAGAAAAATGTCCCATCTGCAATACAAGACTTCAGAAAAATTATCTTCACAGTCCATTTCAAGTAAAAAAATGTATCTGCACATATTCTGGAGCATTTCTTGGGTCACTACTGGTACTCACATTGTGAAGGAAAAAGCTTTTTCTCCGCTAATTCTTCTTTGCTGCTGGAAGTGTCACTATGCTTCTAATGTTTCACATCTGCAGTGCTTTGAGGTTTCCCTTCAAAGTTTTCCTACAGTCAATTAGGGCAGATGGGAACTTCTGCCACTGCAAATCTTCTGATTCACTTCACTGAGATATGAAAAAAGCTGAAATGGTTTGTGTAGTCCCAGCCTTGCAGACGTTGTTCTTACTTCTCTTTTGCAGGAATCTTTGTCCTCCAACAAAACAAAACCACACAAATGTGCTGAATGTCTGTGAATATACATCATCTCCAGATTCAGCCTCATGGCCTTCCACAGAGAATTAGACTTTTGGTTATGGAGACTTTCATGCATTCAACATCAATGTGTATGACATGCTCTATTTTAAGGAGGTTTGCAATAAGAGTTTGCTGATGAATAAAACAGTGTCTTCATCTCCATACTCTACAACAGTTTTTGTTCTTAAGTGCTGCAACACCCTTATATCTCACCATCATAAAGGAGGCACCATCTGTTATGACACCAGTGAGAGATGAACTTTCCATGTGTTGTTTTCATCAATAGTGTGGCACTCAGAATAGCTATTTTTTGAATCAATGTGATCTTTGAGGCTCTAAAGAGCAGCAAGGCCCTCTGAGACTTTTTTCTGTCACTCCACAGATGAAAACAGCATTCCTGTTATGGTACTCTCTCTTCTGTGCTATGCCAAGTTTAACATGCTTTCTTTCCTCCTGCTGAACATTATTTTTTCAACATTATTTCTGATGCCTTCTAATCAGCATATTTTTGCCCAAAATGTAAGGCAGCAAGGATGGACTTAAATTTCTACATAAAAGCATTTTATTTTCTATCTATGCAGTCCCATACATCTCCATTCCTGTCCTGTAAAACTGCCCAGACAAGAAAGGATGTTGAGTTTCTGTAAGTTATGTAGGCCTTTACAGCTAAAGAGGCACTTTCCCAATATGAGTCTGAAGGAGTGTGCAATAGCCCTAAAGCAGAGCAGGAAGGATATCTGAGGGTACAGAGCCTTCTGACACAGACCTGGGGGACTACAGAGAAGGAAGGGAGACAAACCTGGTGTAGTCCCATCTATCCTGCTTTGTGGGAACTGTCCTTGATACAAGGTGTCTGAAACCTTGATCAGACACTGTCTAGACAATCTAGTAAGCCATAAGAAAGCCATGATCCATGTTAACACCTAAACAGTGTGTATGGTTATAGGGTAATGGTCAAAACCATTTTCTCAGCTTTGGCTTATTTAATGGCAGGCACACTGCCTTACTTTCAAACATAGACCAAAAGAATTGACTCTTCAGCTTAGCAAAGACAAGGTGTAAGAGTGATCTTACCAATGTAAATAAATAACTCAAGGGAAGATGCAAAGTAGCACATTCAAATGCAGCCAACATCTTTTCAGCAGTGCCCAGTTACAGGATACAAGGCAAGGGGCACAAATCAAAATACAGGAGGTTGCCTCTGAACATTGGGAAATATTTTTTCACTGTGAGGGGTAACTGAGCACTGGCAGAGGTTGCCCAGGGTGGTTGCAGGGTTTCCATTCTTTGAGATATTAAAAAATCATCCAGATACAGTCCTGGACACCTTGCTCCAGGCAGCCCTGCTTGAGTAAGGAGGTTGGATAAGATGCCATCCAGATATCCCCAGGCTTCAACCCCAAGCTTTCTGTGATTCTATGTCTTTGTTCTGTTGAGGGTGGACAAAAGGACATAGGTAATTTGTGAACCACAAACAAGGGCTTAATGGGTCATAAATGTCTTGTTAGCTGCATTTTGGTGAACCTTGATCTAAGAAAAAAATGTGTCTGTGCATGTGTGTTCCAGAGAAAATCGTATGTAACTGAATATTAATTTTAAAAAAAGTTCTAAGCAAAATACACACCTCATGAATTGTCATTCAGATTAAATATACTGCAAAGGACACTTTCCATCTGTTCTACATGTAGTTGCTGAGTTATGTACAAAACTAAAAAGTTGAAAAGCATTTCTCTTGCCTGTTTTCACATCAGTGAAAATAAATGGAAAGTGGTAGTGAAATCACGTATGTAAAGGGATAAAAAAGAGAAAAATATCAGTACTGGAGGAGAAAATGTTTAAAAATTACTGCAGGATAATTTTCAGCTTACTTCATAAGAAACAATCTATAAAATCAGAGTACATTTGGATGAAAGGATTTATTAGTTCCGTTATTAATAATTGTGTATATTAACATAGCTAATAATACCAAATGCTACTATGCCAGCATTGGAGACTGAAATGTTATGGTCTATGGCTTAAACATTTTTATGAAGGACTTTTGCCCCTTACAGCAAAACTGTATAATGAACCTGCACCACCAAAGCTCACCCTGAGTGGTCCTCCTGGTTGAAATCCTGAACTGTGAGTTAAATCACCTAAAGGATAGAGATTACAGAAAGTGACACTATTGTTTTAAGCGTCTTAGGTCTGGGAAGTAATGGATAAACATTCAAAGGAGAGCCAAACCCAGCAACTTTGGAGTGGAGGCCACAACCCCAGACTTATCAGCTGTCAGGCTTGCACAGACCCCCCCACCAAAGGGAGGAGTGGGGGATTGGATTGGGTCTATGGCAAAAAAGCCTCTGGTTAGAGGCAGTGAATGCTGTCCTCTGCTGTGCAGACTGGCCCAGCTGCAGGGCCCCAAACACAGGAGAGCCACATCCACAGGACAGGCAGTGAGGGACAGCTGAGGGGATGCCATGGTCCATCAAAGCCTCCCCAAATGGTTCCCCAGGTCCTGCACCAGAGCACTGCACGTGGTGCAAAATGTGATGCACAAATCCACAGTCTTGCAAGGGACAGTGTCAAACTGCACCCCCTGCAGGGGAGGTACCTGGGCATTCCCACCTGGCCCAAATGTATACTATCCATGGGAATCTATACTTTTCAGCAGGAAACCCTCACTACCAAGAAGACCAGATGGAGAGAAGCAATAAGACATCATTTGGACCCATGGAGAGGTGATAAATTTCTGCTTAATCTGCCTCTGTCACGCTCCCTTTCTGCCACCTATACACGTCTTTTTCTATTTTTTTTCTTTCTTTCTCTTTCTTTCTTTTTGTCTCTTTTACTGTTAAATAAAATGTATCAAATTTTTGATACTTACATTTAATCTCATTCGGTTTTAATAATGTTTTGGGGAAATATTTTGAACCTCAGGATTTTTAATCCACTGAGAGCTCACTTTGGGCCTCTGGGACTAGGGTAGGTTCTAACAGCTAGATTCTAGAATACACATGATGAAGAAACATTTACATCGTAACAATGAATTTCTTTAATTTACAACTGTTGGAGCATGACATTATTAGAACACCTAAATAAGAGTAGATTCCTCATTAAAGAAGAACCTAAACTATTTCAGCAGCTAAATTTCTTGTTTCCTCTATCCCGTCCCACACGTCCAACATACAGCTTTTAGAAAGACTTCTCCAGTTACTGTGAATCCTTTCCTGGTATTTTACAGAACTATTTAAGATCTCATTCATCACTGTGATTGTTCATGAACTTGTATGCAGGAATAATTCAAAGGTATGATGTTCTAAGTTCTGTTCAATAATCAATTGATGTAGTTTAGCCATAGCCAATGCAATGTAGAAGCTCTTTCCTTTCATGTACCCACTTCAGCCTCCAGTCCTTGATGAGTGCTTTACCAATACTGTCAAGAAGATAAGAGTTCCTTGCCAGTGCAGAATTCAGCTCTCCTCTCTAGCTAGTCAGACTTTATCAGTTGTTCCAAAAAATATTTCTACTTCATTTTGCAGTAGATTTACAGCTTTTTTTTATCTGATTGCTGCCAAGATCCTGACAGAAATCATTTATTAGCAACTTCTGCAATTCCTACACTAGTCCTTGAACAGCTCTGCCTCCCAAGTGCTGTTGTTAGCCATATATATGACCCCTTTTCTCTTAAAGTTGTTTTTCTGTATACAATGATTTTGGTGGGTGACATGAGTTTAAAACTGTGGCATCAGTAAGAAAATGATATTTCATTACAATAGTCTTATCAGTACTTAATTTCACAGTAGTAAAGAACCAAAAGTACTTTTAGTTTCATTAAGCATTACCACTGGGAAAAAAATACTGTAAGATGCTTATTTAAGTGTTCCACTGGTAATACCTGGGATACTGGCAACTCCCAAGAGTACATGTGGAGTCTTTGTCCCAGGACCCTGATTCACTTTCTGGGAGTTTCTATCAAGACAGCGTTTTTGTTATGAAGCTGTATATTCCTTTGTCTTAACAACACAGAAAAGTTAGTGAGTGCTGTGAATTAGGCAGGGTGTGAATTGTGAGCTTCTTCAATCCACCTCCTTATCTGCTTATCACAAAAGTTAACTTTATGCTCAGGACAGTAGGAATGAGAGAAGCAGAGATATCTCTGTTATACCTATGGCAGTCTCCTAGTTTTTCACTCTGCTAAATAAATTTACCTTTTCATCCGGTAAGTTGTAGAGGGAGTCTGGGCCCCATGAGTATTCCCCCTAGAACATGTACAATAAATTCCAAAATAAATTATGGAAGAATTTGTCTCACAGATAATGATAAGAGTCAGAGCAGGTGAGAGAGAAAGGTATCACATCACTTGGAGTGTAAGCTGATCTCCCCAGATTCTGTAGTTAGCAGGGGAGAGAGAAGTTCCTGTACAGTGGAGGTCACAACATGTCTAACTCAGATGCTCTGAGACTCCTTATTCAGGAGGCTCTCCATTGGCAGTGCAGAAGCCTGGGAACAGCTGCAGCTGGGTGAGATGGATAGTTACAGTGAGAATGTCCTCACCTGGAGCCAGTGCAGAGTAAATCACATGCTGTAAATTCAGTCTCTATTGTGAAAAAGCTTTTCAGAGGACAAGTCATCCATGGCCAAAAAATGAAACTGTGCACGTGTTCTTTTGTAGACAATGCTGCAATGTTAAACCAAAGTTTTATGCTACACTTTTCATCCACTGATTTCAAGGAATTCACAAAAACAGATGAACACAAGTACTGTTTTAGAAACCAAGACAACAAGTGATACAAACTCTAGTTATTCAGAAATCCTGTTGGAGACCTGGTATAATCCTCAAATCTCTGGGTTTCCAGCCAAGATTTATTGTCATTATTCAGCTGACTTATTGTAACAAGGAAAACTAAGCAACACTTTACAGCGTTGACTCCTTTACAGGAAATTACATTGCATATATAATTAGGGATGGATGTATTCTTTATGTAACTACTACTGGCCATATGAAAACCCAGAGGAGATTCTTATATATGATTAATTTCTTTGCTTACATTTTTATACTGCATTCCTGGTGTCTGAGAGTAGTAATCACCAGTAAAGGTTCAGGACTGGCCAATTTATGGAAAAAAGTTTCAAAATACTAAAAATATATTCAAATTTGCACAGGGCAATCTCTTAAAGATAACTAAATTCCAATTAGATTTTCAGAATCTAACAAATGTGAATTCAAAACCCAAACAAAAAATTTATACAGGTGTATGCAAAAACCATGGCTCATTTGGTTGCTGCAGTAGGCAATTTACAGTAAAATAAAAGTGTCCTCCTGGTATCAGACATGCATATAACAAATGAATGCCTTACTTTATATCCACTGAAACCTTGTTCAAGAATTCAGTAGCGTATGGAGTCACTAAAGTGATGAAGCTGAAGACCTAAATAGGCAGGAAGGAGAGAACAGTGCAGCAATAAAACCTTTCTTTCCATCAGTTGCTTGTCAGTGTTATGCTGCTGTAACAATGACCAATGATGGCTTTGAAACTTTCACACACTGCTCTTATAATGTGCTACCCTAAATCACAATGCAGGAACTGAAGAACTACAGAGCAGGTACAACGTGACACCATATATTAACTTCTGAAATAGCATATAACTCTCCTCTTATCAGGATGCCACCAGCATTCGCATATTCTCCTGTTGGAAAGCTAATGTCACAAATTGAAAATCCTGGAAACTTTCCTGAACTGTTTTGCATTCTTGCCTTCCTTCCCCTTCCCAGTCTGGATGTGTGGATATGCATGTTGAATCCCAAGCCTCTCAGGTGCTCTTCTCATGGCAGGGCCACTCCAAAAATTGGCTGAGAACACCGAGCATTTTCTTTTCCCTGCTGTTAGCCTCTAGCACTGCATTGAAGAGGGTCTTGTGAGAAGCTCCCACCCTCTGTGCTTGCTAGTACATCAAATAAAAACCGCTGACCTTGAAAACAGAACCCAGCAGAACTGTCACAGTACAGATAGTTCTGCTGATCTCTTTGTATCTCTTTGTGTCCCTCACATGCACCCCTCAGTGCAGGTTATGGCCTTATGCATGTGCCAGATACAGCTCTACACGGAGTACAGGCACTGCACACCTGCACATTATATCCAAGAACCTGTCCTTTCCTTCCTTGTGACCTTTGGCTACAGGCCATCATGTGATAAAAACTCCTGTTGCAAGAAGAACTCTGCAGGAGAGGACCTGTTAAATAAGCTGGGAGGTAAAAAAGAGAAAACCTTGGTCTGAATGGGAACTGTTAATGAGGTCCCACTGCAATCAGTACCCTCACTGCTGGGAAGGTTGGGAGTACCTCTGGAGCCAAGAAGAATAGACTGGAAATTAATGGTTTAAAAAATGCAGAATAGGCTTAATTTTTACTAATTGTCAGGCATCTTTTGAACACTCTGCTGGGAAGAGGGATGTTTCCAGCATCTCCCTACTTTAAAATCTCAGTAAATGTCAGTGACCACACAACGCTCTTGTCAGGGAAAACAACTGAAATACATTCTACAGGTCAGTACAAGCCTGAATTAAGGGATTGCTGCTCCACAGACACATCTTTCTTAGTGTGGTTCAATATGACCAACATGTCCCATAGGACCCAAGCAATTTGCCACAGGTTTTCTGGATACTTTATTTTATGGCACTTTCTGAGCACAGTCTATTGCTCTGTGAAAGTAACAGTAAAAAATAGCAAGATATCATAAAAGAATTTGGAGAAAAATGCAATAATTATTATTCTTCTCAAGTTATTTTCCGTATTATGGCACATCACTGGTTCCTGAATCACTAAGCTGCCCTCCTCTTATCTACCAGCACTTGATAAATGATAGGTAATTCCCTCTTATGCTTACGACTTTTCCACTAAGCCAAAAGAAAGTCTTCACCCCTGACCCTGACACATCCCCAGCCACAGTTCTGTAAATGATTCTGCTCATCTTTTTCCATGTTGAGCACAGGTGTCAAAGATTGGAAGCACACTAGCTCCATCTGCTGAAACTCCTTCTGCAGAGCTTTGCACAGATAGGTTAAATAAGAGATTTATTCTCATCATCCAGATAGATCATCATCATCATCGAGAGAGATGAGTACTGAAAGGAGAGAAGATTGCAATGAAAGTTTCTTTGTCGAAGTTGACACAATAAAAACATAATATATTAATTGTCTCAAAATCTACTTGGTAGAAAAGCAGTCTTTCACAGTAAGAATAAACAGCTTCATTACAAAAATGAATCACTACTCTTTCAACTTCCTGATTTTGCTCTCCTCCATTTGCAATTTTTAACCAGATTTAAAAGATTTTAATCACAAAAGTAACCTTTATATTGTGATCATATATGGACAGGCTGAATTATACTTTGAATCGGAAGGTTGTGTTTTTTCTCTGTAATATAGATTTCATGTCAAAATGAATACTTTTCTTGTTATCCATGAAAAATTTGTAAATCGACTGTAAAGAAAAAGTAAGTGATAATATTTCACCTCCTACCCCCACCAGAGAAAATTATCTGAAGTACTGTTAGAATGGAAATTCTGCAGAGAAATCGCTGAAACCTCTATTTTTGCAGCTAAAATCAAGAAAGACTGGGGGGAACGACAAGAAAATTAAGAAAAATATAAAATGTAAACACAACAAAAAAAAAAAATAATTCCTTCTTAGAAGACCTCAGGTTGGTATTTAGCAACTAATTCATGTGACACTGAATCCAGTTCAAGAGCTAGAGCACCAGAGAAAAAGCAAGTATTTTTCTCACTGGTAAGTCCTTACAGTTTGCAGAAATGCTAAACAATAATTATTTCCACTTTAAAGTAAGCTTTAAAAGACCAGACAAAAACCCAGGATAGTTTAAATCCTAAAGAAAGTCTTCCAAGTTCTCTAACTCACAGCATGAATCAACTGGAAAATACCTCAGTCAGGTAAAACAACCCTACAGATATATTGCTTTCACCTGCAATTGTTAATGAAATAAGCTCTGTGATAGTCTTTCTGTGAAGAAGGCCCCAAGATCCAGTTCAAGTGTGGAAAAACTTTATAGTTGTCAAGAGCAGATTACTGGACAGTGCAAATCAGTCCTGTGATGTAAGTGTTCTGTACCGAAGCCCTGGCTGGCTTCTGCCCACAAGGGCAGCAAGAAGGATGAAAAGGACTATAGACCTACAGTGGGAAAAAAAAAGTGACAACCACAAAGGCAAAGGAAATAGCATCTACACAAAAACTGCATAGCAAAATTTTGTATTACTTCTGAGCAACACACCCTTAACCACAGACTCTTTTGATGCAGATTTCCTAAGCTTTAGCCTTGCTGAGGTACATGAAGGGCTTTGTTCTGGCATCATTTCACTAGTGTATCGATGGACTCACAGAGGTTATTAATATTAAATGCACTCCACATGTAGGATTGCCTTATTAGCTCCTGCTGTACTTACTCAGTCCTCTAATTATCAAGATCTGTGCTTAGTGTCTTTTCTGTTAGCTGGGAGGGTTGCGTCCCACAAGAGGTGATGAGAAACTTCTTCCTGTGCTTGATCTTCTGGATCAAGTTTTAAGTAGCTATTTGTAACTTTTGGTTTTTTTGAAGTATGTTCTAGTGAAGCGTTTGCTATTCTGTGAAGAATAGTCCAGAAGAAATTTTTTACAGATATTGACTTTACATTCTCTGGGACTACATGCATACTTGTCACACCCCAGCTGCTAATCTGGTGGAAAATCTAGGGCATTCAGTTACAGACTTACTTAGCATATTTTACTTAGCCATTGTGCTAATTCTAATACCAAGCAAGCTGCATCTAGGGTGGTGATGAAGCTTCTCAGTAACCTTTGGGTGTTTCCTTTCATGAATAGCTCCTATTTGAGATAGAACAAGATTCCACACAGTGGGAGAGAGCCACTCTTGAACACCCAATAAGGGTCCCTTAAGCTGCAGAGGAGGAAAAGGGACATAAAACAAAAGGCAACTAAAAATATTATCAACCAGACATGAAAAAAAACCCCACAGTAAGTGCTTTAAATATTCCTTCTAGACCTTTCTAAGGTTTGCATGTGGCATCCAAATTATCTCCCATCTTCCATGATTTCAAAGGTGACAACAGTCTCACATCATTACCAAAGGGACTGATTTCACCTAGAAATGGGTTCTGAGCTGTAAAGTGTCCCAAATGTACAATGTAATTACTCTGCCATATTCCACAGCCTGCAGAGGCTACATCCATCCCACACAGCAGCAGGACAGCAAGCTGAGGCTGAGGAAGCAGTTTTGCTCCTTTGTCACTTATGGGAAGACACACAGGGGTTTAGCAGCTCTCAGCAGCACAGCCCTTTTTGTGGGGGAATGGCCTTTCTTCATCAGGTCCTGTATAGATACCTAATGAGTTAATTCAGCATTTGGGCTTGGCAGCACCTTAGCAGGGAAATAAGTGGTTGAAGTAAAATATATTTCAGATCAAAACCTCTGTTAAATAAAAACTTGCAATACACAATGAAAAGAGAAAATTAAAAAAAAAAAAAGAGAGGCAGAAAGGGAAAGGAGAGAAATTAGAGAATTATGTACGCTCTGTTAAGAGGAATGATTTGTTTCTGCCTCTGCTTGTTTTTGACAGTGTTCAAGCTATATGTAGGCTACCAGGGTATAATGGGTTTGTTTGGTCTGCTTATTTAAGTAGAACAAGCTTTTTGTCAGGTAAAAATAAACCTATCCAAGCAGTGTGGTCCAGTTGTTCATTTTACATTTTACCTTGAGCGTTCTTTTATATTCCTCTATTGTGCACATTTATGTCCTAGGCCTTACCAGGCATTTGTGTGGCCTTTATGTATTTGAAGTTTTCTGTACTATTGGTAGATTTTCTTCAGTAATATTTAAAGGCATAGCTTTTCAGGGAAGGGCAGGCAAGCTCTAGTCTCCCTCTGTCTCCCCAACCTCATTAAAATCATGACTAATACATAGAAATAAGAATTCTGCTGGAAATAATAATCATGACCTTTCCTAGATTCTTGTTTTAAAAGAACACATAAAAATGGGTCTGTTTTAAGACTTTTATTTTCAAACTGGAGGAAAATCATATTTAGAAGACCACTTGGATCAACACTGAAGTGGGAAATCAGTATCTGGCAAAAGCATGTAGAAGAGGTAAAAAGCCATGGAATCAATAAAGCTTATGAGCAATCAATTTGCTGTGAATTAATAATCAAAGCTAAAGATCTTGAAGAAAAAAGAAAATTCATATCTATACTAAGGAGAACTAAGTTTTCTAAAAAGGATTTTTAAACAATGATAAGGAAAAAAAATCTAGAACCTTAAGAAAAAGACAGCATAGCCACTCAGGGCATGGAAGTGCAAACGTATTTGCAAGTAATCTGTTGGGGTCTTTTCTTTAATGTTTCTATTTTTTCTTGTGGTAGTGTTTTCTGATTCTACTTGAAGCATCATAGAATGCTTTTTTCCATTAACAACCAAAATATTTACCCATAATAAACAGATAAGTAAAACCATGGCAAAAAATACCCAAAAAGCTCAATAGATTAGCAGGGTGAGTGAACTAAATTAGTATTTTAGTAAACATGAAAATAAGCATCTGAGCAAGGTTTTAGTATTAGAAACCAAGAGCAGGCTTCAAAGGAATCAAGGACCTGGTACATACCCCTAATAAAAAAACAACTCCACATAAGCACTAGTGATGCACCACTAAAAAGAGCTGGCAGTCACTTGATACTTAAATTAGCAATAGGTGTATGAGAGACAAATTTATTTTTAGCTATGCCAAGACTGACATTAATATTACGAAACTGTGTATAGTTTAAATGTCTGCATAGTAAAAAGGTAGCTGGGAAATCTCTAGATGAAAGAAACATAAATGATTTAGAGGCTGGAGAAATTGCCTTGCAGTGAGAGTTTGAGAGCCCAATCTGTTCAGCCTAAGAAGAGGGGCTTGAGAAGTGGCTTGATTACAGCTTGCAAGTGCCTTCACAGTAATAAATTATGTATTAAGAAGATATTTAATATGGTAGGGTCATAATAAGAACATATGGACAGAAAGTAATGCCAGACACTTCTGGCATGATACTTTTCCAGCAATGAAGATGATTAATCATTATAGGGAATCTTAAGGGAAATGGCGAATTTTTAATTGTTTCATGTCTTTGTATGAAGATTAAATGTCTCTCCTGGAGATATAAATTTGTTAAATGCAACCTGTTTGGTGTCAAGTAGGTGAAAGAAAATTATTCAAGATTCTGTAATATCTATAAATCCTGGAGATCTATACACTACAGGACAAGACCTGTGAAATGTCTCTAAGGCACAGAGTTCTCTCTCTATTGCAAACGTAACTTTTCTATCCTGAAACAATTAACCTACATGGAAGGATGAATTTAGCTATACTCATCCTTCTTTGGGGAAGTCCAAGAACACCCAGTGATGATAACAGTTCACATGTAGCAACAATGAAACATTTTGTGTTAGGGTGAAGCCCCTCTTTTCATTTGTGATTCTTTAACTCTCCCTGTTTATCATAACAGGAGAAGTTTTGTAAGTTGTTATATCACAAACTTTCAGTTTGAAGTCTTAGTAAGCCTTGAACCCCAACAGATGGAGATAGATCATAAAAAATTGAATCTCTTCATAGATAGTTACATGAATTTTCTGAAGAGTTAGGAACTCTCCCTTATAACCATCATTATTATATGTGCATTTTTTGTGTGTATGTGCTTCTTTTCTTTCACAGTGGAGGCCTGCTCAAGGATTCTTACAGAGACCAAGAACTATTCTTCCTCAAGACTTCTGGATTCTGAAGATGAAGAAGTTAGCACTATTCATTTGCATTTTCAAGTCTGGAGTTGCAGTAGATAGTCTTGATTGATTTTTTTATGATCAATCTTTATATATGTTTTTAATCAGTCTTTAAATGTTGATCTTCACATCTTGTTACCATGGAATAAGAGTAAAAAATTCATTTCCTACATGTATTTTGTGTTAATGGACAACATTCTCTAAAACGCTCCAGCAAGTTTCACGAGAAGTATCTTCACAGCATCTTTGGCAATGCACAAGCTTACACAGACAAGAAGTGGTGGTTGAAGTCAATATAAGGTAGCTGATACCAATAAAAACAGCCAACTTCTTTCAGAGCAGCACCAGTAAAGTTCAAGTACATTGCTTGAAAAAAGGAAGGAGAAAACTAGAAGACTGTTTCTCTGACAATAAGAGGAAGAATATAAACCTTCTACTGTCACATTTGTTCTTCAACTGATGCAGTGTTCAACCCATTTCCATCCATGTGAAAGAGGTAGAATATCCAGACCAGCTTGTAAAGGGCAGAGCACCTCTGGCATCTTCCTTGAACTCTGTGAAGAATTAAAAAATGTTCTATATGTGGACTGGGCTGCAGTATATTTGGTTGAGATAAGGGGAACGGGACAGTCCAGGGAACAGAAGTAAGCAGACTCATCTGGATGAGAGGATTAAGGCCCTGAAAATAGTGGTCATAAAGCTGTACAGCTAAAGAAAAAGTATTTTGGAAATGGCTTGGAGAAAGGGAGATTGAGTCAGGTGTAAAGCTATGTGCTTCCCAGAAAAAGGGACAAAAAATCCTGAGTGTGTAATTTTGAAAGGAAAACATTAGAGTACTCTGGAGATATGAGACATTGTGAATATACAGAACAGCCTCTTTTTAAAGGTTTGCTAGTATGAAGTGCTGGTGCTGTGGCTCAGTTAACTGAAAAAAAACGACTTTTTATTATTCCTTGCATGCATAAACCAAGAAAGTAGCTGCTGGGGGAAAACCAGTGCATTCTTAGTTCTGCCTGCCGCAAGCAAAGCTTCACTGGCTAATTGGGCTTCCGAGGATGTGAAACACACCAGTGGGAAATTACACTGTGACAATCATGCTGCAGGAACACAGCCAGCTCTGAAACATCTGTTTTTTCCCAAATTTTGCCGAAGCCAATTAAATTCCCTCATAACCAGCTGGTCCCAATGTGACCACACACTGACTCAGTCAATGCCTACTGACCTTTTCATGCTGGGGCAAGGCAGTTTTCATTTCCACCCTTCTCACACAATTTGCACAGCAGTATCTGTCCTGCTCACATGGGCTTCCTTCATGGAAACAACATTGCCTCAGTGAAACACCAAAGTTTCAGTCTTCCTTTGTGCTTTACTATGTGATCCAGATAACTTACTGTACATAGCCAAAAGCACCTGGTCCTTCCTGTGTTGAGTTATGGTTGTCATATTGCTGTCAGTGTTCCCAAGAAAATGCTGGACAGGAGGAGCTTTCCCAGTGATCAGAGCCAGCAAGGCCGTGATTTTAAAATCAATCTCTGGCACATGCACCTTCCTACTCACAAAAACAAGGGCTGACTGACGGACCAATCCATGCCTAAACACTATTTTTCACTTCAGGTGCCTTTCTGTGGTTTTTTTGTGGACTTATGCTGGTTAAGGTCATTTGTCCTTTGACTTGCTGTCTTTTCAAAGGAATGTAAAAATCATTTGCAAAGGTGGTGCCAGTCATTTGATTTCCTAGCAGGCAGCAAAATAATCTGTATAATGGCTCTGTTGTCTTTCTGCTCCCATGTATCAATCAATTAAGATCACATACTACAGAAAGTCTTATAGCATGGTAATTTTCAATAAGGTCAGAGTCTTACATTGATGAAGTTGTTAACAAAAACGAAAGTGAATTATAGTCTGGCAAGGGATGAAGCTGTTAAAGGCAAATGTTCTCCGAATCATCCCTAAGGATCAGCAGGTTTTACATCCTACAGGTTTTCCTTACTCAGTGATGTTTCTGTGGGAATTACAGTATGTCATACAGTACTTTTTGTCTTTGAAGGGCTGTGCCTGGTTAGAGCAGAGTTTGGTGATGGAGGAAGGAAAAAAAAAAGACCACGAGTAACAACACTGGTTTGCAATTAGGAAGAGAACCAGCTTTTTTCCTCCATATAGGAGAGCCTAAAGTCTTTGTATGCCCCGAGCTGAGTAATTACAATTAAAATATTTATCTGATATGGATTTATCTTCATTGTCAAATGAAAACCGCAGTAGCAGGACTTGTTTTTATTGGGGGGGGGTGAATAAAAATTCCATGTTTTAACATATAAATGTGTTATTCCATACAAGCACATTTTATTTTACCTTTTCATCTGTAGTTCATAATATCATAATTGATAATATCTTTTCATGCTTTCTCTGTTTACAATAATTTTTTTTTTATAGAGAGACAGTTCTACCTTGATAACTTCCTACATGAATTCATGCCCTTCTTTATAATCTGCCACATCTTCCCAGAATACAGAAATTCTCTGTAAGGATAATGTTTTAATGTGGTTCTGTTTCAGAACCAATTCTGGAGGCAAAATAATCTATCTTACCATGTCATGATCAGTCTTGTTTCTTGAACTCTTAGAGGTGCTATAACACCTCAGAAAAATGATAAGCTCATATAAATATACTGTTATTTTTAAATATTCTAGTTATATACTGCACTTGCTCCAATAAATATATTTAGCATAAATTGTAAGGGATGAGCATGCACTCTAAATATGAGAATGATGATGCATAGCAGAGCATTAAAGGGGAGATTTGAATAGGTCCATATGGTTGTTCATAGTGTAAATTTTTTCGTTTATATCTGTATTTATACTTATAGATGCTATAGTATATCTATTATATATATAGTATATCTATTATATCTGTCTATAATATATCTAGTATATCTATTATATATATATATATATTTATGTATTTGTCTATAATTAATATACCCATGTCCTACTTAAGATATCTTGAGACATGGCTTCATTTTGGAAAAAATTACATGCATATATTTACTGTTGTCCAAACACTATAGATTCACTCTTGCATTTTTAAACCTGTTTACCTGTTTACATCATCCAAATAATCATGAGCATTTAAAAATTTATTTTAGTGCATTTTTGCTAGCCTAAATGCAGTAATATTTTCATGGGTCAGAAGAGAAAACACCACAACAACAATTTAGTTGTTTGTTTCTCTGGGTTGGAAAAGGCTGACTCACTGAAGAAGACTATTTCTTTGAAGGAGACTCTTTTAAGCTATAGCTTAAAGACATTAGAGCAAAAGAAGTAGTTCCCTTTTGAGTTTGTTCATTATTTATCCCTTTAATCTCAGCCAAGGGTGCCTCTCTTTCTGTGTAACTGCTTGTGAATGAAGGTCCTCAGCTACTGCTGATGCTCACCAGACTTCTCCTTGTCCAGTGGTAATGTTGTTTGGATTGTCTCAGTGTGATATATTTCCTTTGAAAAAGCACAGCCCTTTTCCACAGGCAGCTAATTACTCTTGAGGCAACATAAAACCACTCTTCCAGAGGTGGATGTTTTGTCCTCCACTTTCAACCTTATGGTGTCCTGAAGATTTTTGGGAACACCAGATTCTCTTTCTTATTCAAACAGAAATTGTTTCTCTTATATTACTGTGCCTTTTTTCTTTGTGATTCATTTTTTATCAAAGTGACACAAGCTTTCTGAGTAACAGAATAGGGAAGCAGGGAATTGTGCTGCCAGAGGAGAAAGCAGCAGGCAAGTAAACAGATCTTTCCCTCTTACATCATGGTAAGATGGGAACACAGATTTAGCCCTCAAGAAGCAAGAGCAGCCTTGGGAAAAGCAATGACAATTTTGCCATCACAATAAAAGAGAGCTTGAAGATAAGCTTACCGAGCTGAATTGCCTGGGACAGAAACAACTGGGACTGCAGAAAACTCTCTTGAACAACCAGCAAGCTAGTTCTTGCAGATTTTTTGCTCTTGTGCATTTTTTATTGTCAGAAAAGACAAAAATATGACAAAAGTGTACTGTAATACTGTGTAAGAAAATGTCCATGGTATCACGAGATGTCTCAGTGTGACCACAAATTTTGCCCAACATGTGAACAATATAGTAATTAAGGAGCTCTCTAACCATTTTGAATTGCTTCTGGTATCTGTAAAACTCCTGACTATAAAATGCTTTCAGGAAAGAAGTTGACTGATAATATACAACATTTCCCTTATGGACATCTCCCTGCTCTGCTGGGTTCTCCTTTACAGCAATATTAGGAAGAACATTTTCCTCTGCTGTCCTCCAGATGCTGTTTTCATCAAAGTTGTGGTATCACTGTTTCCTTGTACATTGTTGGCAATATTTCTTCTAGTCCCTGTGGTTCACTGCCAGCACTACAAGCCATGTATTTCATACTTCCAGAAATGGCTGTCGTGATGTGAAAGTTCCTAGCACAAACCATACACAGGAGTTTTTATCTGTATCTCCACCTACACACAATTTTGCGCTTTCCAAGTGAGAAAAATCAAACATGAGGCACTCATAAGAAATGGTGCAGAATTAAAAGGGGCATTAATCTCCATCCTGCCAAAGACAGGCTCTTTCTTACCTTTTGTCCACCTGAATAATTCAGAACAGCAGTGAGAAAGGGAAGGGGAGCACTTCAGTTCTCTTACATCCTCACGTTGGACCTTTCTGAAACGTGCTTCAAGAAATCCTTCAAGAGGTGCTCAAGCTAAAGGCACTCAACAGCTCTGTCAATAAGCCTGGATTTGCCAAAAGACTAAAGAAGTGAGAAGGAAAGGGCAGCCTCAGCTTTGAGCTTTTAGAATTCATTTGATGGGGGGGGGGGGCCGGGGGGAGGATATTATTTTTTACTTTCTTCAAGCCTCTAAACTTATGTTATATATTCCAAATCATCATTTTAGTTCTAATATTAAATCTCATCTTTTGGAATTAGAATATGATCTTCTTTTGACTGTGAAAAATCAATCTCTTGTATTGCCCTGTTAGTAAAACCCTGTCAATTTGTTTGCTATTATTTTTCAGTTCAAGATGAGAAAAAGTAGACTTTGCTTGTAATACCTACTTATTTCACTATGTTCCAAGGATTTAGTAATTAACAAATTATTTATTTTCATTCCCTGATTCTTACTATGTTATCTCTAAGGATGGAAAAATAGCCAAATCCTCAATACATTATGAAACATTATTTTTGATTTCTAGGTCTGTAGTAAATGTGTGCCAAAGCTGAAATTGGCACACATTTACTAGGTACCTTGAAAATTGAGACCAACATTAGTTTTGGGGTTTTTTGACAGTCAATATTTTATTTGCCTTCCACAGACATCATGACTTGCTGACATAATGGCTCCAATGTGTGTCATATTGCAGAGGCTACATAGTTCCCCTGTGTCACATTTCAGATTGATATACTGGGTAATGTAATAGGCCAGGGCCTGCTGTAAATTCAGGTGCTATGGCCATGTAAGACAAGTGGTGTGAAAGATTCAAGCAGAAAGTATTTTCTTCCAAGAAAATACATATAAATATTTAGGGACAAGTGATTCTACAAGTATTTGCATAGCTTTGGCATCTGAGCTATGGCACTGAATCACCAGGAACCCTGTCAAAGGGGATTTCTTTCATAGCATCATTACAATTCAGACAGTTCATCCAACTTGTGACCTCTTCTGATATATGATACGCACTTAAATCATGAGATTAGCGCAGCTGAAATTAGAGAGCAGACCTCTAGATTAAGAGAGGTGGAATCAGCATCTACTTTTCATCAGAAACTTAAAATCCAAAGGAAATCATCATCATTACAAAGCAGGAATGGTTTCACTGCCTGTTCAGTCCTGTTCATCATACTTCTCATTTGCAGCAATCTCTATCTTACTTACATTATGGAGATAGTTACACCATTTAGCATGATTAGAGACATGCAGTGACAACTTTTGGCTAATCATTATTCCTCAAAGATATCTCTAGTTTCCCTAGAATTAAATAACACTTCTGCCCCTCTGGTTGTAATGCCAATTACTTCAGGATTGCTTTATAAGTCTTCCAACATCATTTGTGCTGTGGCAGAATTTCTATTGCATTCAATCCAGAAGACATGTGATCTTTGCATGATTACTGTGTGCAGGCTGTCATTTTCCAGCAATATTTTTCAGGATTCCATGACCTTTCCCCATGAAGTAAAAATAGACCCACAAATGACTACCTCCAGATCAAATAACTTTGAAGGCATCTGGGCCACATTTCTGCCCAATCTGTTTTATCTACAGCTATTACTGTGTGCAGTCTCCTTTCTCTTGTTAAAGAACTCAGTGCTGCCAAAAATCTATTCTAAAACTGCATTTCCAAATTCACTTGCTGTAGATATATAGTAATACAAATTTTGCAGCAGAAGGTACAGTACTAAAAATTCTAAGCTTGCTAGAAACTCAATAAAAAGCTGCATGGCATGACTTAAAGATGTATCATATCTTTTTTCCCATTACAAGTCTCACAGTCTCTGTCTATTCTGGTTTGCCTAACAGACTACTTCTAGTTTAGGGCTACTCTACCCAGTCCTCTTCCTCCTTTTCCTCCCCAGAAATAAAAAAAAATATGCATAAATTAGGTTATATTAAGGAGAAAGGACATGGTTTCTGGTCTAGCTATTATGAATTTCTTTGTACTGGATGGTGATTTGTTCCAATATCATAGGACAGAAAGAAAAAACTAACCAAATAGTAACATTATCATTTCACAGAAGGAACATTTGTGGTTAATATTAGAATGCAACTCAACTTCATTGTTTTTTATTACAGGCAACATGAGACCATCGTGTCACCAGAGATGTGACTTTTTAGTGCAGTTGCACATCAAAGCTACTAAATGCCATTTTGGAGAATGCTCTTAGTTTCAATGAGCATTTAACATGATCACTGATGCTGGACTAAGGCAGCAATTTCCATTTGTTATAAGATTGTGATAAATTTAATCAGGTTAATTTTCCCTGTTATTAAAAAAAATGAATTCATTCTAATGGAAAGAAAATAATTTGTCCTCATTTATACAAGGAGACTGTGGTGCCAGTAACGCTTTGCACCAAAGGAATTTTTCACTATTCAAATCATAAGGAATTTAACCATTACATAGTATAACTTTGATACAGGACACGAAAGTTTTGCTTATTTAATTATCTTAGGTGGATTACTGACACCATAGAAATTAGAAAAAAATCAAGGTTACCTAAAGGAAACTGGTCAAGAAGCCAATGCCAAAGCCAACTTTCATCAGGTACTTCAGAGGAACACTATTCAGAGTAGCAAGATGAACTTGGATTGTCTCATAGCTGCCTTCCAGAACAAAAAATAGTCCAGCAAACAACAAATTAGGCAAGATCTCATAATTTCATGTAATTCCCTATCCAAGGAGTAATGAGTCTGAAGTCATTCTGCCCCACCACAAACCAGAAAGGTTATCATTTCTTTGCATTTTTTCTCAAAAAGGACAAACCCAGGTCCCTGTGAAAAACTCAAAGTTCTTTGGCATTAAAGAAAGAAAATTACTGAAGAATATCCATAATAGAAAGAAAACCTAAGATGCTAGCAGACACAGTAAAATGTAATAAGGATCATTCCAGAGCTTTAGAGAGGAAGGTGTGAGGTCTGTGTAAGACACTGTTAGGTTGTGCCACTGAAAATATATTGGAAGAGAAAGCATTCAATTTGTCATTGAGATGAGATACATATGGGCAAGAGGAAAGAAAGGTTGTGAAGAGCCTGTCCTTTGTGCAGCGACTGAAAGGCTGGAAAACTACCAGATAAATACATGGAAAATGTTTGAAATGGCATGATTTTTATTGCTTTAAAATGGCTGATGTGAACTTATGCATTTGTGGGGGGCTTTTATTTATGGTTATTTTAAAGATATACGAGAAAAATAACTGAATACACAGCTTATGTTGGTTCTGGGCAAGCATTATTTTTTTAATTTTACTTAACAGGCTAAATTTCACTAATTTAGGGGCTGAGTTGGTACAATCTCTTTCATCTCTAAGAACTGGCATTTAAACATTTCTGGGTGGAATATTATTGGAGAGTACTAGATGTACATGGCTGAACATGCAACCTTGTGAGGATTGTCCTACAGTGTCCATGAATGCATATGTCCAGGATAAATCACTCTGACTGTTCTTGCTGCATATAAAGTAATTAGTAGACATCTTTTACTTAATAAGTATAAACACTGCTACTGATTAAATATATATTTTGTATAGATAAAAATGTCCCTCTGCACATTTCTTTCTGAAATGGTTGCTGAGAAAAGGGAACTGACGATATACAAGCTCTCATTCTAAACAGAATACTTCAGATTACATTCTATTTTATTTTTATTTTCAGGTGTGAATAGAAGTTTTTGTTTCTTATTTGAAGTTCTTTTAGGAGCTGTAGGTCTATACACACTTACTAGTAGGAATTTCCAAGCTTAAAATAGATGGTATATAGTAAAATGCTAAAAGAAGGTTCTTCAAAACTGTAACAAAGGTCAGGGTAACCATGTTTGGGTTGGGTAACATGACAGGTAGTTTATTTTGTGAAACATAGAAACCTTATTTAAGATCTATCATGTGCTCCTAGTTGTGGCACAGATTTTGGCCAATTCACAGAGCCATATTAGGAGAGGTTCCAGTATGGCTACAGCATCCAAAACTCACTCACAGTGGGCTGCAGAAGGCGTGACTGCACACAGGGCATGGCACAACACCCAAAACCTCTGCTAAGTGCTGCAGTCTTTCCCCAAGTCTCACACAGGACTAAAAGTGCTAATGGAGAATGTGAATTAGTCTGCTCCAGTAGAGTCTAGAGCAACCCATAAGTATTGTGCCAGGAAAAGGTTCTTCCACTTTGGGCCCACTTCCAAGAGTTTTGCAATAAAAATGAGAATGACATGTCGCATTGTGAGAGTAGCAAAACAAATTGCTGAGTACAATGACACAAACATTCAAGTTATTTTCTTCAGAAACAAAGGAATAAAAACGCGGCTTTACTTTTCTAAGTTTTGGTTTTAACTATGTGTGGGCTTAGGCCATAGCTGATGTCACTTGTAGATATAATGCTTGCAGTTTTTCATAATTTTCCTTCAAATGAAAGCAAACATTATGAGAAGATTGCACATATAACAAGTTTTAGAACAAAAGTGCATGGGAGTAGGAAGCTAAAATGTAGTTAGGTAATAAATCTTTATTTTGTTGATTTCATTTAATAGCAAAACACGTAATTATTTCATCCCTGAAGGGTGGTAGGTATTTTTCTTTCAACCACATAAAGTATCCAGCTAATGTATGTGTCGTCATTAAGTTTTTTCTCTTGCAACCAAGATAATAGTTGTCCTTCAGGGATAAATTGAATTTTCTAGTATTTGATCAATAGAAAAAGCACTGAAAAATTCTCACAGTTCTTTGTGAAATAACAAAATATTGGCAGTCGGGTTCAATTGCAACTTACAGGAGAAGAAAATGTACCACAAGCGCAGTGCTCAAAATTGAAAAAATTTCCAAAAAATTGTGACAGCCTCTATTTTTATGAAATGTAACTCTGAGTAAGTCTGATCCTTTTGTACTGTCTCATAAAAACACTCAGGATATAATGGCTGCTGAAGATATTAATACTTATTTCATGTCATAGAATCAAACACTGATAAAGTTAAAAAAAGTTACCAGACTTCCTACCAGCATGTCACTGTTGACATCTATCCCTAATAAGCAAAGATGACATGGAGAACTTGCTGCTTCATGTTAGGAACAAATTTGCGACAGAAAGATAAATTTTTTATGTACATTGCAACACATTTGGGTTTTATACACAATTAGGTTTTAAGAGTTAAAGCAGATGCTATATTTATGTTTAACGTTTAATTATTTCTAGATATCTAATAACATCAATGGAGGAAGGAAAGAAGAGAAGTTAGAGACTTAGGTTTACAGGTATAAAGCTTTTGGAAAAACTTTATACTGAAGAAAGATAAATCCTTCAAAGAAAATTTTTTTAGGGGTAGAAGATTTAGTGTTTTCCAATTTCTGCATGATAGCATCTACATGAATCTTGGCATCAATAAAAATTGGTTTTGTCTGGAGATTTAGCTTCTCTGAGGCAAGCTGGGATGTTAAAACAGGGATGTTAAATCTCATTTACCATTCATAATTGTTGTGCTGATCTTCTCTGTTTATGAAATACTTTCAGATTCACAGCCAAGTAGTCCTTTATCAGTTTGTAATTATTACTGTCATCATCAATATGAAATGCCAAGCTAGGAAAAATGTGCTTCCGGGATTTAGTATAACTTGAAAAAAACAAAGCTCACTCTGAAGTTAACCTGAAAAGATGCTGTGTGCTCTGGCTTTATGCTGTTTCTCTGTAGTTGTATTGGAAGAAGACAGCTGGTTACAGAAGGTTAATAGTGCCCCTGGAGTGGCTGTCAGGAGATCTGAAGCACAAAGGCGACAACAGCTGAGGTTTCAGGAGAGAAGGGTGGGAAAAACAACCTCTATTAAGCAGGACAGATAAACAGTTTGAAGGAGAGGAGATGCAGCAAGAGATCTGGGATCAAATTCTAAAACCAAGCTATGGTATAGCAGGGTTGTGGAAAATAATTCATAGTACAGCAAAGACAGAAGATAGGAAATGTCCAAGGGAGGACAAAAGCATTTTTGAGTAGGCCCTGAGGCTATAAGTCATACAGTAAGCAGATATACCAAGTTGTCTGAAGGTAAGGATAAAGTGTGGCATGACAAATTTGGCGTTATTGAACATTAGATGCACTGCAAGAAGTATAAGCTGCAATAGGAAAGACTTATTGCCATCATAGACCTGATAAAGGAGTGGAGAATATAAGCAGAAAAATATTTCAGGGTTTTCAAACCATATTGCTCATGAACTTTGTCTTAGAAGATGAGATTTGGTGGTTATAAAGAAAGGAGATGGTTTAATTGTTAATTTCTCTTTGATACAGAATGTGTATATTTAGTTCAGAACACGAGAAAAGACTGGAAAATTTAGGATCATTATGTTCCAAATTGGTAAAAGAACATGGGATGTAGAAAAAGGCAGCACAGCACCACCTGTCTCAGAGCACTGTGTGCACTGTTGGGGATATCACAAGAGTACAACATCAAATAGCAAGGACCTCCGCTGGGAAACTCTGCATTCCCCAGAAAACACATTAATGCATCTCTCTAAATCACTGAGGAAGAGGATTACAGACTAAACTTTCTGATAGGTTTGTCTGCTAATCTTGGTTTGGTTATTCTGGCTTTTTCTGAGAGAGAGCCAAAATGATGGAGGGAATAATGATAATAATATTCTACTTATGCTAAAAAGTACAGTTCTGATGTTTGATAATGTTCTAGTAAATTTTACTCTGTGATTATGTTGGAAAGGAAAACTTAGCATCAGCTATTACCATCAAGCTGTAATGAGAGGCAGCATGATTTTCTTATAATGTTAAAAGCAGTGATTGCAATATCTCAAATATAAGAGTAATGATGATGACTGTTTATTATCTTTGTGCTTACACTTAAAAAAAAAAATTTACTGAGTCATTTAATTTTGCAGGCTGCAGTATTGATCTGATGTTCTCTCTGTCTGGTTAGATCCCTGAGGCAGTATAAAGCATTCATTGCCTGTACAGCTCTATTGATGCACAAGGATTAGATACATCATCCCACAGGTCTGGAGGATTTCTGCTGGAGTGCAACATCACTGTCCTACTGTGTCCTAGTCCCACATGTGATATGATGGGGAAAATTATTTCGCAAATGAAATTGGAGAGAAAGACAGTGTCTGGATGTTCTTCAAAGTCTCAAATGTTGGCTCAAATCAGGGGCAGAGTTGCAAATAAATAGTATAATGTTGATAATGGGAGTTAGCTCAGAGAGGATTAACATTTAGATGATGTTTTGTATATTTGTCATCCTCACTCATTTATAATTTACCTGACTTGAAATCAGAGAGAATTTTGCCCATATCTGACAGACAAGAGTGCACTCACTGGATTAAATATTCATAAAGTGAAATAGCCACTTCTAAGTGGTAAGCTGATGAGTGCTCACATTTATATGCTGATGCTTGATTAATTTTTATTGATCATTATTTGCCTACTTTGAACAGATCACAATCAATAATGAAAATAGCAACTTGTAGTCAACTTCTCTGACTGGTCATATAACTATTGTTTGTTTTATCTTGTCACAACAGGCTTTTTCTCCAGATCAAAATATAACTCTATCAGCTGCCAAAGGGCATTACCCTGCAGCATATTTATTTTATATAAAATTCCAAATTTCAGGCCACTAAAAGAAATTTTTTTGTTGTTGATGTAAATTTCTGATTATTCTGTCTTTTAAATAAACCCTTGTTTTCAATAGGATGATTTGCCATCAGTAGCAAAAGTATAAGACCGCAAAGAGACAATGGCAGTATATGTCTTATTGCGCTGTAGTTTTTCTCGAATGGAAAACTTATTGGTTTTCATAAGTCTTTTGACTCATTTGAAACCAATTTTTCAAAGTAGAGCTGATAAGCTGGAAGCTTAAACTGCAAGTGTTTTTTCACAGTTATTTCCTTCTAAAGCAATTATTTCCTGATTCACTATCCCTAAGCAAATTAATGCAAGAAGAAAGAGAAATGGGATTAAACATAAAGACTTAGTTCTAATAATTTATACTTTTCAAGTTATTGTTGGATTACAATGTCCTTTACTATCATTTCTAAATTATTTAAAGTAAGCTAAGCAACCTTAATTCTTCTCCTTACTAAATTATTTAGGCATAAACATTTCCTGTTGAATGCTTTTGTGTTCAAATAATGTATCTAAAGCTAAGAGAATAAAATTAATTTTAATGCAATTTTACAATGGCAATAGCTAGGAACAGTACCTGAAGTGTCTTCCATTATGTATTCACTCATGAAAATTGTGAAACTCAAGTGAGATTCATTCCTTATTTTCATTAATGAAACTCCAAAATTCTCAAGAAATTCTTGTTACTTTTTTCACAGGATACTAAAGTCAAAAGCAGCAAGTTCTCTTACAATGCATGTTTACTTACAGCTGAATTAACTTGTCTAATTTCAAGACCTATCAGATCCTTTTCATTCATTATTATGAGTTCACAGGTATAAGAGAAATAAATCATGGAGTGAGTGATCATCTTGCAGGGCTTCAAGACACACACACATTCTTACTTTTAAAGAGGAATTTATACCAAACACAGTGTAGAGTTAATTGCATAATTCTGTATTTCACAGCACTTCAGTTGTAAAGGGAAGATAGCCTAGACCCAGGGGAAGATAGCCTAGACCCAGCTGACCAGGAATCTAAATCAATATGATGGTTCTTATTGATTTGACAGGACCTTGTCTAAGGTCAGAAAACTTCAGAATTAAGTATGGAGGTCAGTAAGATCTATGTCTGATGTAGTTTTTAGTTTAAATAAAAGGCCAAGCTTGTTTTTGCAGCACTGCCTGCAAAAACTCTCACCATTCCAAATTTATGTAAAATATTTTATTACAGTTGGCTGTTGACATGCAAGACAGTCTCTCTGTTTTAGGTATCTTTTAAAAAATATACCATGGAAACAAAGAGTTTGAATGGAAATCAACTCCCAGATGCACTATTTCTTACTGAAAATCCCCAGATTTTTTACCTAGAAAGTTAATGCTCATTGGTATGTTAAAAGAGCAAACTACTCCCCAACATAAAAAAACCAAGTACATTTATTACATAGTGCAATATTAAATAAAATTTATAATCCTTAGTCTTTTAGTGCAAGTGAGAAGAAAATTGCCCTGAAGTAACCCATTACAAAGAAAAAAAAACCAAGAGGAGGATGAACACCCTGCTTTATGTGGTCCTCACTATTTAGAGTAAGAAATTTTCCTACCCTCTGCTCCTGTGACAGCAAAACTGTCTACGGAGTTAAAGAATAGTCTTATGCTTAGAGATGTAGTCCACCAGCAAGAGTGCTGCAAGCTACTGGACTGAAGACTCCAAACCATTCTCTTTCTTAAGCTCATAAAGACTTTTGAAAAGAAACAGCCTAAGGATTACCCTGCTCTCTGATACCAGCTCTCATACATGCCAATATGTTGAGCTGTCAGGCAGTGAACATTTACTTGGATCCTTACTTCAGCCTTCTCATGAGGGCCAAAAACAAGAGAAGCAGAGCTTGATGCATTTAGAAATAGAAAATTTCCTGTACAAAGATGCAGTTGGATGAGTCTTATTTGTTAAAGCAGACGAGATAGCTGATAACTCCTTGGAAGTAAAGATGCACTACTGGTGTAAGTCAGAACAGAGCTGCATACCTTATTTTATTTCAGACTGACTTAAAAGCTGTGTTGCTAGCTGCCTGATGCATCTCTTATACTGGAAACCATCATATCCCTCAACTGGCTCCTGGGCTTGCCTTTGTAATGCTGTCATTCTGTCACACTTAGTGTTTCTAGGGTGGCTGGAGAGAAGCCAGACCTAAAACCCTAGCAGAGACTGTAAACAATAGAGTAAAAATAGCTCCTTTAAAAAAAAAACAACAAGTTTTGTTTTTCACACAGGCTGTTACAAGAAAAATATAGCTGGAGAGAAAAAGCTAGTAATTCAGTTGATGAGAAAGGAGAGAAAAGATCTTTTTCTAGTATACCAACAAATATGCAGGGCCTGAAGAATGCTATGTTTGTCAACATTAGGTGTCCTGTGTCTCCTATAAAGATCCTTGGGGGAAAAAAATAGATTCTGCAAAACTTGACATTTTGCTTTCATCATTTTTCTTTCTAAAAAGAAAACTGAGGAGGTTTTGCCTTATCGTTGCTCATTGGCATTAAGTACCTCTGAAAGGTTAGAGCCTTGGCTAGGGCAGTCTCTCTAGGTTTCTTTCACAGCCCCTGGGGATAAATCAGGAAAGAAATAGGATTCCGTGCATTTGTTTCACTCTGAAGAGAAGTCATTTCCTGGTTGCCTGAATGACAAGAAAACCAGATTTAAACTCTTCTTCCAGGTCAATGAAAGAATTCTTTTTCAGTGAAACTGAAAGCATTTAACATACTTTGTCAAGTCATAGTAATTTGGTCAAATGGTACTTCAATGGGTGAATGGTGATATGAAGCATCTCATCAAGCAATATGTCGTCTCAGGGGTGAAGACTGTACAATTACAGTATAACAAATGCACTGGCATTTTCTTCACTAGTAATTTCCTTCAAGGATGAATTTGAGTATGCCATCCTGAGTTCAGTATTCACTACTGTGAATGTTCTCACTCTTTAGATCCATAGCAAGTTAGAAACAAAAAAAGTTTGTTTTCATGCTTTGGACATGATGACTTTCTAATCATCAGTATTCTGCTTTATGCTGCCTTTCATTCTGTATCATACCAGTCTGGGCTGCAATACTAGCCAGAAATAGAAGGCGTACGACTATTAAATAAAAGAAGGGTAATGTATTTTCTTTCTTTTCTTCTTACCCAGGCAGTAAAAAAATAAGCACATCTGCAATTCAGAGTTTTATAGCTGGGGTGCTGCTAAGCATTATGGATGGCCTTTGTATAAAATTTAATTTCTCTCATGTTATGCCGAAGATCCAGATGCTTCCTCTGAGCCCTAAGGTAGAATCTGTAGGAGCAGTAGGATCGTACAAGTACTTTCAAGCCTGCACATTCAATATGTAATAGAATATGCATAAGTCCCTTAGATTCAAATGTTGAAAGAATATGTAAGCTCATCTTGTCCAACTCATCAGCTACCAGCTACCACCTCTAGACACAGTAAGTGGAAGGGAAGTGGAGGAAAGATGATTATCTGATTATTCAGGTGAGGAAAATAAGGCATCAGAAAAACAAAGGTTTTCAGAGAGGATTTTTTTGCAAGCCATGTTTTGTGCAGCTGTGGTTGTCCTGGTTTATACCACAGCTGTGCTGTGCCCAAAACACTGAAAGAACACCTGAGTCGTTCATCATAGAGAAATTAATGAAGGTTATATGTTAAAGAGGGAAGGGGAATGGGGTATCCAACCAGAGTAAACAACACCTAGTAAAGCGAACCTCACGTAACCTAAACCCCAGTCAGAACTACTTTAAAAGGAATAAGGCAAGAAGCATAAATGACAGGGCTCAACAATTGCTAATGCAGTTTGGGCAGGGTGAAATGACTACCAGGGAAGCCTTTTCTAGCCAACACAATTTCAGCAAGGTGCTGAAATTTTCTGCTACCTTTCTACTACTTGTCCCATTACATGACTGAATAGCAGGAACATGAAGCAGATGTGCAATGTCAAAACGCTGTTGGTGATGGCTCGCTAAAGTTACCTGTTAAAAATCATTCTGTGGAAGTGCATGAATGGTAATGCACTTCCAAACTGGAATATACTCATTGTGGAGAGCCCACAGTGCATTGAGACTAATCGCTGACTAATTCTCTTGTGCTTGTGTTGGGGAAACCCACCAAGATTGGCAAAGGTATATACAGTACTGGAGTTCTCTGGCCATAGACCTGGGACTTCCTGGGGAACAGATGCCCTGAAACAATCACACCAGGCTAGTCATCAAACCATAACTATTATTAAGCTAAAAAAGCTGAAATCTCATCCTCAGTTACTTTATATGCAATTTATAAAGCTGTTAGGTGTTCTCACTGAATTATTATAAGATCTACTGTGACATAGAACCATAAAACTCTGAGATACTACCACAGTTATGAACATCTACTATATTAAATGTTTATGTAACTTTGTCCAAGAACATTAATTTTGTAAGAAATAGATAGAAGTACTAAAAGAGAAAGCTGATTCATAGGACTTCCAAGAAATGTTCTGTTCTTCCATCACCACATAGAATTCATGACAGAATTAAGCCCTAGCGGCTTTTCAGGGAAGTGCTGTGTGGAACAGTCTTGGGCTAGTCCACATGACAAAATCTTTATTCTCACTGATTTTGAAAACAGCACTGCTCGATAATCTGAAGATTAAGCTTAATTTTGCTGTAATTTTGAGTGCACTACTAAAAAACACATATGTGTGATGATGATGATATAGGAAAAGAAAGAATTCATATATGTGATAAATTTTCCAGACTACAAATCTCTCTATAAGGAAACCAGAAAGATGTATTTTAGAGTTCATGATATGGTCAACAACGAAAGATTAAAAAGCTCAAATGCTCAAACCAGAAGTATACAACAAATGGACTTTTATTGACTATTTTGGATAAATTGATTAATTAAAAAAGAAACCTATTACAAACTGGTGCAGTACCATAAAGTTTGTTTGACCACGTGGAGCTGCCGTTTTTAGCCTGCACAGCTCCTGCAGCGCTGGAGCCCGTTCTCATTGCAAGCAGTACACTTGAGGGCTTTGAAGGAGTCCGTAAAGCAATTCCGGAACACGGACATCTTGCTCCCATGGCACGCTGAGCACGGCAGGAAACCAAAGCCCCCACAAGAGAGGCACTCCTGAGGATGCTGGACTCTCTGCTCAAAGAATGAAAGAAAGACAAAAATGTTACCTCATCAATCACCACAAGGTCTAGGACAATGAGGACTCCAGGACAGCTAAAAATACATATCCTGCTTCCCATTTTGGGCAAGACCCACCACCTCAGCCCACGGCAAACCACCATGGAAGAGGAATAAGTCTGCCTTTTCGTTTGGTCAGATCCACATGCCATGTCAGAGAGGCTCACTGCAGGTTCATTGGTCATATTATACCTCTGTAGCCTACATTTTTACTCGCCAAAATAGCAAGCTAAAGGATAGCTTACATGCACGACTTGGATATTGTTTAGGTCTAGATTAAATCTAGGAGGTATTGCGATGATTGAATCCAAACTCCAGGCAGTTTGTGCTGATGTTATATTTTCTATGCTCTATGTTAATTTATTATGACTTTCAGCATTTGCATCCTCATGCTGAACATATTATACCTATTACAGTTCAAGCTGATGATATCAAAAAGCAATTCATAGCTTCTGACAAGTAGTACTCAAGAAAAGAAGTGGTGTATTCAAATGTATGGGTGTAGAATGCTGAAGCTTTAAGCGTAAAGAAGACAGATCATCAATGTCCAACAGTTATACCCAGAGAAAATTGCTTCAAGGAAGGCTTGAGGCCTCTCAATTGTCCCAATTCCCAAGTAAAACAATAAATTTACTCTATTTTTTTTATTGGATTAAAGACAGTGGAGCATAGAAGAACAGATTTCAAAGACAATTTTAAGTTTCACTCGCTGAAAATGTGGCTAGTTTATTTAATGATTTTCTTAAAGTTCAAATCAGAGAAAGGAAAGGTATGCCACTTTGGGTACTTACCACTGCATGTTTTAACATTGCACTGATGATTAAGGACTTTGCAGGCTTATTCACAAAGAAAATAACAAAAATCCATACCATTCCTGCTACCGTTAGTCTGAGGAATTATGTACCACTAAAAATTAGTGACAAATTATTACCAGAGTAAAATACCCACAGAAAATGTAGTACCTGGAGCACCATCAAGAAAAATTGAAAATATTTCTACAAACCTATTAGTAATGGCATTCATCTATTGAAAAGTCAGATGAACATGCAAACAAGGCATTTTTTTCTTTTTGTTCTGTAGCTCATAAACTGGCTGTTCTTCTTCACAAGGCAAACAGCTCCTATTACTATCAGCTCATCCAGGGACAACAATTATATTATATTATTATATATTGTAATACTTATATATTTTGTAAAACATTTATTTTTTAAAAAATTATTATATATTATATTTTATGTAAAAGTAACGTTCATTTTGTCTCAGGTGTCCTACCATCTTTCATAATTTTTGATGATTGTTTAGTTCATTGAGCATTGTTGCAAATAATCTCAAAATTTTAAGAGAATATTTTTAATCTTTACATTCATTATTGCTTGTTAGGCTTGTAAATATACAGATACCTTTAGACGTAGTTAAGGGACCTAACAAAAGTTTTGAAAACAAAGCAAAATTGTTTTAGCTCAGTTTCTTGAACAATGGCAATTTCTTCCTTGAACAGATGGCAGTTTGTGGAACCACTTTCTGCATCTCTAGCAATGAAGAAAACAGACTGCCCCTTGCAATTGTAGTAAACCCTTGCAATTGTAGTAAAAATAAATGAGGGAAAGAAAAAAACCAAACCAACCAAACACACCAAAAAATCACCGAAGGGCAAATTAGCAGTGGTTGTATTCAGTGAGCAGTTATCAGTTTCCTGCAGTCTGACATTGTTTGTCTTATACATGTACTTTCTGTCCCAAGATTAGGACACACATTAGGCTAGGCAATAACATTTCAGGGCCTCCACCCCAAAAGAGGGTGTAAAAAAGAGTAAAACAAAAAAGCATTTGGGATCATCAGTTTACAGTAGAAGAAAAGGAAATTATAAAAAAGAAAATCTACTCGATTGCAAGTAGTAAATGAATATTCCCTATATTTATTTGCAGAAATACAATTACCTCAATTTTGGTTAAGAGATCCTGCAGTTCCCCAGATTCATTCATTAGTAAAATTTTCTCAGCACCCTATTAGGAAAAAGAAGATGAAAAATGTCAGCCATGTTACCATGAAACAAAAAAAAAAGCAGAGATGATTAGAAGATTTGGTCTTGAAATTTTAAACAGGCTGAGGACAAATTTGACTCACATTAGTTATATTGCAATTAGGTCAACCTTAGTAAAGCTAGAAGGAGCGGAGAATCTAATCACAGGTCTGATAGTAATGCCTAAAGTTCGTTAGCAGGTGATGTATCACATTGCCTTTTCTGTAAAAGGTGACACAGCTTGGAAATTCTGATTGTGTTCCCTTTATCTTACAGGGTATGTTTCCTGACAGAATAAGAAATATTTCTAGTTATCATGTCAAAAAAATACAATCTTATAAATATACAACACATCAGAAAATGCAGCAAAATGAGAAGAGGAGATTGTATTTCAAATATTCTGGCAGCCGAGCAGTTAACTAAGAGCATAATGTGCCTAATGTATAACAAAAGGAGAAAAAGAGTAATGAAAATACTCTAACAACAATAAAGTCAGACACAACAGTAAGTAATAACTTAGTCTGACTACATTAGGCCTCTTAGGGTTTCTGTGTCCTGAACCAAAGCTCTACTGAAGTGTTGGGGATTTTTTCCTCCTGAAAGTAAATGCTAAGAGACCTGCAGACAAAATTAAAGTGTCAGGGAGCATATGGAACTTTTTGTTCCCTTCTCTTCTAATTAGAGCACCACATTTGAATGTCTATACTTCACTTAGGGAACCAATTTAATTGAAAACTAAATATTGTGAAATACTTGCAGATACTTTTAACCAGAAACCAAAAAAAGGTGAGGAAACTGAAGTACAGATACACAGGGCTTACTTGCTGCCAAGGGCAATTGGCCACATCTTCACCACATGGTGAGTTCATGCTGCTGTGCTGCCCCAGTTTGCTGGTCCCTGCATATCCAGATTGTTAAGTTCTGTCTTTGATTTTGCTTCCAGCATTATCTGGAAGGTGTGGTGGGACACTGGCACAGGGCTGAGGTGCAGTGGGATGCTGGCACACATCTCAGATGTGCCATTAGTTTGAGCTGTCTAGCTAGGATTGCCCCAGCTCCCCACCAGCACATCTCCTGATTTCTGGAAGCTACAGGAAGAGGTGCTGGTGAGCGCAGGGAATACATGTGTGCCTCTATATACCCCTAAGTGTCCAACCATCCACAGAACCTTGCTGGGGACTACTGAGGCTACAAGTGTGTAATCCAAAAGCCAACTAAAGGCAACCAAACCTTTCCAAGTTCTTTTTATGACACACTACTGAGGTTATTTTCCCTGTAGAAAGTCTTTTTGCTCTAGGTTTGTCCAAAACAGCAGCACTTCTGACTCTGTGTTTGATGATTTTTATTTTAGTTAAAAAGAAAAATGTTAATATTTTAGTGGATGTGGAAAGCCACTTTTCCAGTGGACACTACTCTTACAGTGTTATACTTTCAAAGAGATATTTAAAAGAAGTATCACACAAGGTAATTAGTTGTGATTAATTAATCACAGAAGATGATAGGGGATGGATGAGCTAGCCTTATTGTGCTGACTCTTCTAGTGAAATGCATTACAGATCATGGGCACAGAGTGCAGCAGCTCCAGTAGAGCAGCTTTTAGCAGTCTGCTGGCTCCTCTCACACCTGTCCTCTTGTCTTTCTCTGCTCTCACACAGAGCAGCAGGCAATGGGAGTGATTGGCACAGCAGTGAGGACTGTCCAAGGCAGCCCATGGGGTATTAGCTCAGGGTCAGAATACACTGCAGCAGCTTAAGACAAAGCTTGTGCTGCTCATCTGAAGTATAGACATTAAGGATTTGCAACTTTATTGATGACGGGATTGCAGCACTCCAAATTCCTTAAGATAGGCAAGCCTCAATTTGCCCCTTTTAGGAAAAGCTCTCTTCTCTGTTGCCACAGGGAAAAGCTTCTGTGACTTCTGCCCCATGTTACTGTGATGATGTATGATAATGCTAATTGGCTTTTACAGCACAGTAATTAAAAGTTTGACAGGTTTTCCGTTATAGATTTATATTTTAATGGATTTATATTTCTGATGACATTCAGTCAGTAGCTGTGCTCCTCTCAAAGTAGACATCTATGTTTTTAAAATTAAAATCCAAATATCAGAATGGCTATAAATGTTTTTAAGTGTTCTTCTCTGTTTTCTCTGATTAATGGCTGCCCCAAGTAAAATATAAATAAAAGTCCATAGAAATTAACCTTCCTTCAGGATCTTTGAGTCTTAACACAGAGTTGATAATAGAGTAATTAAAGCAGCTGTTAAGTAAGGCCAATAGCTGCTTTCTGACCTGAAAGTGATGCCTTTCTTTTTCTTCCTAGGTTGTGCTCAGTCCACAATTATTCAGAAAGGTATATGAAGCCTTAAATAGTCTGTCCCTCCAAAGAGTGACATAAGGAGTGTGAGGGACAATGGGCATAATCTTCAGTGAGAAGTGAGTTTTCAGGTTTTTTTCCCATTTTTTAAAATTTCAAAGCAGAAGCCTGTGAATCCTTTGTCTACTAAATTTTCTGAATCTCTACTGTGCTGGAGGAGACCCTTTGAATTAATAAAATTATTTTCTCAATTAGCCGTTGAGAATATCCAGAAATTAACATCATATTTCAAATATTAAATTCCCACATATAATTCCCATTAACTGTAGAACTAGGACAAGGTCCACTAAGTTTTCCACTGCCCCAGCTCTGTCTTGGATATAAACCTGTCTGTTGCTACCTATCTTGGATATAAACCATTACCATCTCCACAATATAATTCTTCATCAAGGAACGAACACAGATATATGGCTCTGCATTTGGCTTTACCAGAATACCTGCAGGTTTTGGGAAGCAGCCTCTCTTCATCATCATTCCTTATATACTGAGAAAAATCATCCAGGCCCTGCAACATCCCTCTTGTGGACACATTTGCAGTGCAGATAAATTGCATTCCCTGTTTCCTATAAGCGAGGCCTCTTTTTAGAGCAGCACAAATGCACTCACACACTTCACCATCAGTGGCTCATGCTCTCCAGTGTGACATAACAAGGAGCTGGGCTGTGTGTGCCCTGCCTTTACCCACAGCTCACACTCTCTGCAGCCTGCAGCATCACTCCTCTCACAGCCAGGGGCTCCTTGGCAGCACAAACACAGAGGGTACAAATAACTGCCTGGAAATCTGCCTATGAACTGAGAAAATTGACACTGCAGTGTAGTACCAGCACCAGAAATTCTGGATTTGCTATGCAAAGAATGGGAAAGGTTGATGTGTAAAAAGCAATTCAGTCCTGCATTTTCTGGCATGTTAAACTCCAAAATGGAGGAAACAAGTGGGAAAAGGCAAGGTGACCAAATGCAATAATGAAATAATAGCTTTACTGTCACAGAGCCATTCTCTATCCTCCTCATATCCTCCTATCAAGTGAATACCAGAAGAATGTATTTAACAAAACACAGAGAACAGCTAAATATATATGGCCACTGGAAATCAGCTAAAAGGAAATTGTTATTTCCTATTTCCCAAAAAAAAAAAATTTACACACGTATTTTCTAAAAGTCAGTTGCAAAAAACACCTTCATTATTCTTTGGAAAGGATCATAACCAATGTGTCAAATAAAATACTTTTGCTATAGGTCTCATGCTGTTTTGGATTCATTATAGCTGGGAAAACTAAACAGGAGATATTTTCTTCAGAAAAAACAGTCTTAAATTCACATATCTGAAAAAAATCAAAGAGGTTTGTATGGCAAGTGAATGCTGTAATTCAATCATATATTTCAAGTAGAAAAAGAAAATACAGATATTTTAAAAATATTATGCTGTGAGTTAACATATTTACAAAGAAAGACTTATTTGCCTGTTTTATTTGCATCCTTTTTCTAGGAGAGTGGGTCTTTGCCTAACATAAACCTTTAACAATTCTGAATGCATTTATAAGAGTAAATGAAAGCTCCATTATTTTTTTCCTGTGTGGCTGTTTTTTGGATGTAATTTTTTATTCTGCATTGGTGTCCCAGCAGATGGCATAATTCCATTTCAGATGGAGACAGCCTCAGGTGAAAAGAAGGGATTAGATCACCCAGTAAAAAGCATGCAGCTGAAAGAAACAGCAATTTCCTGACAGACTGGTATTTAGACAGTGTGTGTCAAGAAATACAATGGTTCAGTCCTGAAAAAATGAGAAGATTAAAAGCCCTGCTGTACTGCAGCATGCAGTACCTTCCTTGACAGGGGCTAAATATGATTTTTTTTTATTGCTTCTGCCCAAGTCACAGATCTGTTTCATTGTCCCTGTGCAGGCAATGACAAATTCCACATCACTGTGAATATTTATCCCCACAGCCTGCAGTGCTCAAACAACTTTGTCCATGCTTCTGAATAGCTTGAGTACAATATACTCTATCAGATGCACATAGGCTGGGTTTTGGTGCTTTTGTTACTTTTATCTCATTAAGAATAATTTTTCACCTTTCAAAACTGTTCATATTTTATTACAGGGTTGGGTTTTTTTCTCCTTATGACTCATTAAAAACTGCATAGCTCAATATAGATTCTCCTTTGTACTGCTACATGCAATCTCCTTCAGGGAGGGATTTTTCAGGAAATAAATATTCAAAATTTTAAAAATAGTGGGAAAAAAAAGATGAAAAAAAAGAGGAAAATATTGCATGCTTTATTTACTGACACACTAGGCTTTGGGATTTCTCTGTTGCATTTGCATATCAGAAGTTAATTATTATAAAAAGCATTATAGAAATATCTGCTGTTACCAATGAGACCAAATTCTTAATTAGTTCTCAATAGCATTTTAATGAAACACAAGCCTAGAACAGGTTCCAGCCAACATACTGCCTTTGGGGGCACAATGCACTGTCTTCTGAAGGAGAACTGACAGAGCTGGGAGTGGGGGGAACACTTCCTTGCCAGACCTTCTCAACATGCACCCCTCCTCATTTCTTTAAATGAATGAATTTCAAATTCTCTTGTGAAGACATATTAAGACAGAGAAATAAATGTCATAAAACAGTGGGGCTTCCACATTTACCAAACAGAAGAAGTGCACACAGGTCCCTTGCCAGGGCAAGTGAGAGGCTCATCCTGGGCTCTCCTTTCCCAGCATCCTGCCAGCCACAGGTGCTCTGTTGGCAGCCACAGAGCTGCCCAAGTTAGCCCTGCTCACACTGAGCTTGGCTTTCTCATCACACTGAAGCACATCTCACCTCAGCTGAAGCACACCAGAGTGGTGTTGCAGCAAGCAGCAGTGCCTCCCAAGATGATAATGGAGAGTGTGGAGGGCACAAACCTCGTGCAGGAGGAGGGGTGATGCACACACTGCCATCAGCTCTCTGTGAGCAGAGGAGCTGTGTCATGCACAGTTCCCTGCCTGCAAAGCTGCTTTTCCACAAACAATGTCACTCTTACATGGAATAACTTTAATTCTCTCATTAAACTAAAGTTTGTTCCAGCTAACTACAGTGTGCCTGATCAAGTTAAGAAAAAAAACATAAAAAAAGAGAAAGAAAAAGAAGCAGGAAAACACACCCCATATCTGGGGGTTTTCCTGGTCTTTAGCAGCCCAATGCTTTTATTTTTCTTGTGCTAAACCATTTAAGTGTAGTTGCCTTGCTGTAATGTCTCTAGATCAGAGCACTAAATTATTTCAGTTTTCTTTACCTGTAGGAGGTAGATTTGTCTCTTCCATAGAAAGCTATCTTCCTAATTCACTTGCCTTCTTTTCTATACCTCTCCAAAGAATCTCATACAGTACTTAGAGAGTTTTAATGAGATTTTGTTGGTTTTTACACTGTTACTCCTCTTTTAGAAAACAAGTTTCTCACAATCTTTAAAAACAAAAAAACAAACAAAACCCCAACTGGCAGTGACTTAATGGGTCATCTATCAAATGAAAATGATTGTATCCAGGCATTTCCTACATTAAGCAAATAATTTATTTAATTCATTTCAGTATCTTATCTGAATTATTTTGACAAATTTTTCATAGGTGGACTGAGATTTTCTTGGAGTCAATCATAACTCGCTACTTACATAATATAATAATTAGATGAGCAAATCTTCATCTGAATCCTGTTGAACTTTAAACTACTCTTGAATGTAGCACTTCTACTCCTGGCTGGCTGGAGAACTCTCCAAATCAGAGTTTTGATAAAAGCATACTCTACAATGAAGTAAAAATCACTGTTTACTATTATTCTGCATACAGGTGGTTTTACAGCTGCTCTAGTGGTCTGGCAAGGCTTAGGATAGCAAATGCATTTGTTACAATGCTCAGCAAATCCTAACTCGTGCAGAACACATGGAAAGCCTGGAAGGGATGGGGGAAAAGAGGAGAAAGCGTTCATATAGGCCCAATATTTATTATCCCTGATTGTTGGTTACACTGTATTTTTTACTTAAATGTTTTGTGAAAATGAAAGCTTTAAGTGATGCAAACACAGTAACCTCACTGTGTTCAAATATAGTTTGCTTTCACAAATCACAGTCTCACAGTCAGTTCTAATTGCTAGCTTTTCACCACTCAAGACAATTACCTTCTCTGAGTTTTCGAGCTGTTTTCTTTGCTCCACTTTCCAGAATATTTTTTTTATGTCTATGAGAAATACATTTCAAAAGTACAGGTTCAATGAAAAGGTGACCTTGAATGTCAGTAGGCTTCTAGACCTAGAATACTGTGAACAAATTGGGATTTTAGTTTTCCATTTGGAGTTTATGTCTTACAATAGGGCAGAGTTGGGCTCTTCTCTCTCTTCTACAGCTAGGCTTTTAAAAAAAAAAGTATTAACCAATTTTGTATCTAAAACAAGTTCAGTTGATTACAGATCCTGATACAGACTACATCATCTAAAATTCAGTGTATATTTGAAGTCTGACACCCCAAAGTATTAGTCTCTTATTCAACACAGATTTACTAAATGACAGGTTTATGCTATGTGTGTTCGTCTTCGTGCGTCAATCATACATACAGGTTCTCATAAGGAAAAAAAAATCATTTTCCCCAGATTTTCATGGTTTCAACTACAAAATAAGATATTTTTAAAGTAAAAGATGATATCTTCGATGTATTATTGCCTCTTACTCTTCTCCTGGTAGTTTCTCCTTGGTTATCTTTTGCATCTTCAGATCAAACTTATCAGTAAGGATCTGTGCAGTGCATACTACAGAAGGATTTCTGTCTTAGCTTGTTACCATCACTGCAGCATTGCAGTGAGTTTTCTAAAAATCCTGCTTTTCATTCATCGAGATTTTCATATGCTCTTCCCAACTATAGAATAAAGCACAGGTTCATGCTTTACTTACCCCTAGATAATGGCCATCAATAAACACAACAGGGAGTGAGGGAACTTCGCAGACACTTCTGCATCTTTCATCTAGTTCTTTTCCATAATCACTGTTCAGAGCAATGTTTTTTTCTTCGAACTTAACTCTGTGATTTTGAAATATCTTTCTGACCAGTTCACACCTTTCAAAAGTGGTTCTCACCACACGAAGACTGGTAGTATAAATTACTATGCGGCCAAACTCTGGGACCGTTGAGACCTGGAAAAAATAATAGTTCACATTACATTAAGCAAAGGGTTAATATCTTCCAAGTATTGAGCAATTTTATTTAAAATATTATTTAAGGAAAAACAAACAGCATCTTAAAAACACAATCCAACATTCAACATTTTTTCAGATGTGAAGATGAAACAGGAGGAAGGAAGTTCGTGAAAACAGCAATTTAAGGCAATTTAAGTTGTTTAAGTAAGATGCAACTTGACTTTATTGGAAAGTCTTAAAGATTGTGAGTCAACATATATTTTCAAGAAGTCGATATATTTTAGATCCTGATGGACTTCCAAACGTGAATAAATTGACACTGTTCCCCTGATGTCTGATTCTGTTAATATAGTTACTTGTGTTTGCACAGAGTCTGATAGTACTCAGACTAAGACTAAACTTGCAAGCTTAGATGTTGTTGACAATCTGCTTCAAGACAAGACCCTAAGCTTAGCCTTAGCGTGTCCATGACTAAACACTAACTTTGAATACTTTAGGTCTCAATGCTGAACTAGATTATGACTGCAGAAGGTAGAGATGTATCCCTAATTTTTAATGTAGTTCCACAACAAATTACTCTAACATCCAAACACCAATAAATAAGTATATTTTTTGTGTATTCAATGTCCAACCAAAAACCTACCGCAGCTAGCCGGAAAAAGTTTCATACTACAATGCAAATTTTACTTTTTACTCCACTTTTCCATAAGTAAAATTTATGCCATTTCTTTCCTTTCTAGGATGACAAAAATTAGATACTATAAATACTACAGGGATTAATTAGCCCAAGAGAGTGTGATAGATTTTCAAGAAGCCTGAGAATCACTCTTCTAAACAAATATATTATGTTCAAATATATAACTGAAATCCCAGCTTTTAAAAATGATGATAATGCATTTCCAAGCTTTCCAAATTATCCATTGTATTCAGCAAATCATATTTAATTATTTCATCAGCATTCCAGGAGTCAAAACACACATTAGAAAATATAAAGCAAGGATAGCTCTACTACACTGTAGCAGTGTATGGAAAATGAACCTTGATGGGTGAATAAATAATTTTTTACCTATCTCATGAATTAACTATAAAAACATAATTGTTACATTGGGCAGATACCATTGCAGATTTTGTGATACAACCAGTCATGATTTATCTTACTACCTAAATAACAAAAAAAATCCTTAAAAAAGTATATTTTGCTTAGAGAGGTGTTTACAAGGTTCTTCATATAGTAAAGAGTTCTCAGGAAAAATATTTGCATTTCACAGATCACTTATAGAACGCTGGAAGGGTAATTGCCAACATATGCTTTCATGACTTTCACCTCCCATTCAGGAAAGGAACCATGTTGTGATAGGTCAATATTTTTTCTCTTAGAACGGATGTCAAAAATTCAATTTTAAGCAAGAAGTTTTATAAAAATGGACTACTTTTCTGCAGCCTGTTTTCTAGGGTGAAAAGCTGTTATACTGCTACTGCAGCATTGAGTCTCCTCCAGCATATTGTTCACACGTTCCAAGTGAGAGAATTAGCTCGTTTTCTCCATAAAAGACAAGTACTCCACATAAATAATGCAAAATATTTTAGTAACCACACATGGGTTGCTTGAAGGAAGAGGAGTTTGTTGTTTTCCTAAGTAACCAAAAGAAGTTCTTAAAATATTTCTTAAATAGAAAATTTCACATATTCCTCATTTCTTCCTCTTTGGAGTGTCAGTACATTTTGAAGTGCGAAACTATTCAACAGGATGGAAGCTCTTGTTCCTCCATAGCTCTAATCTCTAATGCTGCTTGTTCCCAGACATCAGAGGCTGGCAGCATAGGTACAGACAGTCATTATCTAGTGAAGCATCAGGACTGTGGGTGTCCCTCCAGCATATAAATAAGCAGCTGAAGAGATGGAAAAATGGAAAGTTGTAAAGTGATCCAGAAAGATATCAAGTGGAAGGGGTGTACAAAGAGTGTACAAAACACTTTTATGTTTATTCCTTTCCTTTTTCCTAATGTGGCAATGAATACCATTACTATTCTAATACTGTTACAAGAGTTTTTTCTCTTTTGATTATAAGCAACACTTACAGATCCCATTTGGCCTAAGGTGGCAACTATTGTGTCATATTCAGGAAATCCTGTGCACATGGGCCAAGGTTATGCTTCAGAGAAAGTGCCTGTATGGACAGATTGCCAAGGAAGGGACTTAAGTTTTCAGGGGGAAATAAAGTTGCTTTAATAACAATCCTCTACATCATTTATAGCTCTTAGTTTAAGAGCCCAATGTTACCATCTCCCCAAGAGTCTAAGGGCTCATTCTGCTTTGCTGCCTCAGCCTGAAGAGTTTGCATTTTTCTTGAGCGTGCCAAGATGCCAGCAGCAGCCAGCAGCATGACCTGCATCACTTCACAGCAGAGCTGCCACCTCCAGCCTAAGAAACAACTGTGCTTTTTTTCTGTCTAGAGACAAAAAGTAATTGCTTCACCAGTTCAGTCTTGTTCATGATTGAACATGAAAAAACCACAACGTTACTTAGTTTGTGCCTGACACAGTCTTTTCCCAGACTTCTTTATCAGGTCAGTCAAGGCTTTTGCAAATCACAGAATCACAGAATCATTGAATGGTTTGGAATGTAAGGGACCTTAAGGATCACCTACTTCCAACACCCCTGCCAGGAGCAGGGACACCTCCTGCTAGACCAGTTTGTTCAAAGCCCTGTCCATCCTGGTCCTGATGTACATCCATCCCTCTGCCATCCCACTGGCATCCATCTGACATGGTTGCAACTAAATATAATCCTTAACTGGGCAAATCTTGAGGGATATCATCCATGAGGCTAAATTTGTAAGCTCATTATCAAGTGGCACCACAAAAGAAAGGAAGAAATTGCTGATGAAAAAGACAAGGCAAGTTGATGAGCAACAAAATGAAGGGATGCTGGGGACTGAAAAATGGCTGAAAATACAGAACTAACCAGAACCAGATGATAAACCAAAACCTAAAATGTCAGGATACTAAGACAGCAAGAGTAGTAGACACTAAATGTAGAAATAAGAACATGAAAAATATGACCAAAACAAAAGAAAAAAGAGACAGTCAGTAAAACAAAACAAAGTAAATGATAAAATAGAGAGAAAGTCACTGAAATAAGATGTCCTGAACCTTTTTTAAAAGAAATCCCAGTAGACAATGTAACTGTACAACAAATATATTACAGAATATGTGAATCTCCAAGTTGTTTGGAAATTTTGAAGTGTCTTTTAAAAAAACCTGGTGTATAATACTGGAGCTTCAGAAATATGAAATATTTGAGATCCACACTCCTAAAATACGTCTTTGAGAATTTACCTTTTCTCTATAACAGTCGCCTCAACAATAATAACAGACTTCTCAGTAGCTCTGAAAAAACAGTACAAGACTCAGGTGTTTCCATGGTGCTTCTGAAAGTCAGATAAATACCATGAATCTCTCATGAATATCTCTGGGTTCAGGCTTTCCCCACTATATTTTATCCCTGACTTTTGGACCCAGCTGCAGCAGAACCAGCAGCAGAATTGTCCATGTTTTTCTATCTGTCTCATAATTACCTTGGCCCTGACCAGTCCCACCAGTCTGAGCAGATATTTATTTCTCTTCTGTTTGTGTGGGGAATTTATAAAATTAGCTGTTGAAAAACAACACTAAATTAATTCTTCAGCATATTTGCCATGAATCACTCTCTAAACACTATAGATTTTCTTTAATATGTTTTATGACATTTTTGTCTGCCTTGCTGACTTTGAATGGCTTTTTATGTTTGCACCAAAACCCTTAACATGGATATTTTTGCAGCATGACTAATAGCTGTTAGTGGTCCAAGCCAATGCTTTTCTGCTTGTAGTGTAAGGACTACTGCTATCCCTTGGGGCATAAAGTGATTGCTCCTAAAACAGTGGTGAAATCTGCCTTTTGAAAACCTTTGTATATGACCATATCTGCAAACAACTAAACAGACAAGTCAATCAGTGAGAGGAATACTATACCCATGACATTAAACTCATTTTTATTTGGTTGCAAATGGAAACCATGAGAGCAACACCACCGAAATAGTCACGGCAATTTTTTTAACCCTCTCTCTAGAAAGAATGTGTTTTAACCCCATCAGTTGAAAAGAGCAGCTATTAACATACATATAGATAGATCATTCATATCAATGAAAGCATCACCCTCAAGTTTACATTTGATTCTTTAAAAGAACAAAGTAATAAATGAAAAAAAATAGCTGGTATAGTACTTTGATAAAAGCTGAAATGCTTTATCATATATGACATTTTTAAAGGTTTTAATATGTTCAGGTATAACACTCACCATGTTGTTCATGCAGTACTGAATTGCTTGTGTGACCTAAATCAAGGGCTGATATACCCTTCCCTGTCTCACAATATCATCTTTCAGCATCTCAGAGTGTACTGCTGAATTATGCACCCCTTGCCTCTGTAATTAGATACTATCAGGCTGGCAGAAGTATCTGCTTCACTTAGTAGGCTGAGGCAGGAATCTAGAGCACATTACTAACCCTGTGCCAGAGATGCTTCAGTAAGTGCAACACTCATGATCTGACAAAAACGTTGAGCAGAAGAAAATGAGTTATACATATATATATATATATACATATATACATATATACATATATATATATATATATATATATATATATATATATTTGTATGTGTGCTTGCATGTCTAAAAACTTCAAAGTAAGCTGCTTACTTCATAACTGGAATTACAACATTTATAGCTTGAATTTGTAACAACGACTGAGTGGCAAGAAGAATTGTGATTTAACAATAATCTTCTGATCACAATCTGGTTTGAACTTTCTGTTTTTATTTTACATTCAGAAAATGAAGAGAAGAAGATAGCTATGAGTTTCTTGTTGAAGAAGTTCTGCAGGAAAAAAAGTGTCAAAATTTAAGCATTTCATTTCTGCAAGATTTAAAAGCTTTTACTAGCTTTTGCATTTTCAAAGACTTCTAAAATGCATAGTGAAAGTAGTGAATACTTTCTGAAAGATAATTTGGAAGTCAAAAGCTATGACCAAAATGTTTCAATTTTTTTCTACATGATTCTCCATGAGAACATACATTTTCAAAAATGCATGGCGTTTTATGAAAAACATACTTTTCATCAAGTCGCCGTTTATATGAAAAAAAACATGCAACACTTGAATGAGATGGCTGAAGATTGAAGGTCTATGTTCAAGCAAAAACCACAATATTTGCCATCATAACCACACAGAACAATGCTAATAGTGGTGTCAACCAGTCCATTCTGTTTGTTGGTTGCCTGGTTCAAATAAAAGTTTTAATGCTATTTTTCAGGAAGAATTGATTTGGTAGATTTCATCTACCAAAATAAAATGTTTTTCTTTGGCAAGTAAGATCTGTTTACACATACTGAAGCTGTTGCAAGCAGTCCCCAACCATGGTGTGCATTCTTCATATGAAATCACATTCCCTTCCACTCCACTGTTTACAGTCCAACCCTTTATGGGCTCTCACACAACAAAGCACAATGCACATGTAAATTTGGATCTACACTCCCTCTTAAGTACTTTACTACATTAAGACTGCAGTCCTGTTTGCACTGCCTTCAAGGACCCAGCACTACATCAATATTCAGTAAAATTCAGAACTTTATTAAATTCAGGAGACTGTGCGTAGTAGAAAAGGTCAATAGAGTGAAGTCTGGTTTCTGCAACACAGCACTCGAACACTCAAGTCAAAGCATGTACTGGCCTTCTCTTAAAATAACACTATACCTTTTCTTATGCAGTTTTAGAAGTTACAGGGACTATAAACTGTAGGACTTGTCATCTTTGACCCCTTAGGGCAGTGGAATGATATCACTAGTAGTCACCCCATGACTATCAGCAAGCTGAGAAGGTCCACTCATACCAATTTACAAGTGAGGTCATCAAGAGCTGCACTCCTAAAGGAGGTAGCTAGAGAGTCTGGGACACTCCCAAACAAATACTAGCTTTCTCAAAAAAAAAAAAAAAAAAAAAAAAAAAAAAAAA
>VWZS01002580.1:2535538-2621314 GCA_013397075.1 Rhabdornis inornatus | reverse complement strand
AAAAAAAAAAAAAAATAATCAGGTCACTGTTTTTCTCAGCTTTTAAAATAGCACAAATACTTGTGTGTCTTCTTTGGGGCTGTGTGCTGTAACTCACCTCACTCACAAACAGCAGCCCTAGGAATACATAAAAATCCCAAAATCCCAAAAGCTGTGTAGGAGCCCAGGCTCCTCTGCCTGTTGTAACACAGGACATGAGACATCTCTTCTGTTCCTGTTTGCATTTCATAGGGCTAGATAATTCCGAGGAGCTGGGCACAGTTACAGAGAAGGGCTATGATCCAGCAACAATCTGAATTATTTGATTTTCTAACTCCTGGACTATTCTTGTCTCTCTTATCTACAAACACATCATATACTGCTGATTGTACAATAGCACAGTTTTACCTCCTGACGGTTGACATGAAATTGTTCAGCTGTAGTGTGAAATAGATGCAGAATGCAATTATACCTCAGATATTGGTATAGCATATTTATATATGTCTGTAATTAATTTCTACTTTTCAGACTGTACATCAGTGTTGGGGATGTCAGAGAAAAAATAACAAAAGTAATAATAATACTGCAGGTGATATTTATATTGTTCCTTTTATCCTAAAATTACTTGACAGTGTACTAAAATATGAAAATCCAAAAGGAAGTCTTTCTATCCTCTGACACCATGCGTATGTGTTGTTATCCTTTCTGTTCCTCAAATATAACATCACGTCTCTTTTTCTGCCACTGCAGGCTTTTCCATGCATCTTCTACACAGACTACTGTTCAAGGGTTAGCAAAGTGTTTTCATTTCAAAGCAGAAAAACTACTTATAATACCACAGCAAAGTACAGGGCATGACCTGGCCTCTCCCTGGCTCTTTGTAATGCTTCATCTTATGGGCAGGCTCAGAGGGTACAAAAACCACAGCTGAGCTCACCTCCCAGTGTCCTTATTGCTGCTCATCCAGCACACACTCAAGGACCAGGCTACAGCCTGCTCACAGGTGACCTGAGCTCTGATAAGGGCTCATGGGCTCTGCTAGACCCTGCCGCCTCTGCCTCTGTAGCCTCTAGAGTCCAAGTGTGCCATACGCATCTGGCTCTGACTCTGGAATAAAAGGAGCTCCTGTTCAACAGGGCACAGCAATGCTGTGAAGTCATCCAGGGCAAAATTTATTTCAAATAAATGAAAAATATGTTCAAATTAGTTGAAAGAGCATTGCTATCTGTCCACATCTAATTGGATTTTATTTATCAAATGCTGAAAGTTCTATCAGTATTTTCTTATTAATGTATTTATGCCATTCAGCATATGATAGGATAAAATGAAACATTTGAAAATCAGAAGCAAATCTGTAATTAACTCTAACCTAGTCTGCACTTCTGGTAAGAAATACTGTAATATAATGCTTGTTTCTCTTTTGCTTGCTCAGTCCTTATTTCTCTCACACCCCATGTTTACCAATTTGACATCTCCAAGAAATTCTTCTGAAATAAAAAAAGTGAGTCTCTGGGAAGACCCTTGGAAATGTTACTCTGGTTGGTAAGAAAGGAGAAGCTTTTCTTTGCTCTGCAAGGACACTCCTTACAAAGATTGAAGGGGAAGAGGCAGGAGCTGCTGAAAATAGTTTCGTTCTCAGAAGTTTACGTGAGACATTAGAAGCCAAAGCAAGGAGGGTCCAACAACGTCCTTTCACATTGTGCAGCTCTTTGAATCATTCCTGTATTAAGCAGAAGCCAGACAAGATATACCTAGACTGTCCTGTGACATTTGTATTAAGTCCCTTCAGGGAGAGCCTCCTGTGTGGGGAATAGGCTAAGAGAGGCTATTATTTGAATGATGGGCTATTATTTGCATACCCCTTAATCGTTGCAAAGATCTGTGTGACCCAATTTGCTAGTGTCCTCTTCCCCTCACATTAGCTTTATTAAGGCACCAACTAAAACACAATACTATGGAGCATAAAACAAATATCAATACAATATTAGAGCCAGCCACATGGTCCCACAGGTAATCTTTCTGCCTGTAAAAAGTTGGACTGCCAATAATCTTGTAATTTCCACTACCAAAGAAAATCATAGAATCATAAAATGGTTTGGACGAAGCAGACCTCGAAGACTACCTAGTTGCAGCCCACATATTATGGACAGAGACACCTTCCACTAAATCAGGTCACTCAAAGCCCCATCCAGCCTGGCCTTGAGCATTTCCAGGGATGGGGCATCCACAACTTTTCTGGGCAACCTGTTCATAACCCCTAAAGTAAGAATTTCTTCCTAATATCTAATCTAGACCTACTCTTTTTCTGTTGGAAGCTATTCCCCCTACTTCTATCACTACATCTTTATGACTTCTTTCACATCAGAAAAATCCAACACATAATTCAGTATAGTACAATTCTCTTAACAGCATTTACCTGATAAAATTATTTCAGAAAATTTTCATCAACCATCACAATCACCATGCAAAAATAATATGCAATAATTTTCTGAGGACAGACAGGTTCAGTTCTTTGCCATTTACAGCAGGAACCTTCCAGTGCAACATTAAGGCAGCAGTCAGAAAATATATAAGCCGAGCTTCAGCAAGACATATGATAACATTCCCCTTCATTTTCAAAGTGTTCTGTGAGATCTCATGCCAAAATAGACAATTGAAACCTCATATACAATCTTTCAGACTCATTATGATCTCTCCTACAAAATATGTCTCTGTAGCCAAATATTTCCTGGATTCAGTAGCGCTTCAAATCAGGAATTGGGTGTTGTCCCATTGCTTTGGTTCCTTTGAGTTTATCAATCACTGTAAGCCATGGAATAATTACTCTAGGATGATTATTTCAAATCTATTTGTTTGGCTTGCAATACATATACCTTTCGAGGCCTTTAACTAATTCTAATTGGTAACCAAGATTCAGCCTTGCAAAAGTAAATGTGACACAGAGAATGCTCTGTCATTCACAAGGCATTCAACTAAATAAAGTCAATGAAACTGCAGTATTTCCTAGAATACACTAGGCAAAGGGAATGTATTTGTCATTAAGAAGGTTGACTGCAGGTATGCTTCATAAAATTATTTTCTATCTCTTGGAGCACAATTCTTTGAATACACATTAGTGACTATTGACCTGGGAAAAGTTCCATGGGAGCTGGTGTATGCATTTTACTAAATACAGTGTTTTCTTGTCAGGTGAGTAAAATGGGCTCAGACCACATGGGAAGTACACTTGCTTTTTCTGATATTGATCTTCATTTTCACTGAGAGCTTGAGGGTTTCTCAGCCTTCAGTGACAGGGGCATGGCACATTCCAGCCTTGTTTTTTCATCTATTAGTTTAGCAACTGTATTTTGTCATCTCTGAAACAAGCTCATTGGGAAAGGAAAGAGTAAAGTTAATGATTGCTCCGATGCTGTTTATCAAAGAGCCTGCTCTTATGTTATCCTCTTCTTCCCTCATCAATTCATTTAAGAGTAACGAGATTTGCTATACAAGAGAAAAGGTGCTGGGATTACTTTATTTAGAAACACAGTATTTTCAAAATGGCTCCTTTGAGACAGGAAACAACACTAGACCATCAAATTTTTTCTTTCCAGAAAAAAAAGCTCAGTGTTTCAGTGGGAAAATGCTGCTGTTTCTGATAAGTAGTTTTTTGCTTTTCATTGTTGTTTTACAGTATATTTAATATGAGAATGCTTAATATCTACCTTAACCTATACAGAACACAACATTGCCCGGAGAAGTTGTGAATACCTCTTTAATGGAAGTGGTCAAGGTAGGGTTAAATGGAGACCCTGGGCAACCCCATCTAGCAAGTGGCATCCCTGCCCATGGCAAGGGAGTTGGATCTAGATAATCTTTAAGGTCACTTCCAACGCAAACCATTCTATGATTCTGTAATTCCACATTGTGCAAACTCCAGTCAGCACCTGTCCTAAAAATGAACTTTCTTTGGCATGGGGTTATGCCATATTTCCCCCCTGTGCCTACTCTGTATTGCAAGGCTGATTGTAGTGTGCTGTAACCTGGCATCCAACCAGGGAAACATTTGTTTTCCACAGGTGCAGTGCTAGTAGGAAATTTATAAGCTAGTGTTCCTGATGTTTGATTATCTGCTATGTTTGATAAATGGCTTTCAGCTGAACGTTCTGAGTGGCAATATAAACATTTTTTCTTTGTTTGATGTAATCATTGGATCAGGAAATTGAAACTCATATTTCTGCACAATTGTGTTACAGTATTATAGGATATATTAGCTCTCTGATTTGCTTCTTGGGTCTTTGACTGAATAAAATAAATGCTGATTGGAAGTGCTTATTAAGTTTTATTACCACCTCTTAAGAGCTAGACTGTGCCAACCAGGTACAGATGAAGAGTGAAATTCAGGAAAACTAAATGGTAAGAACTGCACAAATTTTGTGAAACTTCAAATTACCTTGTGGTAAGAACTTAATTCCTGGTGAAAGTTACACTACAGTTCATTCTTTTAGCTAAGAAAAGTTACAAAGAAAATTCACCATAAGATGCAGTTAAAATATAGGTATTTTTAAACTGTTATCAAAAGAATAACAAAACAAAAGGATTAAATCAGTGTTGGTCACCAACAAGTGTGGTAGAAGTACAGTGTTAAAAAATCTCCTATGTACTCCCATTCATCTGTCTTTGCCAAAACTTCTGAGTTCAAGTTGTAATTGCAGACTCATTTCCCTCGTCCCTTTTTCTTTCTTTACTTCAAAGATCTGACCAGATTGCAGAGTAAGCTTCCCTTTCCCCCCAGAAAGCCTGATTGCTCTTCATCTCTCTTCTATGTCAAAGTCATTAATTTTAAAATAAGTTTTAAAATGAACACCCAATTTTGCAAGGCCCCCAGGAGTGATTTTATTTCCTGTAATACTGCCAGCATGTGGAAGCTGTTTTTCTGCTGCCTCTCACTTTTGGCTTTATTCTCTCAAGACAGTACTTCACTGCCACACCTGAGGTTTCTGACAACGATTAAGGGATTGATTTAAGTAAGGGCCTTTACATAAGGTCAAAATTACAAGCCTGTGCTGCAGGAGGGCTGTGGGAGTGGCTGGGAGCTGATTTCCGTGCTGCCAGCTCAGGAGTAGATAGCACCTCCTTGTTATGTTTCAGTAGGGTTGAGCATATAATGAATCAACCAAAATGGGACAGAAGCCCACCACAGGTCTCACACCACCAACAAATAGATGTCCCCAGATGGAACTAGGGGCATTTGTGGTGAACACAGTTTCCTGGTTTCTGAACAAATAAATTCACTGAAAGTGTCACAAATATCTTGTTCTTTTATATGGATATCACCATGCATTGCCATGGAGCATGTACAATGCCATCATTTCAGATGAACTCTGCCTTTCTGGCACTTTCTGTTGGTTGCAGTTTATGTCTAAAATGTGTTGAATTCAAAGTATTGCTTCCATCTCTGGTAGGTTTATTGCGGAATTCGCTGAATCCAAGTGAACACATTTAACTAATCATCTTAACAATAAAAATACAGACCACTTAAATTTATTTTGGTCTCTCCACAGCCAACACATCAGCTTCTCAGGCTCCAAAACAATATTTCTAAGACTGGAATCACAAGTCTTCCATTTCCCTCCAAGATATGTCTATGAATCCAGATACCAGAGAGCTTNGGGGAGGGGGCCTTTGCTTCCACCACCAATAACCTATTGTGTCTTACCCCTTAAATGCCAATATCCACTCATCATTTTTCTCTATCTCATCTCCAGTACTGCTTGATGTAAGTTGAATTCCTTTAAAAATCATCAGATACAAAATTTACATAAGTTGTGAAGTACTTGATTATATATGTAAATAATTTGCAATAAGATTCACACTCATTCCAAAGAAACCTGCTATGAAGCATTCCATATCAGTGGTCAAACTGGAAGTTCCTTCTTCTGCAAGAAGAATGCAGATATAGCTGATGTTGTGACAGGACTGCATACAGTTATGATGTCTACACAAACATTATGCTGTTGCATGAATCCTGTGAGCATTTGGAGATATGTTAACTTAGAACTAAATTTTGGCTTGAATTTTCATTACCTATTAGACTCATTTTGGCTACAGTAACATGTCTGATCTATGTGGAACAAAGGGGACCTCTTTTAAATTATCCCAGGGAGGGTTTATGACTTTGTTACACCAATGAGAAAGGACAAGGAAGGAGCTGAATTTCTACTTTGACTATTTTCAGCTGTTTATCTGGAGACAGTTTACTGAAGACTTTGCTCCCAGAACAGCAGCATAATGGTTTATGCAATGTGCCTCGGACATGAGTAAGATACAGGCATTTTAAAGTGGCTGGAAATTGGGAAGTCAAACTAAATGTGAAAGTAAAAATTGTTCACAGTTTATCATTCCTACACATTTTCTGTGTCTACCAACAGACAACACAGAGAACAGGCAAACTGGAAAGTCACTTATTTCAATGTACCTTGCAAACAGAAACTAATTAATGTAAAAGAGGGGGGAAAGTCTACAGCATGTCATCTAAGGAAATGCTGCTATCAGTAAATTAAAAATGTATGGCTTGAGCTGCATAGCACCTGCCTGCCTGAAGCTGTGCCTGTAAATAGTGTGGAAGACCAAAGAACTGAAACAATGGATCCCAGATGGGTCATGAGAAGAATGCTAGCATTAATTACACAATTCTAAAAAAATTACAGTCCCCAGAAATCTGAGAATAAGTCTCCATTCTTAGAAGATTTGTCCTAGATTACATCATTTAATTTCCTACTGCTTAACAGTTATGAGTTACCACTTGGTAATAACACATATATGTAGGAGTATTAAAATAATTATTCAACAGCTGATCAGTGTTTATTTCACTTCCATCTTTTATCACTAGCAACAGGAATAAATAGAGTGAAATGAAATTTGAGCTTTGATAAAATGGAATTTTTCTCAAATTTAAAAAACATTGTTAAATTTTTGCCTTTTTTTTTTTTTTTTTGCTTCTGGGCCTTTCTGTTCTCTGGTTCTACTCAAAACAAGAGAGGTTGGAAATAAAAGGAGGGAGCATGTAGGTCCAATTGAATGTGGTCTGTTTAGTACTTAGTGTTTGGTCACTTGACCAAAAAGAACTTTTAAACATCTTTAGACTTGTTTATATGTGGATGTATGTATGAAATATTTGAATAAATTACTAGCTATTTTTTGGCATAGTTATTTTTCATGCTGTCAGTTGACATTTTAAGTTATTTTGGGGATTTCTCTCTCATAATGTAAGTTAGATTTTTCAAATATGTTTACTTCTCTTGGGAGGTTTAATCCTACTACATACTCAGAGTTCGGTGGTAATTCTGCTGTTTACTTATGTACCATTTCCCATGATGACACCGTGAGTTGTTAAAAAAACAAACAAAACACATTTGCCTGAAACAGCAGTTATGGAGCTCAAATCCTATTTTCTCTTTTCATGAGCAGATTTTCATTTTGCTTGTTATTTATCACACTGTTCTAGGTGTTTGAATCTATGTTGTCTGTTTGGGGACAATCATTGTGCACCTCATGTCCTCTTTGAGAATATTCTGTAAGTAAGGATGGCTTTAATCAGAAGTGAACTAGAACAGGACTTGCTGAGGATAGACAGATAAAGATGAAAGTGGTTGATATCTCAGAACACGTGGAAAAGTTAGCAAACAGCATGGCTCTAAGTCCTGGTTTGTGAACCCTGACCCCATCTGTCTGTAAGCACTGCTACTTCACTCAATAGAACATTTCATACTGCAGAGACACAGACTTGTGCAGTCAGCAGCAAATGGCTGTCATGAAAATTACAATGTCTGCTCTGGCCCATTTATTTTTAACTTGGCAGCAGCTTTGGAATACCCTGTATGTTTTCTGGCAGGCAGATGAAGTTTAAAAGATTTCTATCCGTTTCCTCTTACTCTTTCACCAATTCCTTTTTCTTTCTAAAATATTCCCTTATTGTCCTTAGACTGCTGTAGAGACTGATAAATGCTAATAATAGCATAATAGTAGCACATACATAAAGGGATCTCCAACTCATTTTACATTTAAACACTGCCAGGTGCAGTTAATGCATGCAGTGATCCCCTTTATAGTTCCCAAATGTCGGTTAGTTTGGTTAATTAACAGGCATTAGAGCTCTATGAAAACTGTATTCTAGTCTGTTGAGCTTCTTACAAATGCCATTCATCATATATCTGACTGGACAATGAAAGAGTTGGTGAGATCCTGCTCATGATATCACATGGCTTCTCCTTCTTTGTCAGCTATGCTTTGTGTGGTAAAGTTGGCCTGTTTTCCCAAGACTTACTTTCAGTATACCAGAACATCATAGGACACAACACAATATTCCACTACTCCTTTATATTTGCAGCAGTGTTGCAACTGGTGATTTTCCTAGTGCTAGAGAGAATCAGCAAGTGAAAACTGGTATTCAGGAAAGCCCTAATCAGTCACACTTAGCTCAGTCAAAAATATATTGCATTTTCATTGAAAATGTTTCAGACTTTCATGGACTAATTGCAGCCTAGAGTCAGTCTGTCATATATAACAGAACTGTTCACTCAAAAAACAGCTAAAGAAGGTAATAGCATAAATGTAAAATGTAGCATAAACATAAAGTGTCATTCCCAACTGCAATCATTAGCAGAGAAAATTTAAAAATTGCTATCATTCTTCACAATTTACCTTCCTAAGCAATAAAATGAGAGGAAAGGGTTCAACGAATTCTGGTTTTGATTTGGGATACACCCTGGAGATTCAAGCTCAGCTGACAACAAGCCTTCTGTCAAAATTATCTTTTACTGTATTCCTACAAATGGAAGCTGAAATGACATGCAGTAAAATCCAGAAACTCTCAGGGAATGGTGAGCAAATTGGGGAAACCACACCTCTCCCTCAGTTTTCAGTTCCAAACACCCGACATATTCTGTACTTTTCTTTCCTGACACTTTATAAAACTTGAAGTGTAGCTGAAAATGTTACTCAAGTGGGTGTAGATAAAAACAGGCTGTTGTGTAAAGGTTGGAGTTGTCATTTGCACTGCACTAAAGTTAAGGAAAAGGACAGCCATTTGTCAGGTGGACATGGAGCATTATCTCACCTGGAGTCACAAAGCACTCTGCAACCAGTCATGAATTCTGCACAGGTCTTTGAACAAGGCAGAAATCAAAGCTATGGTGTGATTAGTGCACCAAAGTGCTGATTCAATCCTTACCTCTCAGAAAGCCCCATCACTCAATACATGGGAGCATCTTTTAGTTATAGCACTACTTTGTCCTACATTAGCACTGAGTGATGAAGGACCTTGTTTCCTCTTTATATTACTTAACCTAATTGGAACTATGCTCTCAGCTATCTAATTACTTAATAATACCTAGAAATTTGGTACCTTCATCTTCAAACCCTGAGCAGTTAATTATTACTTATATACTCAATATCCATTTTTTGAATTAAAGATCCATCTACATTGCACACTTTAAGTGCTTTGTTTCTTTTTTAAGCAACAGATTTTTTAAAAAGGCAGACAGCATGAGATTTTTATGCAGATACAACTCCTAGCATACATAAACCATCTCTGCCCTAGAATACACCATACTGTGGCTGCTGGCCTTGGTGCATGAAAGGGGTCAGATGATTCATCCACCAATTCTTTGTGAGCAAAATACAAGACAACTTCATGAAGCAGAATTATAGACTTCATTGCTGGAAAGACTCTAAGGTGTAAGCTTTTGTTTTCTTTTGCTTTTTAACCATATAGGTATGATGTCTGAAAATCAGAATATGTATGCTTTATACCAGCTCCTAAATCTGTTGGTCCAAAGAGCTACCAAGTTACTTATTCTGTATATATCACATCAGCAGCTGGACTAATGTTTTACCAAGGCCAGTGTAAGCAGCTTTACGTTCTAGTCTGTTTCAGGATTTTGTTCAGAGATGTGTATTCTTTAAATAAAATGTTCATATAATCATAAATTTAATGTAATAATGTTCTTACAGTGGGGCTAGAATCCATATCATGTCATAGAACTAAATGTGTTCTGTTCCAGGAATAAGACTACAAATGAAAAAGCTGAGATTATTAAATAATTTGTCTGCTTTTCTTTTGGAATAACATTTCAACAGCTTCTTTGCATAGATATCATTTAATACCATGCAGCAAGAAAAATCAATAACAACATTTACTCTAATTTCATATAATATCTTCAAACAATGCTGAAACTCCATATTTGATTACATTTGTGCCAGCTGAACAACCTTCCTCCAAAATGAGATTTGAGACAGCATAAAAAACAGGTCAGAAACTTCACCTGACTGCTCTCCTTTTTTGAAACCTCTTGCCCTTATCCATTGTGTCTTCAAAAGAGAGCTGCTGGAGTATGCTGATTATGAAACCACCTGTCTGAAGGAACTACATGATTCAAGACTTCTCCCAGACATGAGGGAGCAGCTAAAAAAAACCCTATAGTATTAATTTTCTGCATTTAGCTTAAATATTGGCCAGTAAAAGTGTCCTTCCACTTCACAATCTTCCACATGAGGATGCAAAAGAGGATCATCCACCAAGCAGACAGGTTTGCAAAAGGCTTGACCACACAGCAGATACAACAACAGCTGCCCTGGCAGTATTTTCCAGTTAGATGAAGAGAATCTATTTCCTGAACAAGTCCTTTAGAAATTGAGTTTTTTAAATCCTTATGACAGTTTGAGTTTGAACTTGAAGGGTCTGAGTAGGTGCCTATATTTTTGAATCATTGTGGGATTTGAAAAAATAACCAGATTTACCCACTGCATATGAGTGAATCTGATTGAAAGCACCATAGAATCATAGAATTCATTGGCAGGATACTTTCAACTAGACCAGATTATTCAGAGACTTATCCAACCTGGCCTTGAACACTTCCAGGGGACGGCCATCCACAACTTCCCTGGGCAAGCTCTTCTAATGCTTCACTACCCCCACAATAAAGAATATTTTCCTAATATCTAACCTACTGTATTTGAATTTGAAGAATTCCCCCTTGTGTGTCACTGCATGCTCTCGTAAAGAGTCTTGCCCCATCTTTCCTCTAAGTTCCCTTCAGGTACAGGAAGTCCACAATCAGATCACCCCAAAGCCCCTCTTTTCTGGGCTAAACAAACCAAATCTTCTCAACATTTCCCCATAAGAGAGTCTGATCAACTTGGTGGCCCTCCTCTGGACTTGCTCCAACGGGTCAATTTCCCTCCTGTGTTGAGAATCCCCAAGCTGGATGCAGCACTGCAGGTAGGGTCTCACCAGAGACCTCATCAACCAACACCTGTAAAGGGAAGTTTTCAAGGTGCAGATTATGACCTGTGGCAGGTAGAAAGAAGCAATAATGCTTAAAGCTCTCATTTTTCACTGTGTCTATCCGTCTGCCTCTTAGGACATTCTCCACTTGAGCAACAACGAAATGTTTCATAGTTGCCTGTAGGGCTAGGAGGGAAAGTGCTTTTCATTTAGATATAGTAAACAAATAGCAAGACATGAGCAGCTAGGCAGAAAAATACTGCATTTTCTTTAAAAAGCCGTAAGTTCACTAGAGACTGAGTTCCTTCTGTCTTACAGAATTTTCAAGGGGAAACAAATTTTTCTTAAATAACAATGTATGACTGCTTACAATTCCTAATAGTTTTAAAGCTTGTTAGATAATTAGCAATCAGTAGTATTAGAAAAAGGGTGAATTCCAAAGAAACTGTTCTTTGCCTTTGTACCAATGTAGGCTGATTTGTCAGTGCAGCTCATAGCACTGCATGGTGTTATAAACGTGTGCAAATATTGGCCAGTAAGGTTTTTTATATTTCTTTTTGAGAAATGGAGAAAGAATGAGTCTGTGTGTGGTTTTACTGCACTGTAGAAGATATGCTCGTCTGACATTGATGGATGATGTCTCTAGATAAAGTTCCAAAGCAAAATGGTACTAAGGTTGTTAAAATGCTTTCCACAATTCATACTAGCAATGAATGATGGTTTTTCTGTCTTCTTTCTTGCCATGCGTGAAATCAGTCTCTACCTCAGAGACTCCAGCTGCTCATCTGTGACCATTTCTGTTGCTTTCCATGATGGAGGCTATTAAGAGTCATGCTGTGGCAGCTTCTCCACGATATAACTACTGCATCAAGCAAAACAACAAGACTGCCTGTTTGGATGGGGGGAGCTGTAACTTTACAGCTTCTTTTCAAAATCAACAGGCTGGGATGCTGTCCTATCTGTTATTCCACTTACAAGCTTTGGAAAAATGGATTGAGGTTTGATTTTCATGTTTTGTACTACTTTGCAATGGATGTTGCAGCAATTAGAAAGGTATTCATGAATGAAAGCCATACCCTTTTCCCTCTGGTTGCAAATCCCATTCTAAAGAATTTTTTATTGTATTTCAGCTACAAAATTATGATGCCACCAGATGCCACCAGACATTGCAGTTACAGGCTAAAGTTCTAGCCAAGAAAAAAATTGTCTTTTTGACCATTTCTTTCTGTCAAGCTGTTAATCATGTACCTCGTTTTGGTGCAGTATGTATTAAACTGCCAAGCCTAGTAGACAAATATCATAGCAAGCTGTTGACAGAGCAGTCTAGCAGCACAATACCTGTGGCAAATATACATTTATATTTTTTAGTTTAGTGTATTTTCAAATCCTAGTTCAGAACTGTAACAGTTTTGAGATGTCTAAACTCAATAATGGGATTTTAATGCTCTTCTTAGAATTTTATTTTTAATTTTTAATAAAGAAGCTGGTTTTCATCTTCATTGTTACCGTATTTTTTGCAATTTCACAGCTGTGCATTGTGGTGACAAATTGGCCCAATGTAGCCAAATATTTGCTTCCGTGTTCGTAAAGTGTTAAGTAAAACATACTTAACCTAAGACACTCAAGTGTAGTGAGAGCCACGAAATATTTGGTTGGTTGCAGAGTAATTTATTTGTATCAAAATTAAGGGTCAATGACCAAGTATGATGCTAAGAATTAAGCACATAGGTAATTTATTTCATCTTTATGTGTCCTACAAAATTTGAATTTGCTGTGTTGAAGGCATGCAAAGATTCAGGGTCAATGAACTAGCATGCAGCCTGTCATGTCAAAAAAAAAGTGAATAGCCCCAAATTTTCTTGATAGTCCTAGTTATAAGAATACTTCAAAATACATTTTCTCCTTATTTTCCTTCTGCATTACCAAGTTGAGCCTCACCAAGAGTTGCTACTAATTAATGGTTAAGACTAATCAGTTAATCTTTTTCATCTCTGTCATAAGAGGCCAATTCAGGAAAAAAAAATCTACTCTTAGAATAAGCAGAAAAAAATTCTGCACTAGCATCCTAAGATATTTCTGATAGGCTTCTTGTGTAACATAACAAATTTCTCAAGCTAGTTGGAAGTAAGATGAAGCATTTTCCATGTTAATTCAAAGGCTGAGCACCATATTGGGCAGTCCCACAAAGGGACATTATGTAAGAGTCCCAGAGCACTACATAGGATCAGACCCAGTACTCATCTGGTATTCCAGGTCATCCACCAGACAGATATTAAAAGTAAGAGTCTGGAAAGTATATATGGCATTTCCTACTAATACTGTTTCATTTTATGACTATTTTCAGCTCAGAGAATTTCCTGAGGCCAATATGACTTAGGAATCCCAGTTAGTACAATGAGGAAGACTTTTCTTCCATTTGGCATTTGCATTCATTCTTTCAAAAAGAAAGCAAATCTATTTTTAGATTTAAAGAGAGAGGATGAAACAAGGCGGCAGAACATGATTATTTGCAATCTCTCATGTCTTGAATACCTGATTCAATCTCCTCTCTACCTCTTTTTCCTAACAAGCAAGTCACAGGCTGCAAGTTTTTCAAGGATATCTCTATGCTGGGGAAATGTGATCACTATAGTGCTTAAGAGAAAAAGGGAGGAAGGGAGGGAGGAAGGGAGGAAGGGAGGAAGGGAGGGAGGAAGGGAGGAAGGAAGGGAGGAAGGGAGGAAGGAAGGAAGGGAGGGAGGAAGGGAGGAAGGAAGGAAGGGAGGAAGGGAGGAAGGAAGGAAGGGAGGAAGGAAGGCAGGAAGGAAGGAAGGCAGGAAGGAAGGAAGGCAGGAAGGCAGGAAGGAAGGCAGGAAGGAAGGCAGGCAGGAAGGAAGGAAGGCAGGAAGGCAGGAAGGCAGGCAGGAAGGCAGGCAGGAAGGCAGGAAGGCAGGAAGGCAGGAAGGCAGGAAGGCAGGAAGGCAGGAAGGAAGGAAGGAAGGAAGGAAGGAAGGAAGGAAGGAAGGAAGTCCAAGTTGAGAATCAGCAAGCCTGTGTTCTGCTCCTGCTCCAACAACTTTTTCTTGCTATCTTATGATTGTCTATTCCAAAGCACATCTCCCACCACTGCCTCCTGCAGACACAATTTTTAACGAAGCAGCATCTGCTTATATGCTGTTTGTGTAGGAGCTGATCCACCAGGAATGCTCACGGAACACCTACTGCATGAAGCCATGCAGGTGGGACAGGCAATGGAACCCTTATTTACGGATCCCACAGGACACAAGTAGGAAGTAACTGTCAGGTGCTGTCAATCCTGACATGCTGAGACACATGGCCAAGGCAGAGCATTAGTGACATTTTCATTAAGGAAAGGCTCTTGGTGACTTTGAGGCAAGGTGGCACCAAGAGAGATTTGGAGAATCTTAGTTTTGGAGCTGGATCTCTAAGTCCTTCCTCAAAGGCCTGTAAGCTTTTTGAATCTATACCTGAAGTCTTGATTCACTCTAGTACTACATATTCTGTATAAACATATTTACTGCGGTAACACCACTCCTTCTTTGCTATGCTCTTTCTCATGCAAGGGACAAGGCCAGCATCTCAAGAACACTGACCTCATTTATGAATCCTTTTTTTCATCCTTTTTGACAAGACTCATCAGGGCAAGACTAATTTTGAGGCTATGCAGTGCACTGCAAGGTTAGACAGATGTCCAGTACATGCTGATCAGACTGCCAGCATAAAAGCCTATAGTTTTTTTTTTCTTCAGTTATCGATTCAGTCTTAAAAATGTGATACATTTAACCACAGTTTTGTTGGTAAGCTTCCCAATGTTGAGTGTATTGAGAAGTCAAGACATCCCATATCTACACTTTTTGAAAATGAGACAGCCAAATCTTTTTTAGCTCAAAACTTGTATATCACTTTCAGAGGTTTAGATACTTAAAAAACTATTTACTGATCCTATCAGGTGTATGTCAAATGTGTATTTCAAGTCCAACAGAAGCAAATCCTAAAATGTCCTGAATAGTCTAGTAATAGACTCGTCTGACCTCAGTGCTTTACAACTGATTTATACAACATGGGAACAATAAAAAACCAATATCCTAAGTACTGACCGAATCCAGGTTCCAGTTAAAAGCTCACAGACCCGACCATCTCTCTTTTTAATTCGGTGTGTCTCTTCAGACACCCGCTCTGGAAACCATTTTTAATAACTGTGACGCGATCAACAGCATCAGCTGAATCACTGTCCCATGCAGTGTGGTCACAGATCAAAGCCCTTCTGAAGGTACAAAGGAAGTGGTGAAGCAACACTATGCCCATTCCAGTAGTGATCCAGTTATCCTTCTAACTCTGAATTTTCTGTAACAAGCAAAAACCCACTTTTCATAATCCCTTGATCCTCCATGTCATTGCAATTTTTCCTGTTCTCCAGTGAATTTCAGTGCAACACTGTTCAATAATTCATTTTCCAAACTTGCTAACACTAGGAAAATACACTGGAAGTTTGTAACTCGGATACTTGCAGCTCACTGGTATTTATCTCCATGGATATAAGGGACATTACTACATCAAATGCTCTATACAAGCAATCCAGTCCATTGTTTTCTTTTGTAAGCTGTGTACATTTGGCAGTCAGAGTAGTGTGTATGCAGGAGAATATGAAGACAAAGTTCAGGAGAATTTTTACAATCTTTGTCCAGTCCTAGAAGAGGATTTTAAATTCAAATAGTCTAATGATTTCTGGAGCATGAGCACTAATCATCAGCTGATAAAGACACTTCTCTTTATCAAGTCTTCTCCAGCAAAAGTGCAAATCTCTCTTTCTCATCTCCCCAGACTTTTGGGGATTTAAGTGATATATGCTCCAGAGGCTGCAGTGATATACAGCATGCCACCCACCCTAAAAACCTTTGTGCTACTACACAAGAACTTTTCCTTAACATCACTTCGCAACCTCTGACTTCTTTGGAAGATGGCTGGTTTTGCTGCTGTATTTCACTTTATTTTATTTCTGGTCCTAGCTAGCCCTATCAGTTTGTAAGCTCTGCATGTCCTGCTGTGTATTCACTTTTCCAGGTCACCTAAAAGTAAAGAAAGATGAAAGTGTTCTTAACCATTCCAAAAGCTCTCCTCTTAACAAACTTCCACGTGATTCTTTATTCTTTCCCACCTTTCTCTCTAAACAATAAGCTCATTCTTCATCAGGCTGAATAATGACTTGCACTTCACAACCTCAAATGTGAGCTCTACCTAAGAAACTGTGCTTGGAAACATGTGAAGACTGAGTGCCTCATGCCTGACTCTTCACCGTATCCTCTCTGACACAATGCCCACAAAGGCATCATCAGGTTTGTTAACCAGACCTGCTCTTTTGCAATAGACGTCTGCAAGCCTTGCCTGAGAATGAGTTCTGTGGCTAATTCAGCAGAACTTGACCTTTCAGAGGAGGCTGGAAGGCCAGTGGAGTGTGTAAGTATGGGAATGGAGGAAAGATACCCATGCTGAAACATGGAAAATGAGGAGAGACCTGTGTAAAAGCTTTGGCTGAGCTCCATTACATTACACATTGAGATGGAATGATCCCAACGATGGAATGAGCTTGGCATAAAATGATCATTGCACTACCTAGTAATGTATTAGACAACCCAAGTATTTTTGCTCAATATGACTCGGCCATAGCCATAGGAATGGATTAGTCATAAAAATTGGTTGTGAAGAGAATTATATTTATTTCAGGGAAAAAATAACTATTTCTCTACTACTTTTTACAGAAAGTTATAGGAAATATTCATATCCATTTGCATTTAACAGTATTGTATTATTAGAATGTGAAATTTCTGGTAGTATACTGAAATAAAAGCACAATTATTTCAGATATGCAGAGAAGGGTCTTATGCTTCTGACATAACTGGCAAGTCATGTACCCAGCTTCAGAGCTGCCAACGCTGTCAGCCTTAGAGTCTCAGCAGGAGAAAATTTATACGAAGGAGGTGCATGAACAGGGAGACTGGGAGCTCCAGCTCCCTCCTGCTTTTCAGGATTTTCAGTAGTGTGTGTTTCTCACAAATAAACTGTTCCCAGCTGTCTGACACCTGTATTTCCAGCACTGTGGGAGGCTACCCCCAGGCTCAGGTTAGGTGCTAGTGAAGGCTGGTGACATATGTGACTATCCCTGCCCTCCACACATGACCACCAGTGACCTCCCTCCCACCTTCCCCACCCAGAGTGGTTGTTATGTCAACACCCATCACCACCCCACCCAGCAGTCCCTCACCCCGCCAGGACGTGGTTGCTATGTCAACAGTCTCTTTGTGGCATCCACCCCAAGGAGTGGAGGGGTTGCCATGGAAACCATGCTGTCCTGAAGCATCAATAGAGCTGGTCTCTTCCCCACCTTTCTTCCCCCCCTGCCTTGAAGCTGAGGCAACCCCTGGACGTGTCCTGCTCTGTCCCACATTCCATCCCCACGGCTGCATTGGCCCCAGCTGCCACAGCTGCTCCCACCCACTGGCAGCAGCTTCACCAGGGTGTGCAGGGATGACCTGAAGGGAGACCTTTCAGTGTCACAGCTGGAGCTGGAGCAGCTCTCCTCTGGGGACACAGACAGACCTGGGACAGGGTGATGTGAAGGACTCAGCTTCCCAGGGAACAGTGGAAATGAGAGGGTGAGGGAAGTGCTGAGTGCGTGACTGTGGGAAGATGTAGCGGGGGACACACATCTATCAGATATACTTTCTCAGACCAGGCTTGTACCATATAGCAACAACAACCAAAAAGACCTTTTCTTCTAGAAATACTTCCTGGATTACATCATCTTCTTAAAATTGAAAAAAGCTCCAGAAGGTGGGATTTTTTTTCAGATAAGTTTGTTGTGGGAAGAAAGTGTCTGAACCAATTCTGTTGAAAGGCTGTAGTAAGAAAGTGTGAAAAAAAATTCAGAAATCCAAATATTTCCATAGAACATTAAAATACATGAGTGCTTTTAGCACAGGTGTTTGTACAGACAAAATCAAAGGTCTTGACTACACAACATAATGAAGCACAGTTAATTAATCTCTGCTTATCCCCAAAATATCTGAGTAAAGTGATTTGCTTTAAAGAATATCTGCTCTATCACAGGGAGCCTCTAGGGATTTGGGGAAATATTATATTAAAGGAGTCTGCAGATATAGTCTGAAGAATCAGAATGCTGATGCTGCAGTACAAAAATACCCCCTAGATTCAGGGTCACAGGACACTCAGTATTTGGCTTTTTATATGCACATTTTAGTGAGAATGTGACCTAGTAAATACTAAATAAGAAATGTTTGCATACAATAATTTATCAGCGCTTAGAATACAGGATTGTCAAGAGTTCATGTGCATACTCTGAGGTCAAAAATACTGACTTGACAATAGTGCTGAGAAATACACAATGAATTAATCTCATGCAAGTTCCTGTTGCTGAATCATCAAAGGGGCAGTGATGGACTCTCCTCAGGGAGGGGCACTGTCCTCTTAACTGTTGTTACACATTTGCTGCTGCTTATCTAAGAGAAACATGTAACTAGAGACAACCTCACATAATCAAGTGTGTAGCTTAGAAAAATTCCCAGATCAAGAGATTTTGTACCTGCTAACAAAGACATCTTTCTATCTTATTTAGTAAGCTAAATCTTTGAAAGAACTCTTGTTGTTCTCTAACTGGTATTACAGCTCAATTAATTGTCTGAGACATGCTTACAGAAAACTAGAAATCATCCTCTAATCTCATTCTAAACGCCATTATTTCATTTGCAATTGGATGTATTTCAATCATATTTCTCATTAGGATTGAGCAGTTTCAAATCCATCTCAGAGCTAATCTTTGTGTTTTGCTCTCCTCTGTGCTCACCATGTGGCATACAGAATTGGCTGAGTATGACATAAAAGATATGCAAACTATCATTCTTTTCACTAGATTTAGAACTTCATCTCTGGGGAATTGAGAATTTGTGTAGAAACCTCAGATAATTATATTCTCTGTATTGAATATATGTCTTTGATCCAGTAGGTGATTAATGTAAGAATATACAGTTTTTTCTGGAAATCACTCACCTAGACCTGCCTAGGAAGAAGCTTCTCAGTTCCACATATATTTTTATCATCTACTTTGAAAACCTGCCTTTTCTTTTGGGCTTTGCAAGCCCTGTAGCAGGGAGTTCTTCATTGTAATTACGTGCTGTATGAAAAATTGTTTGGCTTGTTTTCATCTGATAATTTAATTTTTCTCCTTTCTTTCACAGTGAAAAATTGTCAATAAAAAAATCCTTACCACCTTTTAAACCAGTCAGTATTTTGCAGGTTTTAATTAAGGAATTCTATGGTAGACTTGGATACACATAATTTTCTGAAGTTATAAAATGGATATGCCCTCTTTCAAGAAAATACTTTCTTCTGGCAAAACACCTAATGGAAATAGCACTGGTCCCAACATTAACTCTGCTAGGAATACAAGAAGCTTTGCAATCAAAGAACATTGATTTCAGCCCATGGACCTTTCCTGAAGAATTTCCAGCCTAAAACTGGGGATAGAAAAAGCAATAAGGCAGGGACACTAATGAGGGTGAATATGTCTTCGAATGGGTCTGTTTATTTAGCCGATTCAAATTTCTTAGCTTAGTGTTACTGATGTAGTAGAAGACAGCTTTTAGAAGGGAATGAGGCTAGTGGGGTGAAATTGGGCACTCTGTGTAGTGAAATAGCACAGAAGAGTGGAGTTGAAGTTGGAGAAGTGCCCAAACAGGCCTCAGTTAATACTTACTAATTAAAATCTACTTTAAAAAGTGAGTTTGTTAAAAATTTTATCAGAATAAGGAATTAAGGACAAACTCTTCCATGAGTAGCTTGAAAGAAAGCAAACTACTTGAGTGCTATGTGATGTGACATAAAGAACAAAAATGAACAGGAAGTTCTTCTCTGAAACTTCAGCTTCTACAGGAACATTTATATTGACAAAAAGACTGTTAATTTAGGTACAACATAGAGGATAAATTCATATCCAGAAGCAAGAGAATGTTAATCTATTGCCATTTATTAATGTAATATGAAATTACCTCATTTCAAAGTAATTTCAAAATGAAAAAGAAGTCATTATTAATATCAAATTCCCCATGATTTAAAACTGCATAAAAGTTTTAAAATAATGCCCTGAAACTATCACAGGATAATTTAATTGAAAAGCATGATTCTGGATTCTGAGAACTTCAGAAAGAGTCTGGTTGCACACTTGTTGCTATTTGTGTGAATATTAATGATTGAAAGGCTTGAATCACATATACAGATAAATTATATATATAAGATAAATATTTTAGAACTTTTATCTTGATTTTTCTATAGGCCCGCGTTTCTCTGACTAAGGCATTAGTGTGGCATATACTGTTTCAGATTCAGATATTCTGCTCCTTCTACAAAACAGATAGAAAACAGCCATTAATAAAAGAGACCTTCGACTAAGATTTCATTCCCCTGAAATTTTCATGTGGGAAAACCGTCATTGCTGCCACCCTGCACCTAGTTTGATCTACTTTGCAGATTAAACAGAATGGAATTTGCAAGTATACATATTTACTAGCAGATAACATCCTAAACTCATTAGAATTAATATAATAGGAGTGGAAACATGACCCGTCCCTGTACGGGAGACCTGTCTAGATCTCCAGCAAAGCCCCAGTTAAATCCTCTGCTACATTTCTTTCCTAATCCAGACATGGGAAGCACAACATACATATTTCTACCCAGCAAACATTAGGCCAACTTTGAAAAGCAAAGTTCACAGTCAATATGGGGTGTGGAGGATCTGTTTTATTCTAGAAGGACCAATGAGCCTCTCTTGTGCAATTGGATAGCAATGGGAATGAGACAGAATATTGAGAAGTCCTAAATGAGAGCAGTTTGAACAAAGGCAAGAGTAATGTTTGGAGTTAAAAAGGACAGAGAGACAGCTTACAGCCAAGAGATCTGCATCACCTACCTGAAATACTTTTGCCAAATTGTCAAAAAGGGCTTGACCAGCGCTGACTTTATGCTTGACTCCCCTGACTGTGCCATTTTTGCTGAGGATGTTGACTCTCTTTGTACCAAACCCCTTCTCTTTAGTGGCTCTGACTAAAATGAGCAAGTCATCCTGCTCATTATCGTTTTCATCACACTCGGACCCTCCGTGTCCGTTCTGCTGCCCGTCCACCTCGCTCAGCCGGCTGGTTTGGTCGGTCTCTGAGCTGCTGGCACACTCGGAGTCCAGCGAGTCGGCCGCTTCCCCATCAGCGTACACCTCCTTCAGCACGCGCCCGCTGTGCGAGGATGCGACACGGAACCGAACCTTCCTCAGCAGCCTCTCGCTGTCCGCCTTCACCTCGCCCTTGAACATCGCCTCTTCCACTGAGATCAGCAGTTTGCATTGTTCCAGCGTGCTGCCCATTGCATCCGCCAGTTTGTCACACTTAACAACAATGTCAGCGCTGTTTTCTGTTGACAGGGGTTCTCATATTAAACTAAAGAGGGTTCCCAAGAAGCCACTGCCGTTCTGCAGTTAATAATGGATGCGTTTGTGCTATGGTTACCTTTAAACTAAAACCTGTAAAGTGATCTCATTAATTAAATATTAAAAAAGACATTGTGTACTTTTTAGCACTAAGGAAGAAAGCAAGAAAGTGAGAAATTATATTCATTGGTTGAAGGGAAGGGAAGGGAAGGGAAGGGAAGGGAAGGGAAGGGAAGGGAAGGGAAGGGAAGTTAAAGAAGCGTTTGGATAATGCTCTCAGGCACAAGGTGTGGCCTTTGGGGTGTCCTGCACAGGGCCAGGAGTTGGACTTTGATGATCCTTATAGGTCCCTTTCAACTCATAATATTCTCTGATTCCGTGATTCTGTAATAAACCAAATATTAGCAATTACGCAACTTTATATGAAAGCAGTTTAATTTGCTAAAATAGGCAAAGAGGAAGAGTTTTTCACAAGATCTACGAAGTCAAAACTGCTTATGTTCATTGCACCTGGGGGAAAAAAGAAAAACTTCAGCACCTGAATCAATGATGAGCACACTTCTTTCATCAAAACACTTAACTTGCCTACCAGCCAAACCTCATTCACCAAAGTTTGCTTTTTGCACAAACTTACACAGATTCAGCAGGGAGCTCCAACTCGGTGGTTTTCAATGCTGACCTTTTCACAGACTGGCAGAGCAGTGGAGAAGCAATTAGTCAGAATTTGTTGCACAGAGTAACAATGTTATTAAATAAAACTGAGCCCTAGCTAGTACCACACAACAACCACAGCGTATGTTCTGCTTTGTCAGGGACTGGGAATCTGAACAAGGAGTAGGAGAAAGCTAATTAATTGAGGTGGCAAGGATAAACAATAAGTAGGGTAACATGGATTCATCCACAGGGAATCACATTCCCTTATCCTAGCAAATCACAAGTCGTGGTTGCCACAGTGTTCAGCACCCAGCTCTAGATGTAAAAATAACCAACCCACACATGAGGTTTCTGGCTATGTCTACTCAATATCATGTAGTAGCACCTTAAACCCCCAAGCTGCTTCTGAGTTTGCATGATGATTCCTACTTACAGTGCTATTTCTGTGCTTTCTTCATTTAAAGAAAAATGCAGCATTAAGAACTCAATCCCCTTCTCTCTTTCCTGGCAAACATTCCCTAGACACTCTCTACAGCTTCATTTTCTCTCTAGACTCATGAATACTGAATTGTTTCCTGGAGGCTGTGGCCCCCCAACAGGTGTAGGCATGAAATGAGTCCCTAGGTGCTCAGGCAACCCAGAATGATGATGTCTACACTCACAATCAGCTGCAGAGCTTCAAGCATCTGAGACTTTCTGGTCAAGACTTCAGAAATGCAGGTTCAAATATTATTTCCCATCCACAGAATGGAAACACAATGATTAGTGGCATTTCATAGCACTAGTATTTGCCACACTTCTTTCTAAATAAGATGATTCAATGTATTATTAACTACTATAATCAATGCAGAAATAATAGGTAAAAATAATAAGATGCAAGAGTTAAAATACATCGTTACTTATCTTTCAAAGAAGAGAAACATCTAGTATCAAAGTCTGTACTAATATTGAATACAGTTATAAGAATCTTTGTGAAATTCATTTGAGGAGGAGGATGCTGAATCACACTGATTGTGTCATAGCCGCTTGCCCACAAGAGTTTTGACAAGAAATATACTTCATTATTACTAAAATATGACTCAGAACAAAGAACGTTCTGTAGAAGAACGAATATTACAAAGTATCTTTTATGGAATTATCCAAAAAGGGCTGCAAGATACCTGGAGAAATTACTTAGCCTGCTATCTATGCCAAAGTTAGCTCTGTCATAGTAATTACATGATTATTTGAGTGGCTTGGATATTTGCAGTAATTAACTTTGTTCGTTTTCATTTTTATTTAAATAATACAAGCCAAATGTTTTTCAATTAATTGCCACACATTAAAAAATCTGAGGTTCTATAACAGAAATATTTTGCACAAAAATTTTGTAATATTTTTATCTTCTCCAATTGGCACTATATATCCTTTAACAGAAACCATTTTACTGCTGTTGCAGGCAATGAGGAAGCTTGTATTATCTGGAGTGCAAAGAATTTGATGCTACCTAAGTGACTTAAAAGGTTAATGTAGTGTTGAATAAATGCAGAATTAATCAGTACCACATTTTAAAAACACTCCAAACACTGTTTACATATTGTTTTCTGTTAGTAGGAAATCAGCTCATTGTTTAGTTTCATGGCAATTCCATTATTCACTGGGAAATATTTTTATATCTGGTTATGAAAAGTAAGAAACTGTATGCACAATTTTCTCTGGAAAAAAAAAAAGAAAAGGGAAAAACAACTTAAGCAAAGTGGAGTGTGCCTCTTGACAGAAGCATTTACATGCATAAGATTCCATCCTGGTGTTCCAACTGTGGACCTTCTGTGAGCAAATATGTGACTTTGGGGCTAAGTGCACATATCCAGTAGTAAACAGATTACAGACTCTAAACAGGTTGTATTCATGGCATAAGATATTTGAGAGTTCAAAAACCTGAGATGCACATGTTTGCACCGTCTGCCTGGGTGCATGCTCTCAACAACAGCAGAAAGGATAAAACTTGACTAAGCATCCCTGTTCCTCCTGTAGACTAAAACTGAATTAAATTCTTAAACTAACTCCATTTGTGCAGTTTGATTCTGCACCCTACCAACACTGTATTTCTGCCTATCATTTTTAGTTTTGTTATACGCACTTCTTTTCATTCAAAGGCTTATCTCGTTTAATGAGCAGGATCTATTAAAAACTAATATGGCAGGGTTTTGCAGTAGTGAGATAATTCTTGTCCATAATTATTACTCTTCCTAAATCATTTGGCTATTGTTAGATTTTTCTTCTGCTTAATTTGGTTCTAATCTTCTGCCACTGATTAATTTGAGGCCAGGGGGTCCAGCAACCATAAAGTCAAAGCACACAGGAAATAAAGTGTCTCTAGAGAGATCTCACCTGAATAGAGAGGCACTCTGTTAAAAAAAAAAGAGCAAACAGAAATAAATGAGTAAATAAGCTATTTCATCCATTGCTTTTTATGTGACTTTGTTTAATTTCACAAGGACCTGGAGCAGCCCATTACCCTGATGCTGTGACAAATAATACGGCTGCCAATAAAATCCACAGATTTTATCATGTTCAGTGTATCACTAAGTTAAAAGGAACAAAGAAGATGATGCTTCTGCTAGTTGTTGACTTCTGATGCTTCTGCTTGACATAGAACTAAGATACCAGTACTGGATGAAGACCAGGGGACAGATGGTGTACATGGCAAAATCTCCTCTGAGACTGACATCTGAGAATTCACACTCCATGAAAGAAGGTACCTGCAGAGGCAACTCACCACATCTTTCATCCATGACAAAGTAGAGAAATCTAGATAATAAACTTAGTCTCAGTATTTACCTTTTAAATCACTGATATTAGGTCAAGTTAGGGTAAAGCCTTTAATACTTTTATAATGAAAAACTGAAGCTAAAGTAGCAATTACATTATGCCGAGTGAGACCATTATAGCTGTATCAGGAAGGAAAAGAAAAGAGCAGAAGATAATAGAAGGAAACGCTAATCTCACTTATAATTCTGATGTAATTTCTTTAATATATAGGTAAATCTTGTTGTCAGAGTTCATCATACATGTGCATACTTCTATTTCTACAGCTTACACAAGTAGAGAATCTGTCCTAGCTGTTCTATTTCACTAAGTTTGGACCACTACCAGCTTCACCTCAGGAAAGAACCTCAAATCAATAACATTAAACTGTAGCAAAATGTTTGAAAGAGTATCTAGAAACGCATTAAAAGTCAAAGATTGTTTGCACTTCGCTGAAGAAGTATATCGTGTGCTGTTTGAAATCACTATAAAAAGTGTACGTTGTTACATTTCCATGGATCAGAGAATAAAAGGTATAAAAAAATAATAGAATTTGTAGCATTCAAATAGCAGCAAAATGGAACTTGAATCACGAAATGAGACTTCAGGAGAAAAAATGTCAAAAAAAGAAATAAAATGGGCTGAAATCAGCAACTGCCTTCTTCATTTCTGAACTCACGACCATTTTAATAGACCAGTTTACCCTGTGACAAAGCATTACATTCTCTGTTTTGATGCACAGTGTGTGCAGGGCCATTTTGTGTAATGTATTTGCAGGTTACTAAGTATATATAGCCAATCTGTAGGCTGACTTGATACCATCCACACTGGTGTCATTCATCATTAGACAGATGGTATGAATTCACAGTGACATGTCTTGTGATACTAATTTTTTTTTCCACTCTACAAAAGACTGTTTGCAACTATCTCCAACTCTATTACACTGGTAGTAACCAGAAGCATATTCTGTAATGTCTAATTCTTAATAAAAAATTAGTAGAGTAATCATCAGGACACAGATATTCAAAGGACCTGGATTTCCCTCCTGTTGTTGGGGAGCAGGTGTTTTGGTTTGTAAAAGCATGTGTAAGCTGAATTTATTTTGCTACAGGTAAATAAAGTTAGTGAACAGCATGCTCTCGCTTTTTCGCAAAAGAAGATTATTTGAACAGTGAATGCTAACCAAATTTTTTTCTATCTGAGACAGATTTAGTGCATTTCCCACTTGTTTGGAGAAGGAATATTCCCATTTGCTAAGTCAGCAAAACATCTGTCTACTTTTCTGCAGGTCCAGAAAAACTTTTTAACTGTAGTAAAGTTCATGAGGACACTCATGAACATGTCAGAGCATGTTCAAGTCCCCATCAGGGAATTCTTGCATCTGGCAATTGTTTGTCAGGTGTAGCAGCTGCTAAATGGAAATAATACAGACAAAAACAAACCAAGCATACTGGTGCTATTGTAATGCCTAATTATTTACATGACAAGTTCTTTACACTGTCATTTCATTTTATTTGTAGATTTCATTTAACTTCTGTTAAACAATTGTTAGACAGAATTTCAATATTTTTGTGTCTACATTTCTGTTTACATTACTGAATTGGGTGCATTTTTTGTTCATTTATATAATGGAGGAATTAAAGGAATGAGGAAATCAAGACCTGTGTCTAGGCCATGCACACTAGTGCACAATGACCTAGGGAGACAAATGGAAACTTTCTGCTATCCTTTTTGCTAGGGTGAGCAGAAAGCATCCATTTCCAAAATCTTTAGAGAGGAATGCTCTACATTGCATATGGAAATGAAATCAATTAGTATCCTGAACTTTAAATTCACAGCCATTTCAGCAGTTCATTCATTTCTATTTTCCCCACAGTAGGTTTCCATAGGAGTCAAGCTGCTAAGCTAAACACAGAAGCAGCAGTACCCAGAAAGCTTCTGTCATTACATGGTACTTGCAGACATAATTAGTTTATTTACTCTGGACAGAGTAAAAAGTCAGCTCTTAAATATGTTACACTTTATCTGAGTCATGCAAGGCAAAGACCAGTTTTCCTTCCGGAGGGCCTAGAAAACACTTATAGCCTACTGACTATAGTAGTAAGAATAGTGGCTGGAAATTTTGATCCATGTCAGATAGCTGATAACAAGCACTATTTTTTATTACTTCTCTTACCTAGCTGGTATAAAAATTCATTGTTTGTAGCTCTTTCTTTTTTTAGTCATGTAAGTGATCACCATAACAATGTGTAAATATTAGCTGTTTCTCCAGAAGCTCTGACCTGTAGCTAGATGCCAAAGATTTGGTGGACACAAATTTTACAGTTGAGATTAGAACTGAATTCCTATGCTGAGCTCCATTAAGAGCTCTGTTATATCTTCTCCTGTGTTCTAGTTTAACAGGAAAAAATAATGACAGAAAAATATTTCCATTAGAGCAGCAATTTGTAGAGGAAAGAAAAACCTTGTTGTGAAAAAAATCGTTGTACAGATAGGAAGCATCAGGGGAAAAAAACAGTAATTCAGCAGAGAACAAAAAAAAACATGTTGTAAGATGGACTCAGCTAGACTGTTTCTTCACATGATGTACAGGCCAGATATTAAAATAGACATTTAGTTCCACCCACTCAAGTAACACCACCAGTTTCTGGGGCCACATATGTAGTCAAGACATCCTGCTTGGGGGCAGGATTAAACAGTTTCAGCAGCAGCAGGTATTCCTGAACCCTGTCCTGAAATTCCTCATACATCTATTTCTCAGCTCCCACTAGAGATATAGGCCATCCTTCCGTGTTTGGCTGGTTGAAAAACATAAATAAGACAAGTATAAGGAATAAAAGGACCTGGCATTCTGTTACATTGGAAAGAACTAACACTCTAGTGAAATTCAGTTTAGTGCTGTTCTTTCTCATGTGATTCATAACCATTTTTTAAGTACCACAAGTACACTTCCCAGGTTATCCATGTTTATAGATAGCTTGTGTGGGTAGTAGCATCTAAATAAAATTTCAAAATCTATCAAACTTCTGCCATCTTTTGACTCATAAACATGTGCACATATCAGATATAAAACCCTTACAGCTCTTTTTATAAGGTAGGTATGTTAGGCCTACATGTTGCTTTCAACATTTTGGACAACCTCCAAGTAGGTAATTGAACGCTGCACAGTTAAATTTTGAAGGTGGAGGTCTTTCCCACACACATTGTTTTGTTCTGTTAAACAGCTTCTGAGTTCTATTGCTGAGCTCTAAACTTCATTATTGAGTAGTCTTATTTAAACATATCTCCCAAATATTCCTTGGAGGCAAGAAAAATTTAATTACATAGTTTTAATTTAATTATTTGGAGATTCTTATAGAGAAATTAAAAGGACTTTTAAGTACTGTGAGCAGGCTTACATTTTCTTAAATTTTATTCTTAGGTTATAGCAATGTTTTAGGTTGGTTTATATTCAACTAGATTTTTTGCATGGGCAAAAGTTATTTTGGGGCTCTCAGTCGGAGGGAAGCAATGCAAACAACATGTAAGCTGTAAGACCCTTTTTTGGGTCAGATTTATTCTTCTGTGGTAGTTACTGCTTGCAGACTTGGAGAGACTGGGCTGTTAATGTTTAATGACTCAAACAATTGACCATTTAATAGCTCAGATACAGAGGGCGTGCAACCTTGGCTGGAGGCTACAGCTGGTTTTGAACAAGGTAAGGGAAAAGGCTGATCAGAGGCAAATATCCTGTGAGGTGGGATAGTGCTTTTCATCATGCCAATGTCTTCCCTTACAGAGGAAGACAGCCTTAATGCTGAAAACTCCCATAGATAGGTACATACATACATACATACATACATACATACATACAAACATACATAGTTTGGGAAAACTCCCCTCAGGAGAGTACCAGGACATTCCACCCAGCCCAAAGGTATTCATCCCTGCTGATGGGCTGTAATGAGCCATGACTGACTCAACTTCACTGATGCGAGAGGCGGCTGTAATGTCTTAGAAGGTGCCCTGAACCATGAAAGACTCCTGAAGTGTTCCATGATCCAGAGTAACATCCAGTGTGAAGCTCCCCACCTCAGGGGAGGTACCTGGGCATTCCCACCCAAACCTGAGTGAATATAAACCCAATCAAGACAGGGACCAGCATTTTGACAATACTGGGATACTCACCACTAAGACCAGAAGAAGAGGACAAACAGGACAAGGATCCACAGGGCCCACAGTCTCTCTTTTCCTATTTCTTTCTCCCTCCCCCTCTCTATCTCACATTTATTGTAAAATTAAAATCCGTACTATTGACTTTGGTATATGGTCTCATTTGCACCATAATTTGGGCAGAGACATCCCCCTAATAATTTTAATAACTGGATCTTAACAAGATGGAAAATTCTGCTGCTGAGCATGCAAGTATCTACCATAACCCTTGATCTGACTTGAAGCACGTATCTTGCATGCCTCTCTCAAACATTCCACTATGTACTACTTTTGACATTTATTTTTGAGCCAAAAACATGACTACTAGTCATTTATGGCTTTCAGGGGAGAAGAAAATACATTCAGTGCTTTCTTCTTATCATCTTTTTCTCCCCAGAAGAGCACATCATTATTGTGATAGTAGATAGCAGATACTCTAGCAATAATAATATATAATAATGTAGTTTAGGTCTCATTTCATACTCAGAAATAAAAGTGATGAAAATAAGATAAAGGACTTTCATTTAGTTATACTGTTACTAGCTGATGTCATCTCTTGTATTCTTGCTGCAGGTTTCTTTCTTTCAAAACTTGATAAAACTCTATATGTTTGTTTTCTAAGTCTTCATTTTTTCAGCTGAGACTAGAAAAAATGTTGTGAAGTTAGGTTTTTTCCAAATGCTGTTGTTGAACATAACATCACATTGACTTTTATATAAAGATTATTTGCATACACCATGATTCCCCATACTGCCATCAGCTGATAAGAAATATCATCCAATCCCTGAATTGCTGTGCTGTTTTTAATTTATAGTGAGTATCATTTTTTATAACAGAAATATTTATGTATTTACAAATTTATTCAATCCTAGATGGTGTTTCATACAGCCTTCATGATATCAGAAGGCTGATATCTCTTACATATATCTGGGGAGAGTTTAATAGCCATGACTTCCCAAAGTATGACATCTGGAGGCAGAAGAATCATTCACGGACACAGAAGAGTTGAGACTGGTTTGACTTTTCCACCAGAGAGTGAACCATAACTGAGTCTAGAGGCAAACAGAGAAAGACCAGATAGAAAGTATTGGTCTGTTTAATGGCTGAGGTAATTGCAAGAGGGATGAATCATTAAATCACTTCGGCTCTGTTTTCTCAGCAAACAAATGGGGAATCACCTCAGTCTGACTCAGAGAAACCCTTCCTGAAAGCAGGGAAACAATGTCAGCAAATGCTTGTCTGGACTGACTGATGAAACCACTCTGAGGCTGGGTGAAATCACTGCCTTATACCAACAGAAATTCAGAGCATAGTCAGTGCAAATGAGCAGCCTGGGCAGTGATTCACCCACTGGCACAGGGATGTCAGGTTCTGTCAGAGCCAGGCTCTGGGCAATGCTGGCACACTGCAGCCCCAGGCAGGTGCAGCGGGGCTGGAGAGGCAACAACAGAGGAGGGAGGCTTTCCTTTTCTATTTGCCAACAGAGGAAACAGGTACTTTTTGATCTATAGAAGAAGGAAAAACTTGGAAGGACAGATTACTTTTTTTTCTTCTGGTACTGATTGTTTCAAAACCATTGGGAACAAGTGATGCAATGAGAGCCCATTTTTTCCCGAAACTTGAATGCACTGTTGCTATCATAAATCTAGTTATTTACGATTCCAATTTGCAGTCACTTCCCTGGGCCATTCATTTGCTATTTAAAAAAAGAGATGCCAAACATTGTCCAAAAGGATATGCACATACAATAGCACCGGAGAAAAAAATTAAAATATAAAGCCTTCCCCCTTAGCTAATCTTAATCTCTTTAGAGACTGCTCTTTAGAACTGGGAAACAATGATGCACTGACTGAGTACCCAGCACCCTGATATTTGAACACTGTTTAATAGTTTGCTTTGTACTATATAATGAATCTTATATCTTCAGTCACATATTCTTTTGTTCTTATTTTTATTATTATTGTTACTACTACTATCATTATTATTTCAGTCTTACTTACCAAGTATGGCTGCCATACTCCACTCTTATCTTGTTTTATTTTCATTGCAACTTGGATTTTGAGCACTTCAGCTGAGTTAATTCAATTTACAGGCTCATTAACCAGACTGCAAATGAAAGTGGAAGACAGTGTATCTCCACAGGAATTCTCAGTGTCATAATGGTCTCTGGATCTTAAAATCTCAGGAGCTTCTGCTGCAGCATCAGTCTGATTTCCTATACTTGCAACCCAAAATAGGATCCAATAGGTGAAAAAAGTGGCAAAGAAACTGAAGGAAAATTGTAATACTTTTTCCTCCACTAAATAGTAATTTGCATGTGATTTTCTCTATAGGCTTCCTGGTCAAATCTTTACAAATAATGATTGACTTGCCAAAAAGCTTGTAACCTAAATATCTTTTTTTTTTTTTAATCTCAAAGCTGTATTAAAACAAAAGAAATAATTTTTCTCTCTCTGAATCTTTGTATTTCTAGCTCTACCTTGATCTGTCACTGCTGAGAGACAGTGACAGCACTCGACATTGTTTCCAGAAGGTTTGTCTGAGGGCTGTATCCCGAGCCTGCCTGTACAAGCTTTCTCAATGTCGCCAGCCCCACAGCATTACTCTGATTGCTACTGCACCTTTTAGTCATGAGATTCTTTCTGTGAGTGTGAGATTCCTGCATTTATAAATGGCTTTTTGGAAGGACTTTTTGTTTTGTATTGAATTGTTTTGGTTTTATTAGTTTTACTCTAACTGTCAACTTGCTATTTCTTGTTTCTTTGCTCCATGGAGCTGAATTATGTCAGTTCCCAAAGGATGCAGCCTTCAGCTGAACACATATATAAAAATGACTATTTCTTTTGTGATGTGTATTCATCAGAGACAAATTCAAATGCACACTCTCATTTTATTGGGTTTTTACATTTGAAGTAAGTATTCTCAAAGGCACAATTTCAAACCAAATTTTTGGTGAGGTTTTGTGGCAGTCCTAATTCTAAGCAAGCTTAGCAGGAACTCACACTGCCTCCTCACCCCCATCAATGATGTTGAGCTCAAGATATTGACTGAGCTGCAGCACATTTAATTTTAAAATTTACCCTTAGTCTCCAGTTAACCACACACATCTCAAACAAACCCTGTTCACAAGCAGTGGCCTTTATGCCTGGCAGTTAAATGCCTGGTGACTAAATGTCACCTCATCGAATGCAAAGGCTATTTCATTGTCCAGAACTGTCCCTGAAACACTGAGCAGCATAATGATTCCTGATAAAATAGGCACCTGGGATGTCTGATACTGCAGTGAATTTTCATAGACATGCTCTGTCACTAGAATGCCTTTATTGTCGTCTCCAAAGGCATGCATTTATTGGATCCAAAAATCTCCTTTCTCTGGGATTTCAATTACAGGCCAAGTTATTTGTGAGATTTGCCCTCACAAATCTTTGTGTATCTTACATTTTGAGAGAGAGTTTCTCATTTTCCTGCAGCAAGCTTTGTAAAATAACCCAGATGAAAGCTAAATCAGCTGGACAGGTGAAGACTCCTTTTCAAAAAGTGAAACATTTTGGTGGTTTATCTCTAGCACAGAGATCAGATTATTTAAGGATGACCCAGTGAGTGACACAAATGAACCTTAGTTATCAATGGCATTTCCTAAATGTTCAAAACTACCGAGTCAAGTCCCCTAAAATCTGAAGACTGGGTAAATATCGTACAATTTAAAAGGTGCATATTTCTTTTCTCTTTGATCTTGAACTCATTTGTTATTTTCAAACCTTTCCTTGCAAAAACATGGAGAACCATCACATTTTTTCAGAGACTCTAAGATATCCATGCAATCCTTTTACTTCAGCAGTTATACAGTTGTCCATGATCATGTCCAGTCATGTCCAGGTTTTGAATAATGACATTTTTCAATCTTGTGCTGAAGGTCTCTAGAGATTGTGATACAACAAAATTGCAAGAGTTGCCAAAACTAATATCTTAGGGTGAGTTGCAAAAGGGTGCATACAACACCTTGTGTCTCTCTCAAACTTCTTCCATACAGTCTATTGTGTAAGGATAGGCCAGCAAAAGATTCAGCCATTAACCCACACAGCAAAAGTTACTCTCTTCAGTGAGATCTCAACACTTTGCATCTGATAATCCATCAGCCACCTGCTTACATGGATTTCCATTGTCAGTTCTTGCCAGGTTCGTATTACCACAGTGGATAAGCACCTAACCTTATTTTAGAAATCTTCACAATGTGATGCAAAAGCCATCCACATTGTTTAATCAGGGAACAGCTGGATAGCTGTTGCCACCCTTGCTGTGGAAGGACTCCAGATGTGGAGGGGTGAAATTCTTTAGAGAACCTGGATACAGAACTATCTATAGCTCACATGTTCTTTATTGTCCTAACCAGTACTTTAGTGATAGCATTTTAATATTTAATTACAGCCCAGGTCAACATAGACCTTTCTCAGAGGGATGCTCACATTGCCTGCTACAGGGGTAGGGGAGACTTGTGAAGGATGATCTTGAAGGTCTCCTCCAACCTAGTCATTCTGAGAATTCTGTGAACACAATATGCATGCCAGCAGCTAATGGAAGAAGCAAATCTCTGATCTTTGAAGTAAATATAGATTCTGTGTCATTTCCCAGGCCCTCAGCGATATTTGGGCACTTCAGTCTTCCTGAACAGACCTAAATCTCATAATAAGAGATGGAGTTCTGAGTAGCTCAAAGACTGCACAGTAACTGTGGCACTGGATGGCATTTACCTGAACCATTACTGAACTATTACTGGACTAATATTACCACTATTACTGCTCAGATAGCTGGACCAGTCTTCCATGACGAAAAAGTTGAACTCTAGACCACCTGTCAAATTTTATTTTTGTTGTTTCCATCTCTCTTTCCTTTAAAACATCACATGCACCCAGTAAGGCACAGGGTTAAAGGCTCACTGAGTCAAGAGAGGGTTAAGTGGTTGAAGTGAGGGCTTTTTGTGGTCTCTCCCTTCAGCAGTTTGACAGTAGAGGGCAACACAGAGCATAGCAGGGAATCAAGTTATAATTTGCATGAGCAAATGGGATAAATCTCTTGTCAGAAACACTGGCAGGAGCAAAGAGCAGGGTTCTTTGGGTTTGGAATCTCAGCTACAGTTTTAACAATGTATTTGCCTTAAGATTTTGTTAAAATACTACTTTTTAAAAAATAATATTAGTCAAATCTGGAGGAAAAAAAAATCTCACAGAGTGCCTTTCCATGCTTTTATGAACTCTGTATTACCATTATTTGTTCATGTAATGCAGACTGATTTCTTTCCTGACAGACAAGGATGTCAATTTTAATACATAATATGCCCCAAATTATACAAGGAATGCTTTAAGCAAACACTGTATCTGAACAATTTAGAAATTTGTACACTTTTGGCTCTGCATATTTCTATTTCTTAGGACTTATTACCTACTCTTTGATATCATTTATAGTCCTGACAAAATGTTCATTCTGGGATAAAAGTCAGTATATAGTGTGACGGCATAACTTACAAGAACACCATGATTGTATTACTGAAAATACTTATGTGCTGTAAAATGCTGTTCTATACTGATAAATAATTGATTTGAATAAACATGAAGTTTAAATCCCAGATTTGGTTTTATGTGACTGTAGCTGGAGTAGATGTACATACATGTACATTCACTGGAATGAAATGCATGAATGTGTCGTGTTATTTTTCTTTTTGAAAGAAAACAAAGATTGTTTCCTCTCTGTTGATGCATAGTTGCAGCCCTTACTTCATAAGACTACACTAGCTAGCATATGAGATGACAGATTCCAAGAGCTAATAGGTTTCCTTGGTGCACAGTAATTGAATTTGGTGCCATCAACTGGAGTCGAGTCTCACTTCACCTTGGAGTAAATTAATAATAGTGAAGTTCTTTCATTTTTAAAAAACACATATTGATGTATTTCACATGTGTATCACAACCTCTTTGCCATGTGTTGTTCAATACAATGAAGAATTTGCACATGTGTTTCAGTGTCAAATTTCAAGACCTTTTATCTCATCTCCCTTTCTCTGTCCAAATTTCCCTCAGCTTGAAACATTTTTCTCTAACTTTCAGGCACTATTAACAAGAAAATCAAGCAGAGTGAGAAAGATATTAATTGGTATCATAATTTCCATTTGTTTCATATGCAATGATTTCAGTAGAAGCAAATATTTTACTATGGCAAATTCTCTGAAAGCCTTTTAATCAAATTCAAAACTCCTGGCAAATATTGTCAGAGGAGAAACGTTTGCATATTAAGCAAAGTTTTCACAGTCCTTTTTTTTCTGCACTGCTCTGATCCACTGCTCATCTGCTTCCCCACCACTCAAGCCTTGCTGCTTTGCCTGCTTCTTTCTGATCTCTTTTGTTGATCTTTCCTTGGAATCTCCACACTACTTTTTACAGTAAAATAAAATTATTGTTTAGAATGTCTAGTTTGTAAACTTTCAGCAATATACATATATATTTTCAGTAAGTCCTGATTTATCAGCTCTATAAAAGAAATGCATCGTTCCTCTGCCTGGAATAAGATAGATCACAGCCAAGTCATTTTCCACCAAATTTTCAAACTATGCAATTTGCTGTTTCATGATCAATAGATGGTGTAATGCAAGAAGTGATTTCATACCTCTCTGGGTCCTGTAATAAAATAGTTTTATTATACCAGAATTATATGTATTATCCTCAAACTAAGTGTAGAGCTTCATGTGTTATCTTGGGAAACATATGTATTCCTATTGAATTGGCTGATACTTTAACAGTGCTTTTTTTTACAGTTTGACCTGAGAAAGCTATCTGTCTTCAGTGTTCCTAAGAACCTAGTATTTAAGGGGAAAAGTGTAATATTTCATTTGATCTGGGCATTTCAATTATTGTTTCCTTTGCTGAATTAAAGAAAAAAACAAAAGTTATGCAGGAATAAGAAATTAAATTACATTTACAAATGTAGCTTGAACTGAGGGAATGACTGCAATGCCCACTGATTAAACTAATTTCTTGTCTAAATATTCAAACAGTCTGACAAGGCAGAGGGTAATTTTGTACTTAAAGACCAACACTGCAAAGTAAGAGTTGATATTTACATCTTTGCTGGTTTACATATGTTTTCCTTTGGACACTGTTGCTTTATGCATCTAACTCACACTCTCTAAATTGCAGGATTGAAATACATAATGTTGAAATAATGATTAAGCATTTACTGATTTAGCAATACACTGCTAAGAAAGTAATTGCCTAATAATATAATTAAATAATAGGCATATCACTATTACTGATTTAGCTGCATAATTTTGGATAATTATTGCATACAATTTTACAGTTATCATCACTCAATTATTATGCAACACACACAACTACTGTTGAATTAGAGCTCTATCACCCTCTTTCCTCCCACCACCACTTAGTACATGGATGCAAGTCCCTCTACCATATCCCACACCAAGTCTTTCAGACACAGACATGATGGAAATCACTGTGGGTTTTCTAGGAGACCTCCCTCCAGCACCCCAGAAGATGGGCCAAGACCTCAGTTTACAAGTTTCACTGTTTGTAGATACCTTTGCTCCTGGCATCATAAGATTCACCTCCTCCAGAGCTCCTTACCTGATATAACTCCTTGTTCCAATTTATTCTATTTCCAGAACCACCTTTTTGCCACTCTTGCATCTCCTTTCCATTGACCAAACTCTTCCTTACGAGACAGAGGTGGACCAGATCTTTTACTTGAAGGCATATCTGGCTCTTCTTCACCTTTGAGTGTAGTGGACCTGTCTTGTAAGCTCCTAGGTAGTGCAGGATCCTTCCTCTTGGTCCTAGAAGTCGCCAGCTTCCATTCTTTCACTTCTAAAGAGGTTGCACTTAACTTGAGACTAGGTGTGGACACTGTGCACCCTTTCATCCCTCTTATCTCACCCTCACCTGGAAGCAGAGGCACCCTTAAGTTTCTCAGAGGTTTCACAGACGTTACCACTGATCCTGTATCTTGTCCCCAGAAGGCTCAGAAGCTCCCTAGGCAGAACTAGCACATCTGCAGCTGCCTCTGTTAGCTGTGCCCATTAGAGTCCCCATAGCAGGAATCACTGAAACCCTGAAGAGTAGCTAGAAGAACACAGAGTCCCAACAGCTTGGACTAGCTCAGAGAAAACCAAAGCCCATGAAGTTTTTTAGAAGTGAAATATCAGTTAGATAACTGCAAACATCTGGAAAAGCCTAAGCATGTAGGTAAGCTCTGAATTTGGAGGGGAAACATTTGCTGTTATGTTTTCTATGGCTGTTTTCCTAGACCAACAACATTGCAAATCTGAATTTAAATTCTGACTATATACCAAATATACTAAATCAAAAGGCTTTTTCTTATGGCCATGTGTTTGCAATCCTATGATATCGGTAGCAGAAGTAGGGCACAAAAGCCTTTGCCCAAAGCCTGACCTATTTATTGTATTAACCTGATGCTTCAGGTTATACACACTGACATTATCGACAGCCAGGAATTTTGGACTATGGGATGTGTCTCTCTGACAAACTATCACAAAGATTTTTCTTTGTGGCCTTATATTTTGTTCCATCCCTCGACAGCAAAGTTTTAGTTTGATACTAAATATGCAGACCTGGAACTCAACAAGTTATCTGCCTCTCAGGTTGTATAATGAAAGGTTTCATAGACACTCAAACTGATCACTGAAATATAAAACAGTCATGAGATCAGACACTGATCTACAAAAAAATCTTGTCTGTAAGACTGAGTGGCTTCAAACATCAATACCCTTAAGCTTTGTAATGTTTTTGATTCCCAATGATTGCATGTACACTGCTATGTGGAGCACCCTGTAGGCTTGCAGTCCAAATAATGTTTATCTGTATTGCTGCAGTGTAGGATGTCCCCATGGTCTGCAAAGTTTTTAGGCTAAACAGAAATCCTGGGTATAGACTGTGCTTAAAGTCCTAGAGCTTATTTGCCCTATGGACAGGATAAATTATGTTTCTATCTGACCTATTCTTGGGATAGATGTGACAGACGGACAAACTGCAGGTATAGTGCAGATGAAACATTTCAAGTCAAGATGTCCAGCAGCAGAGTTTTCTTTTTTTTTTCTTTTTGCAGTTCATTCATTAGGATATTTGCACAGATGGAGAAATTTAAACAATATAGTCTGAAGAATGTAAATATGCTCAGGTCAAACACAAACCTGTGGAGACCTATAAAGGGAAATCACTACATTCTCAGCCTCCATTTTATGCATGTTTTGTTTACTATACAAACATGGAGAGGCAGAGGTGATGAGGCATTTGCTCAGGAATTATTCAGCACCATCTGGCATCTTGAGGTAATTAGTCTGCACTGTATCTCCTTTGGAAACCATAGCAACTCTACAATAACTTAATTGTGTTCTCTGATGATGGCATAATAAATAATAAGTGTTACTGCTATAATATACTAATTAATGCATTTTCAACTACCCAGCTGCTGTATACAAACGTCCTGACTATTATGGGTTTCTTGGTAAGAAGCGTTGGCAAAACAGAAAAAGAAAAGGATTCAAAAAGAGCATAATTTTGCATGACCTCACTCCTTGAAAAATTCAAGGAGGAAATGGTATGTGATTTAATTGATTAAGAATTGCGGGAATCAGTCAGTCAGTCAACATGGTATATGAGAAATATATCAGATTTGTCAAACAAATCTAATTGCATTTCTTAAGAGCCTAAGCTTTGATGATTAAAAAGAACTAAGCAGATGTAAACCACACAGCTCTATAAGGTATTTGATGTACTGCAACATGACAAAACATTAGTAGAAATCAGTATTACACAGTATCAATAAGGTCGATATTAAAAAGATCAAGAAAGGGTGACAGGGTTTGTGTGGGAGCCAAACGTCAAAATCACAGTTCAACTTTGCAAAATGCAGTCTTTTACATCTAGAAACAATGAATACAACCTATTTGGCCAAAACATATGTATCAGAAAAGTAGTAAATCTTAAAAATATCTCTGAGTAACACTAAATTCAGAAATCCATCTATATTTCTGTAAAAAGAATACAGGCTAGTGGATCCAGAAGCAATAAACCTGGTGTTAAAATATAGTCAACAAGGTTCAGGTGCATGCTTATATGCATGGCATGCTTGTTTCCAATGCAGGCAAGAGTGAAAGAAATTAGTCATGATTGGAGAAAATACTCCAAAAATGTGGCCATGCTACAGCCCTGGCGGTGCCATTAGCCAGTGCTTGTTTGTCAGGCAAGCAGTGGGGAGTCGTACAACCACAGCAGCACAGTGCAAACATGCCCAGCTGAAAGACAAGGGTTATTTGCTCCATGTGTCATCTCTCCCTCGACTGCTTCCAGAATCTGTGCTTATACTTCAGCATAAGGCTGCCCTACAGAGCGAGCAAGGGCCAGCTTGATCAAAACTAGCCCAGGGATCTCTACCCAGGCCCAGCGTCATTTTATTTAGACATGACAGTTTTGTGTCCAGCTCAATTCAGACACCATTAAATATGAGAAATTGAAGCCAAACACATATTAATGTCCTAAATTCAAATTGAATACTTTTCAGGAACATCCAAATTACTGGGCTTAGTCCCAGAAATGGTAGTAATATAACGGCCTACGATATAAAGAGGATGTGGCAAGAAATGATCACATGGCCCCAACCAGTGAGCACTGACCTATGATTCAAAAAAAATATACAGTCACTTCATTCCCAGACTTTGTTTATCACCATTACATTGTCACACTGTGAAACAACAGCAGAGTGATCCTCCAGTCCTGGAACAGTACAACACTTGGAAATACTGTGTTTTCATTGAGACTCCATTTTAAAATTGACAGACACATTTTAAAATCAGATATTTGTCAGTAAAAACCAAACTCCTTAATAAAGGAAATTTCTAGGGGAAAAAAGTGGAATTTATCCAACTGAATGTTACTTACTGAGAGTTAACTGTGTGCCATTGTCATGCATTTAGAACGTCAACACAGATGTCTCCTAAGTGACAATTGTATTCATTTCATTTCATTGTGATAGGACAAGGAGTAATAGCTGCAATTTGAAAGGGGGGAAATTTAGGTTAGACATAAGGAGGAGATTTTTTCCTGTGGAGATGATGAGGCCCTGGAACAGGTTGCCCAGGGGGCCTGTGGACATTCCAACCCTGGCAGTGTTCAAGGACAGGTTGGATAAGCCCTTGAGCTACCTGGTCCAGTGGGAGGAGTCCCTGTCCATGGCAGCAAGTGGGGGTGGGACTGGGTGTTCTTTAAAGTCCTGTCCCACGCCTTTACATTCTATGAATTCTATGATTACGTAAAACACCAGCACAAAACAGCATGTTTGCTCTGTCATCCCCCCAGGCCTGTTGGTCATGGTACGTTTGACCCACCTTCCTTTCCTAACACAGATATGGCTGCGTTGATTTTCCAGCTCCTTAAGAAGGAATGTACATAGTGAAATCCAGTGCAAGTAAATACACTTGTATTCAAAGTGGTAACTGAAATGTTTTATAATCCTATTATCACAATACTCAGCCCCATTCTAGCTTAGGCCAAAACTGTACCTTGATCCCTCACAACAGACCTACCTTGTTTTATGGCAGTATAAATAGTGAGTTATGAGTAGTTGTAGAACAAACGTACTGAAGATAATATTGCATACAGTAAAAATAAAAAAAATTTGGAAAAAAAAAAGGTGATTCAAAAGTATAATTACAGATTAAGATGTATCGATACACTAGGAAAAAAAGTTGCCAAGCATATACATGAGACTTTCAGAAAGAGCAAATAATCACAAGACAATTATGAAATATGCTTTTATTCATCATGACTCATATTTGACTCATGGTAAGTGAAATCAATTTCAGTCACAGGCATAAGCACAAATACCTTTTTTGTGTGAAGCTAAGAGTTGTTTTGACTGGTTATAAGCTCTACCTCAGACGACCATTCCCAAATATCTAGGGAAAACAAAATCCCACAAGATCAAATTGTGCTGAACTCATCCCCCATTCCAGCTCACAGAAAGAAACACGGGAGTGATTGTGCAGTTTCTACCCTTTCTCTGGCAGCCAACCCTTCCTCCAGAGACAGGTCATAGCATCTGCTTGGGCTGAATCTGGTCACAGTAGAGGGAAATGGCGCTGAGGCTTCTCAGGCTGCCCTCTCCAGCGCCCTGCAGTGTCCGCAGCCAGCCACACGAGGGTTCACATCCCAGGGAATGCCCATGCCATGGGGCTGCTCCAGCCTCACACCTGCCTCCAGTTCTGCATCCCAGGGAATGCCCATGCCATGGGGCTGCTCCAGCCTCACACCTGCCTCCAGTTCTGCATCCCAGAGAATGCCCATGCCATGGGGCTGCTCCAGATTCACACCTGCCTCCAGTTCTGCATCCCAGGGAATGCACATGCCATGGGGGCCGTTCCAGCTTCACACCTGCCTCCAGTTCTGCGTCAGCAGGACATACAGCAACACCACGGCAAGTGCTCTTGGGCAAAATCCACTTCTTCTCACTTACAAGATGACAGGCTTGGATGAAATTCTATAGCTTTACATCTACTCCTGTGAAAAGCAGACTGATTTCATGCAATCAAGGCAATAGAAATTTGTTTATTTATTTCTGTATTTTTGAACACTGAAAAAGCTAAAGGACTTCTCCATTACCTTCAGTTGAACCACTTAAAACCCAGAGCTCAAAGAGACATGCTATAGACCTTTGTACCTGAAGCAGAATTCACTACTGTATGTATTTTTTTCCTGATTCTATTATATGAGCATACTTCATTGCTCATTTTCAGATATACTGGCAGTTAAGCATAAAAATAACAGTAACTGTGCCTATGTACTGTGTGGAGTGGGAGGAAAAGGGGGACTTTGAAACAATTTCAGAATTAATAATGGTGTGCTATTCTAGGCACTGCTATTTTATACTAACTTAACAGAAATCTTTGAAATTGTTTAAATGTTTTCCATTAGATGAACCATGCTAACTGCACAAAGTATCTTATGTTCTTCTCAGAACAAGGGAAGGGGATTGATCCATTTCCCCTCCTCTCCCCTTCTTCCCCAAGTCTCTCCTTTTCTTCCTCCATCCCCACACTTCTGTGACTTGAATTTTCATGTGAGAGTAACTCTTACCTTCACATCCCAAGCAGCACTAAGCTTATAGGCAGCAATCTAGTAATCACCACCACAACCAGCTGGGGCTTTGTCCTTACAAGACATTTATGGGTATGTGCCAGAGAGTTAACTTTAGTTCCAGATGAAACCCTGCCTGAACAGTCAACAGATCTCACCTCTAATAATAAGTCTAAGTGAGATACTTCAGCAGCTTGACTTGATCATCATCATCAATCTGAATGCAGAAAGCAGTTCAGATCATTTACTGCTTAGACAGGTTGACATCTTACTCCATGATTCTAGCTAATCCACAGAATCACTCAGGTAAACTTAGCTTCATATCCAAGAATAGATGGATAGATGCTGGTTTTCATGCCTCAGACATTGTAACATCAAAAAGGAAAAATTTTCTGGGCTGATTAAGGTAGTGGTGCTCTAACAAACTCAACATCTCATCTGGATCTGCAAGCAAAATGTGCAGTACCAGGAATTTTCATGGCTTTCACTGTGAGGACTCTCACACTCCCTGAGACAGCCTTGGCTCTCCAGCTCCCTCCAAGAGCCTGCTACCCTTGCTGTCTTCCTCCTGCCTCCCACAAGTTAACATCTGCTAGCATGAGTTAATGCCATTTAGCAATACCTGACATTCTCTAAAGAAGCACTACCTTCCTGAAAGGTTTCAGCCTGACAGCCCAGGCAGTCTGCAGAGGTGTGTCTGAGGACACAGCTGTCACTCACCTGCTCCCATTCTCCCAAACCTCAGTCCTGCATTCCCTTCCTGAGGTCCTGCCATACCTCCCTAGGAGCAGAGCATCTGTCACAGCCCACTTGGACAGCAGCCTGCCCTTGCCCCATGCTCCTGTGGAGAGGTTGTTCTGGACTGAGCACCGGGCTGTGCAATCTGCTGCATTGCCTTGGTGCAGAGCAATGGGAACATCCTGCAAGACCACATCTCAGGACTTCCTTCTAATCTCTGCTTTTCCTAAACTAAAATCACAAGCAATTTCCACAGCCCCATTAGGCAAGGTATTTCAGAAAACACTGACAACCTATGTGATATGATTGTTGTAATAATGAGGTCTTTCATCAGAGAAGTCTACGAATAATTACTTCTAATTAAGTAGCTCATAAATGCAGTATACCACTCATCATGATGAGTGCTAATGCTTGAGTTCTGCATTACAGACTGTAATAATTTTTCTGTTAGTGTAAATGCTGAGCAAGAAAGTATAATCAATGAAAACATTATTAAAGATTTGTGTCTCTGCTAGGAAACAAATTGAAATTTTTTTTTCCTTGGTTTTGCTTCCTTATTTGCTCTTGCAGTATTAGGCAGTAGTTGTCCTTGGCCAATGACTCATTCTGACTGCAGCACTATCTGAAAAAGAGGGGTGAAGAAATGAGTACAATAGGAAGAATACAGAAAATAAGAAGAAAGATGGGCTACACACAGAAAGTCATTGACTTTCTCTATTAAGAGAACTTAGGAGGAAATTTTTTCCGGAAAGTTCTGACACAAAGATAATAGACACAGAAAGCTTATTTTAGAGAGCTTTACAATCTGTGGACTGTCATTACACCTACCACATATAATTCAACTTTCAGATTTATAAAGTTTGCATGTTGTGCCTTATTCTGGGATCAGATACCCCAGAACTGTTTAGGAGGTATCTGATGGCAAAACCAATGTAACAAATACGGTTGTGATTACATGTAGAACAATAATATAAGAAACTATAAATATTAGTATAGAAATCATAGTAACCCAAAGACTGAATATTCATATGTAAATGGACAAAGTTCTTCTTGGACCTAAGTGCTCACACACTGAACAAGAAGGAGAGAACACAAAGAATTCTGACAACATTACAGGCAAGAAAATAATGTATGGAGAAGCAGTGGCTGGGTGATTATTTATTTGATAAATGCTGAGCAATAGGACAATCGGGCTTAAAAATTTAGGAGGTAAAATGCTGTTTAAGCTTTTGCAGTGGACTTGTAAATTTTTGTGTTTTCAAACTTTGTTTGTTTGGGGTTTTTTCTCCAGAAAGAGATTTTAATCTTATTAATAATACCAGAAAGGTGTATATGGAACAAACCCAGAAAGGAAATCTTTGCTGAGATTCTTCAAATAAATGTTGAGGTGCCACAGAAAGCCATGAGAGAAACTTTTGTGGTAGCTTAAATATTCAGAATTCAATTAAGAATCCAGGTTTTAATATGCTTGGGATATGAGACAATAAGAGCAGGTTTTCACTGCTACATCCACAGTGAGTAAAATGGAAAAAATGTTAGACGATATACTATACCTTAGAGAAAAATCATAATTACAAAAGGCAATAGCAGCAAATGTAAAAAAAAAAAAAAGTTTTTAAAAGACATCAAGAATATTAAGTATCATTCAAAATAAATTAAATTCACAAGTTTGTGAAGAAGAAACAGGTGAAAATCAACTGCTTGCCCAGAAACAAAAACAAACAAAAAAGTGGTAATGCAACCATACTAGTATTTCCTGAAAATTTTTCCTTTTTTTAATGAGGTTTTAAATTGTTATGATAACAACAATTATAAATATAGGAATTTGAGTAGATGCCTACCAAGAAACCAGAACTTTAAAAAGGGAAAAGAGGCAAAACAAAAACCAAAAATAGAAATTAAAAAAAAAAAAAGAAAGAAAAACAAAACCAAAAAGATAGAGCAAACTTGCAAACAGAAGTCTCAGACTTTATGACAATATTCCTCCAACAGTATATCTGCCTATTTTGTACTTTCACAGCGTTCCAGTAGCCACTGCCATAGGAGATGCTGAACAGCCCACATTATTTCTTCACTGCTATGAATTGACAGAAACACAGCTGTTTATCTGAGGCAGAAACTAAACACCTCGACAGCACGCAAGTGCCTACTTACTCACACCTCTAAGTACAAGCATAATGTTGGTCATTATGGGGAGTCCCTCCAACTCTAAGACAGCAAATCATATTTCTATCTGTCTTTGTAGAATTGTTGCATCGTGTCATTTTGCTTCTGTTTTCCATTTGTTAAATGGTTTGTTCTTATGTTAAAACCCCCTATTGATCATAGTAGTGGTTGCCCTAATCCCCGCCCTGACCCTATCAGTCAGCCCCAATCCCCTCCCATTTCTCTAGAATGTTCCCCATCCATCACCCTTATCCACTCCCCTACAATTGTCAATCCCCGCTGGCCCCTCCCAAACTTCCAGTGTGTTCTGTGTCAGTTATTCCCTCCTCGGTTACTCATTTGATGTCTCTGTGTATTCCCCGCCTATGTTTTCCCCATTGGTTAATTATGTATTCAGTCCCGCCTTGTGTTCCGCCCCTAAGCTGTTGTGATTGGTTGCTGTAATGTACCCTCCCCTGGGGGAGGGCCCGTATTTAAGTTGCTGCAAGTCTTTTCTCTGTGCCTTTTGTGGTATCCTCCCCTCCCCTTCGGTTACCTCCTGTTCCCCCCGTCCCTCCAATAAACCTATCCTGGACCCACAAAAGGACTCCCCCTGATCCTTTATTCTTCCCCGGACGCGCTGTCAGCCAAGAGGGCTCTCAGCCCCAGCCGCACTCCTGGTTCTCTGCCATCCGGGAGGCGGCCCACTCTCGGCGCCGGTCTCGCCTGGAGAGCTAGCTGGGCGAGCCGAGCTCGGGTGGAAAAGGCGAGCCGCGTCATAGAATAAAGGCTGCAAGCTGACATTGATGTAAAAGAAAAAAATACTTATATGGCAGGTGGAAGAAATGATAAATCGTACCATGTTGCGGTTTGCTGTTTTAGTTTATTGTTATCTCGTTTTCCCTCAGTTATTGTACTGGTTTCTTCCCATGTTACACCCCCTTGATGGTCTGCTCCAGGTCTCCCTTTCCCGCCCTTGCCCCATCACTGCGCCCCAAACCACTCCCCAGTTACTGTCAATCCTCCCGGATATCCAGAAAGTTCCCCATCGATCAGCCCTAAACCACTCCCCAGCCATTGTCAATCCTCCCTGGCTCTCCCCGGTTCTCTAGAAAGTTCTATGTCATTTATCCCTTTCTCCATGTATGATTTGTTAGTTTTGTATACCCCGCCTATGTTCTCTCTCATTGGTTGTTCGAGTTTTTGTCCCCGCCTTATGTTCCACCCCTAAGGTGCCCTGATTGGTTTGTACTTTGTACCCTCCCTTGGGACCTCCCTCGCATTTAAGTTGCTGCACCCGTGTCATTTTTGTCTTCTGTAGATTCCTTTCTTCTGTCTTATGTGCTTTCCTTGCCTCGTTACCGGTTGTCCCCCACCCTCTTTCCAATAAAACCCTCCTGGATCCACGGAACGGCTCGTCCTCGCTCTTTATTTCTCCCGGGCGCGTGATCTGCTCTGAGGGCTTGGTGCCCTAGCCGCATTCCCGCTTTCCAGGAATCTGGGGAACGGCCCACTCCTGGCACGTAGCTTCGCCCTTGGGGGCTAGCGGTGCAGGCCGGAGTGGACAGAAAGAGGGCGTGCCGCGTCAGTACCACACTGTTGTCAGGCATGAGACTGTAAGAAACATTGCAACTTTCTTTTCTTCCCTTTCCTTGAGGACATATTTTGCCAGGTGTAGTTTTATACAAACACAAACTTGGAAACAGGTATTTCAGTTTCGAATGTATTCCCACATCTCTGGAGCTATCAGTTACCTGCAGTGCCTGGGCATAGCTCGAGGTGGAACACGGGATATGAGGCTGAGCATGAGACTGCAGCTCTCACTGCTGAAGGAGACACAGAGGAAGGTCTAGCAGATAAATGAATAAAATTTCTCTTAATTACAGTCACGAAAATAAGGTGCTTAACAGATGAACTAATGAAGTCAAAATGCTGAGCAACAAGTCACCATGTCACAGTCTCCTCATTTTAATAGTAAGCTAGACACCGCTTCTGGCAAGCAAACCCCATTACCACAAGGTCTGTGAAACATTTCGAATGCAAAGCTCTCTGACAATGTTAGTATGATGGTCAATGTTCCATTGGCAGAGCTGGCTGGCTGCATAATGGGAACTGATGTACAGAGGCCGCCTCTGGTTTTATAAGCAAAATCTTTATAGACTGCAAAAAATTTGTAATGCTTGTCAAAATATTTTTAATATGTGTCTTTTGATATTTACTCAGCTTAATGAGTCCACAAATGACTGAGAATCTTTTCTGGGTTAGTTCGTATTCTATGTATTGAAACAGCCAATATGAAATTTAAGATGTGTTTCTAAGTAACAAGTTCTAAATCCCATCCTCAGGCAGAAAAACAATTTGTAATTCCTGTTTACCACTTTCACATTTTAAGCCAGTCACGTTTAATTAAAACTGCAGAAGCAGGCTATTTGTTGTAAATCCTAATATGGCAAATACATCAACAGCCCTGTAAAAAATAACTCAATGCTACTTTTACTTAACCAAGTTTTCAAGCACATCATGCATTATTACTTTACCTTAATCTTTGAAGTCCTCTAGAGATTAAAAGAATATTTTAGGATTTTTGCAGTCAGGAAAAAGAAATACAGTAGTGGCACACATGAGAAAATGTTTTATTACTTCTGCACTCAAATTTACAGCACAATAATACAGTAGTTTTTGAACACGCAAGTTCAAAAATGAATGCATTTCAGATGTATTGAGAATAGGGGTTCCATTATCTTTATTGTATAATAGCAACTGGATTATCTTTATTATATAAGAGCAAAAGACATTGTATAAAATGGGTCCGGGTGTTTGCAACATAAATTTATAACTCACTCTTCTTTATATTAGAGCATTATTATACCTCCCGAGTGTTTCTATACTGAAAGGGTGGCTGTTACTTGTGAAGCGAGATTGATTTTGTATTTCATAAAAGAGGAAAAAACAGGTTTTTTGAAACTGCTTTTTTAAAACATTACGAGGGAGGTATCAAATCAGGGGACCAAAAGGCCTTCTAACCTGATATTCAGGCTCAAACAGTGACCAATGATGGAAGCTTAGGGATGTCCCTCTTTAGTTTCCAAATTTCCACAAAGTCTAAAAAAAATTCAAAAAAAAATTTTAAAAATTAGGGTTTAATAATTCATTTCATTACATTCCTAACTGCTATGAATAAATGCATCTAGTTTTAAACTACAGTTACAAAATTTTTTTTCTGCAAATTATCCATTTATAGTAAATATACTCCATTAATTATGTTACCCAAAACCACAAAATGTTTTGGAATACCATTAATGTAAAGGTAGTTGTGTTGGTCTCATACTACATAAACTTTTTCCATATTTATAGAAAAAACTTTTATCAAAACCCAGATTATATAGAGTGTATAAGGAATAATTCTGCATGTCAGTGCAAAGTGCTCTGTATCATTTACTCACCCTTTAAAGGATTCACAGAAATTGCAAATTTCTATGAGACTTCTAACACAGTGCGGGTAACTGCTTCTCATATATATGGTAGGGTTTCTCTGTAGGTCCAACCTAAATCTGTTTCTACCGTACCTCCAACTAAAACCTCAGTGCAAAATTGACGCTTGACAATAAGGTAATACTCTTAAGTTGCCCAACAGGACAGCAAACAATCCTGGGCTGTTTCTAGAAAAGTGACAAAAGGAAACATTTTGGGCTGGCTTTTTTTTTAGTTTTGGGTTTTTTTGGTCTTTTTGGGAGATTTTTAACTCAAAGTAGAGTTCTAAGTCCTTTGAATTCTTCAAAATGGACATATTTGGCTTCTACTGAAAATAAGATGAGGATGTAAGAAAAAGTAGCTGCCTGGAGATGAGAGCATTAAGTATATCTCCCAGCTAAGTGTTTTGCCTAAAGTTGTTGATTTAGCCACAATAAAAATGAAAGTACAATAACAATGATTTGAAGAAAAGAGTTTTGTACAAGGGTCGCTTGGTCATGTCCACAAAGAACCCGTGATTGCTATTCTATTTCTTGGTATATAATTTTAGGTTTGAAAAGTAGTTAAACAGAGATGTAGTTACAAAAAATACTTGCACTGTGATCTCAAACGGAATACAATTTTGATTTGATTTTAAATCCATGATATCTGTAGCGTCTGATCCGCTTTCATTCTTGTAGTGAGACCTTACTGCCTGAAATCACTGCATATGTTCTCTCTATTGAAGTGGAAATAAACAAGGTGAAGAGGGAAGTGATGTATGCCTGTTGAACTACAAGAAATTTGCAAGAAACTGTTCACAGAAGAAGAGGATCTTCCACACGGAAGCTCAAAGTGAAAGGCAGTCCTCCCATCTGGAATGCATATTTGATCTTGTTCTATTACTGTTTGGAAGATGTTCTGGAGATTAATATTGAGTTCAAAATTACTTGGGATAATGATCATTTTTTCAAGCCCTTGATGTAAGGCTTCTGCTTGCCACCAAATTAATGACAGTCTTTTATGGTAATAATCAAAGGAAGCAAGAATGACTCAAAGTCCTAAATTTGGACGAAAGATTATTTCTCAGAGTAATAACTCACCAGTTCCTCAATCACTGCTTTCCCCAGTGAGCACTATAGAGAGGGATTTACAGAGTTTTCTCCAAGTATGGGAGGAACTCCTAGTCAGGACTTTCCAGTCATCTGACTTATGTCCTTACTGCTGCTCTTCCTCTAGTCATTGAACTACAAAAACTTGTTTTCTAAGGGTTAATATGAGTCCTTAAGTTTAGAGTGGGACACATGCAACACTGCAAGAACATCCTCTTGCAGCTAATATATACACTTAATATTTTTTTTTATATCAGGTAGTCCATGAAAGATTAATAGTGCTTTGAGACTGGCTTTGTTTTCTTTACCAACATCTTTATTGCTCATTTTTCACTTAAGTGCTGTATGCAACCTCTTATTAGAAACTCAAGGGGAGCAAAATGCCATGTTAAAGATCAACTCATTCAGACACAACGATCTATGAAGGCACCAGAACTGGCCATAGGCTGTGTATATACTGCATTTTGGTAGGATCACATAACTTTCTGCCAGTTCCCCAGGCTCAGTGATGCTCTTCCACCCACCCCAGCTGCACCTTTATTGAAGATGCCTCAGGTGTGTCCATACCACACTTTTGCAAGGAGACACACAAGGTGTGCATACCCTTGTTTACCTTGTTCTTCATGCATTTCTGGCATGAGACACCTGCTAAACTAGAGCTGAGGTCCTACCTAAACAAAATGAAAGCCTATTCTTGGGTTTTCAGTTGCATTACGTACTGTTTATAACTTTGCTTTTAAAGCATGGTTGTTCCACTCATAAAAGTACCAGGATATGTCATCCATGAAGGCTCCCTATTTGTTCTAAAAAAAGCACATGCACAAGGAAAAAGAAAATACAGCAAGTAGCATGAAAAACATAGAAATGGATGGAGACATGCCTAAGGACAAGGCAGGCTTTGTAAGATCACATCATCTAGCATTTGAACCTTGTAAAGATTCATTAATGTCTCTTACGAAACCTGAAAATGGCAGTCATTTGTTGCCATTCTTCTAAAGATTATGCAAAGACTGAAGGTCTATGGGCCCTAATTGATTAATGTCAAGGCTCCTTCAGGTTTAAAAGCCACAGTAAATAAATTCATGTACCAGGGTAGGTGGTATGAAAATACTGCTTATTGCTTTTTATGGACAGTCATTTGGACTTCAATGTTACCTGGAGAATAAGAGAGTAACTTACTAAACATACCAGAGGAAGATGCCTGTTAGAGCCTTAAACTTATATCTGCTTTTGCCGTCGATTATCATTCACCAGTTCTGTTCTCTGTTAAAATAATATTAAGCTGATGTTTTAACTAAATTACCAACTTCACTAGATCTCTTTCCAGTTCCAGTTTTCACCTGACGTTCATTTCACAGGGCATGTCTCAGCATTACAAGTCTGGTACATTTCCTTCACTGAACTACCTATCTCACTGAAAGCTGCTGCTCTACCCCTTGTTTTATAAAAAAAGTAAAAGGTCACCACCATAAAATATCAACTTTGCTTAGAGTCAAATAAGTGTCATGCGTGTCTCTAGCCCTACTTTCAGTATTCCCATTTTCTTAGAGCACTTTGCTAACTACCTCACTTCAGTGCCTTCCTGACTGCCTCCTTGCAGCTCACCTAGGGTCATCCAATATCACCTTCTATTGGACCTCAAGGCTGATTCTGATACTATCACTTGCCCTTCTTCACTGTCTACAAACATGCTGGAAGAAAACTGTAGAAGACTAACTATTGCACTGTATAGGAGATACAAGCTGTAAAAGAGCATCAGCAGACAGAAATGATACTTTAAAAAACTAAACAGTTGGATATTTTGCAAGAATGTGTTTTTTCTCTTGAAGTGAAAAGCACAGCAGGTTTCTCTCATATGATTTTTGGTTGCTTGTCTTAATGTCTTTACCTAGTAGGAGATCACCTTAGAGTGGGAATTAAAGTCATTCTCCAAATGATTTCATCCCCTGTTACAACATTGTTTTGGTGATTTCATGAGCAGTCAATCTTCTCAGTCTTGCCATGTATACAGATCCTTATCTTGTCTTTCCTCATCCGTGTGGCTTTTTCCAATGAGCATCAACTCTTCCATTTTATGATAAGCTTTCTTTCATTTTTTAGACTCTCACATTAGCAGATTTCATCTCAGGCCAACAAGAGAGAAACTGGCCAATGGAAAAGACTAGTCAAGGGTGAAATGGGTGGGGAAAAGAGACGAGGATCAACTAAGACTACAAAAATTACCAGTCAAAACAAGGCACATTATGGAGAAAATGTTTCAAATTAAGGAAAATAAGGAAAAAAAAGTAAAGAGGGGTAAAAAAAAAAAAAAACTATAAAAAGAAGCTCAGCATCAAAGTTAAAACAGACTATGAGAATCAACTTACATCCCCAAAAGCTCATACACATATGCAAACATGACTCTTCTGGGAGCAGCATGGGAGTTGTGTGAGAAGAATATTTTACCATATAAAGATCTTAGGATGACAGCAGGTCAGTGGCAAAACGATAATTTGCTTAGAGGGTGCCAAGTCCTAGAAAAACAAGTGAGATAATCCCTTCTTATTTAGAGAAACAAAGCTTATGATTCACTGCATGAAATCTAGAACCAATGGGTCAGAGCTCAACATTAAAACTTCTCTCTATAAGTACTATCCCAACAAATGGAAAAGCAGACCTGAGGAAAGAAGATAATGAATTATACATAAGCATTTCTGCAGTATTCTAAGCATTTTTTTTTTAAGTATAGGAATGAATGTGCAAGCAGCTTCTTTTTGTGTGGCAAGGTCTGCTTAACAGCCTGGTGCAACTGAAACCCTGCCTGTTCTCCACATCCCCAGAGCATGTGCAGAGACTGGAGACCAGCTCTTAGGAACTGAGACCGGCTGCACCATGGAAGAGTAAATGCAAGTATGAGATTGGGAAGGCTCCCTGAAACACCCACATTTTTCTTTCCCATAGCCAGTATCCTGACAGTGTATTACTGAAATCTTCAAAAGGCAGGATTTTGGAACATATTTATATATATTTACACACACCAGGAGCATACATATATTTGCGTGTATTGTAAACTATCACCATTACCAAACAAATCCGTGGAGCATGGTGTTAGCCAGGTAGTAGAGATCTTGACAAATATGGAATCAGTGGAAGGTCTGTACAAAGAGGCACTTAGAATAACAGAGATGGAAGAGAAAGATTTGTAGGAGCTAGGTGTGTCCAGGTAAATATGCAATTTCAGGTACCTACATTTAGGAACATTCTCTCCCTTGAAACAATACCCTTCTGTTTACTTCTGTGTTCCTACCTAGCACATACCTATATATTTTACTTTAATGCATCTTTCAGAAATGGCCAGGCTATGTATACTGGGCAAAGAATGCGAAGTGACTCCCTCCTAAAATGAGACAGAAAACGTGGGAACTGGAACTACAGATATTATAAAAAGAATACATGCTCTGCCAGGTGCATGGGCTTTCACCATGAAACACAGTATTTTTACTGGAATATCTTCTCTTTCATGTGAGCATGCCCTGTTGAGAGTTATGGCCATGTTGTATTACATATAGCTACAGTATAAAGGACAGACAAGATCAATATCTCCTGTGTAAATTATGCATCTTTTTGGCTAGACTTTAATCTGTTCCATTTACGCTCATGACTCATTTCTTATGTGTAGCTGAGATTTAAGGCACTGCATTTGAGTTAAAGACCGTGAAATTACAATATTTTGACAAATCAAAATGGTTAGTGTTCAAAGTTTTCTACTTCAGTAGCACCATAGATTTTTAATATGCTAAAATTAGTCACCAAGTATTATTAGAAATTAGTCAGTGGTTTTAATGAACCACTCTTTTCCCCATTAAACAAAAAAGAGAAATTTGAAAAGAAATTTACATCAAATAGGCAACTCTCTAAAATTCTTACTTTATGTTTCATTTACAATCAACTTTTCTAAAATCCTGCTAGCCTGGATTGAGCTCTCCCCAGCAGATCTTCCAGCTGCACTTCCATAGCACTATGTCGCTGTCTTTCTCACTCTGCCTCAGAACTGGCCTGCATTTGGCAATTCCACCCCAAATATGAACTATCTGAGGTGTTTATTCCTGTGATAGTATGGATATAGACAGATCTACCCTATAATTTCTCTTTGATGATGCTGTCTTCAAGCCAGAATCATGGTCCCAGTACACATATTATGCTAGATGACCAACACACATAGTTATGGCACAGAGTTATGGCTTATTCCCAGTATCTAAAAACCCACAGACAGTCCACCCCCAAGCAGGATTGCAGATACTGGTTTTCAAGACAGTTCATTTCCATGACAGACAGAAGTGAGGGTGATAGAGACAGGTCAGCAAACTGCCTGTTTGTGAGCAAGCTGAGCCTTCTGGAAGACTAGGTTTTGCATACCCTAGCTCTGCCATGGCAGAAAAAGGAGTGCAACCTCCTGGTTGCGTACTCCCATATGTTTTCCAAGAGTCTTGTGAAAAAAGAAATGGGTGGCAGCTGATATGATCAGAAAACGCTAGTCCAGCAAGTATATTCACCATCTAAGAAAAACCCCAGCCATTAGCTTCCACCTGCGTCTGGTGACAGTAGATGAACGGGTTGCATGTCAGTTTCTGCGTGAAGTCCAGGAAGCTGTGATGTGCTGATTGTTTTATTTTCTCACCTATACAGCTTTGCAAAAGACTTCCATATATGCAAGACAAAGCTATTGTCTGTAGTTTTGACCCCACCCTCTATGTCCTTAAAGGTGCTGGAAAATTGATAAACCTATAATGCAGGAGTTGCAAAGTCAGGAGATACAGACGCTGGTCCAGCAGAGAAGGGAGCTGACTCAGCAGGCCTGGCACCAGTAACAGAGAGATTAGTTTAATCTAGAGCCAGAAGTGGGAAATAGTTCTTTCTCAGCAGCCACCCTGCAACAGTAGTTTCTGGTTTATGAGCCCTGAGGGAGAGCTTGATGGACAGCAGTGCTGTGAGAGCTATTTGTCAGGAGTATCCAGTCTGATCCTGAGCCTTCCTTTACTTTTTGCTATTTACAGTGCAAGCAAATGACGTAAATTCTGGGCAAACCCAGCTATCTCAGGGGGAAGTGGGGCTGGAGTGACCTCTCTGGCAAATCCCTCATGTCTCAGGTTCTAAGAAAGAGCCTAAATTAGATTGGAAGTTCCTCTAGGGCAGGTGAGTGAGCAGGATTCAGCTGAGAGCATCCAGCCAGTACTTGGGATTTGGCATGCTAAGATTCTCAAGGTATGTTCCTAAACACTCCTGGGAGGTGCTGGGGTTAGTAGTGGATGTTCTGTGTTTCTTCTGATGAGTATTGTACACAGGAGAAGGAGGCACCTTGGTTCAGTTTGTATTTTTCTGTCCAGCAGAAAATAAGGCTTTTCTTAGATGTGTTTTCATCAAGGCACAAACAGCTTGGGTATCAGACTCAGCTCCTCCTCAGAGGCCACTCTGCATCCCATGCACTATGAGCACCTTTCCATGAACACCCAATACACTTGGGCTTGACTAGCTCAAAGAATGGCATCAGAGCCATTAGAGCTGCCTCATATGGCAAGTGTTTGTCAAAATTATGTTCTATGTAGAACTTCAGACAAGTCAGGGCTTAAAGCATGGAAAAGACAGGGATAAATTAATTTAAAGATTTTTCCAAAATATCTATTCATGCAGTATGTGACAGGACATAACACTTAGCCAATACTATGGGGCAAAAGACTTTTTGCTTCCACAGACAGTCCACATAAGGATGTTGAAAAGAGTAGATGCAGACAGTCTTAGGAAACAAACTAAGAGAACTCCCAGCACTGCATAAAAGTCTGCAGGGTAGATCAGAGAAGTGAGATTAATAGGATGTAATGGGATCTCCAGAGGGATGCCTGCATCTAAGGAGATACCTATAGCACTGTCTTCACTGAATATAGTGAGATGTTTTTCAGATCTCTGTCTTATACCTCCAGTGGCTGCCTGGAGACATCACTTACAGCTGTTTTTTCTCGTGACTTACAATAACCCACACAAAGTTTCTCTCAGGCAGGCAGAGAAACCCTTGTCATCGTGACCACAGAGGCTGGTATGCTAAGTATCTCAAGTTAAAATTGTGCTGTAGAACATTACTTCATCGTCTAGACTTACCAGCTCTGCAACAATTTAATCGAGGTTACATAAGCTACATAAAGCTCTTCACAATAAGATAAGCCTTACCAGAGTATTAAATAAGGCATAATAGCATATACTGATGGGTGGGAAAAAACCAAAAACATTTTGTTTCCATAGCAATGGGAAAACTGAGACCAGTTTTCAAGGTCTTTGCTTGCTTTCTTTTATTGTTATTGCTGGTTGTAAAACATGTGAAGGAAGATCAGCTAAAGTGCCTCTACTCTAGAAGGAGATCCAAAAATCCATCATTCAAATTACATCATCCATCAAGGATTAGTTTCCAGGAGTCTGGCTTAGCGTTGCTTGAAAAATTACTTTAAGCAGTCCACAGGTGGGAATGGACATACAGAGCAAGAAGAGCAAGGCAAATGCCAGTCTTCCTCCAACCATCAGCACTGAAGCAATAAGATTAGATTGCCAGCTAAATATCATCTCCAAATTGAAATGTTCTCAGGACTCATTTTATTGTACAGATCAATTACACAGCCTCCTCCAGTCAACATTAAAAAAAATCTACCTTGAAATTTATCTGAAACTCTTTCAGCTAAGCCTGTTCTGTGTTTGCTGAAAGTGCCATGGGACCATTCATGCCCTGTGCATTGGTATGCAAGGAAGATTGATCAGGGGCCAGGCAGCCCAGGAGAGGTGAAGAGCTACAGCTGCAGAAGAGCACCTCCTACAGTCTCCACCAAGCAGGGAAGCCTCGCTCTTATTCTCCCATTAGGACTCTGGCATCGGTCCAGCTGTTGTATGAAATTGGTAAGCTCCTGAGACTTCTGTTGTTACCTGGCCTCTCTGAAAGCTGTATTTGGGACTGCCAGCGTTATGTCACTAGGAAAGGTTTATGGAGTCCCAGGTCATTTCTAGATAGTCCCAATCATCTTTCACGATGTTCATAACCTACCTGAAGAACAGAGGTAGTACAAGACAAGACCAGATGTATTTCTCCTCATTGTTGCTGCTATTGTTGCTGCTATTGTTACATCCTTTAACTGCATGTGGATTTTGTGATGGAACTGTCATTTTTCTTCACCACTGTCAAACAGTGAAGGGTAAAAAGCACTCATTCTTAGAGCAATGCACTACTTAGTTTTCTACTCTTATGTACACTTAGTACACTTAATCTACTTAGTCTGACATGGCAAAGACTCAAATGGCTAGTAGGGGGCAAGATGGCAGTTCTGCTTCAGTCTCAAGTCAAGAAACAAGTATCATTTTCCTAACTGTGAATACTTTGAGGGAGGGAAACATGTTCTGGGATAAAATTCCCCTCTAAAAAGGGAGACAGGCTGAGCTGGTACAATGTAGTAGATTACAAATTGTATTTGTTTGAGTAAAAGGTGAGAGAGACTATTTGCCTCTTAGTCTGTAAAGAAGGCCACTTTTACTTACGGCTTGACCATGACAATTTATGTGATTAAATTCTGAAATACTTGTGTAAGAATTTGGAAGAATTTGTGTATCCGTTAAACATTAGAATTTTCTTTTTGGTTTAGACTAAAAGGATAGTCATTTTTTCATATCAGATACTGATGAATTGTAGGCCCATTACCTTAGTATTTTCTAAGTCTAAGCTTGTGCAGGTAATTGGTATGCATTTTTTTTCCTTGCCGTCTTGGGAATTGTCTGTCTTTGTCTACTTTCTCCCTTTTCATTTAAGCATTTTACATTGGTTTTTTGTCTGTTTTAAAATGGCACATAATTACTTACAGTCTAAGACCCAGCAGAACATTCAATCACTTACGTAATGTATGAATGTTACAGGTTTACTAAAGGGTAATATAAAATCCAAAAATGTCACCTGGCTAATTGTTTAATAATACTCATGTATTCATTATGCTACATCCTGCCACAGATGAATAGGTGTAGGCAACTTACAGAGAAAAACTTCAAGCCCTTTGTTCAATCTTCCTGTCCTCAGAGTCTGCCCTGTGAGCAGTGTGCACTGGAAAACTGGATTTACACAGCAGTAGACAAAGCTAGGTAATATAACCTATTGTCAGTCTCCTGATATTTCCATTGAAAGACCCTATTTTGGTTGTCTCTGCCTAGGTATTTGGACTAAAATGTTCTAGGCCAAGTTCTGTGCCTGAGGCTGAGTTTTATTGGAAGCATTGCAGGGGAAAAGTACTCTGCTGTGTCAGAAAGTGGAGTTGGAGGAGGGGAATGGATTGCTTTTTCCACATTACCAAAACAGTTTGAATACCTAAACTGGAATCTGCTCACCACTGTTTTTCTCAGCCCTTGCAAGGTGCTGCAGCTGATCAAATGGCTGGATCTGTGTGACTATGGAAAAAAGCACCTGGATGATGAAAATTGCAGTGGAACAGATGTGTTTGAGTAAGACAGGTTTCAGATCTCCATTTTTGTTTCAGTGAAACTATTCCCAGCTAGAAAAAGAGGCTAGCTGTAACCATTTAGAGAGAAATTGGTGTCACAGCAGAGGAGGACACAGTATTGGGATGAGATACAAAGAATATGTACTTGAGGGGGGAAAAGGAGAAAGGGAGGGAGAAGACAAAGGGGAAGTGAGTAACACAGCCTTGATTTTCCACCAGACAGCACTCTTCTATTTCAGACCCAAATGGAGACAGATTGGTATTTACCCAGTGATGGAGATTGTGTATTGGAACGGAAATATTCAATACTGTTGATTGACCCTGACATGTTAATATAGTGAGTATGACTCCTCTATAGCAGCACTGGTTTCCTCAGTTCTTGGAGTGGTTAGGTCTGGAAAATATGCAGGAAAATAAATAAATATAAATTGCAAAGTCAGATATATAAAACTAGATTAAAGATTGATTCTGTATTTCTCATCACATGCCACGTGGGACTGATCAATTTAATTTCTCACAGCAGTTAGTTGCCACATTCTGCTTACATGCTTGGAGCAGAGACAAACAGTGACCAATGGTCTAGAATGGGCAGAAGGGCTGAGGGGAAGAGCCTGGACATTTTTCAGTTTGCCTGGCTCTTGCTCTCTCTCAAAAGTATGGGAAGAATTGATTTTGCATCTATAGTTTAAAACCAAACAGTTGGTAACAATACTGTTAAATGCATGTGTATATATAATTTACCATTTGTTCTTAATTTCAAACCTCCATTTTAGACTCTATCGATAAAGAACAAATTTCTTTAGACAGGCTTTTTTATTTCTACGTTCATACTTGATCAGTGCAGCAGGCAGTGAATACTAGAATCCTCTCTCCTCCCTTCCTTTCGTCCTCCCTCCGTCCCTCCCTCCCTCCCTCACATGGAGGATGTATTTACAAATCATGTTTTACAGGAGACTTCCAGACTCTAAACAACTATAAGCAATGCAATGAATCACAAGCACAGACATAAAGCATTCACAGGAAGTAACTGAAAGCTCTCAAAAAAGTGACTGAAAAAACAAACATATTCTGTGGTGGTGTTGGAAGTGGTGGAGAGGCAGGAAATGCTCATTTCTGAACCTGTTCACTCTGAGTTGTTTGAGGCATTGCAAGGAAAACAGCAAGCAATTCTACCTTCCATGGGATGTTTTTCATCAAATGAAGGATGCTAGCCAGAGACTAACCACTTCATCAGATGTCAGGCTCAATGTGCTCTTCCCCACCTCTCAAGGAAATGTGCTCTGCAGTCACACTGGTTAAGGGGAGGGAAAAAAAAGGCTTATTTTTAGTGATATCCATTAGAATCACTCAGATTTCCGGCAATTCAGAGGCCAGCAGCCAGCCCTGAGGCCGAGCGTGGCAGGTGGGGACTTGGTGTCTCCAAGGTGACACAGTGCTGGGCAGGAGGAAGGAGCCAGATGGCCCCAAAGCCCAGCACCAGGGGAGCTGCCTCAGGAGAAGGAGCAGCCACTGCTTTAGTACCAAGGACGAGGACTGGGGGAGGGGGAAGAGCACTCTCAGAGCTTGGACCAGCCAGCTCCTATTCAAATGCCTGCTGCTCCCTTTCATTAGAAAGATAATCAGACTCGAAGTCAAAAGCAGTTGTGCTGATACTTTTATTTCATAACCCACCCCAAATTGTAGATTTCATGAGAGCCTGAAGAGATGGGATTTAACAAATCAAACAGCAATGTCCACTTAGGCAGTATTACTTTCAGCTGTGTATGCACCTTTGCATCAGAGCATCTTTGGGACCTGCTCCATCCATTCCTGCAGCTCCTCACAGGCAGCCAGATCTGCTCTATTGAAGTGCAATGTCATTTACTCAGTGCAGCCTGTGAGGTGACTCAGGTCTAGAGTGCTCATCAAAAACAACAATATGAATACATTAATAGGACACAGCTTTCGGGCATATCAACAATTACGTGGAGCACAGTACAAGTCTTGACAGAAATTATGTTCTTACACATTAAAAAGATTGAGAGCTAAAAATCAGTTAATGGTAAAATGGAAAAATATAAAAGAATACCACAAATAAAACCCATCTCTGCTGTGGGCATATTTCTTTTTAGGGCAGAGATCATTTCCAGAAGCTGCAGAAAGAAACAATTGTGAGTCTGCCAGACAATCTGTGACACAAAAGCCTGGAGTGGAATGATAACCAGAGAAAAGCACTTTATTCCCTTTACGTGATATATTTGTTTTCCCATCAGAAACCACAGAGCCATGATAAGCTGATGTTAGAATTCTGCAGCTCTTTCCTTATGATGGATAGTTATGGAACAGAATACAGCTGTATTAAAAACTTCTGGTGGTGAAGTTTAGCTGTCCCTGTCCAGGAAGGGCTCTTTTTAACCACACAGGGAGCATCTCTGGGGTGTGAGACAGAAAATGGCATATATAGGTCTTACAGTAGACTAGGGAAGGAAGATGAGCAATTATGGTAACCAAGAAAGGGCTTCATGGAGCTCATTGCTATTCTGGGACTGCAGTTGTTTTGCAGTTTTATAGGAATGTTTTTTCCTCTAATGCAGTTTCTAGCAGATTCCCTGCAAACAGCTCATTTCCTTGAGCCATGGGTGAGAGAAATATTTCTGACCTAAAAACAGTATCTAACCTAAAAGCATCTCAGAAAAGAATGGGGAAGTGAATTGGGAACAGTATTTTTTTGTAGAAAATGGTTTAACCAATCTTTCTGTCTTTCTTTCCATGATGTGTATGAGTGTCTTCTAGACACTGAAAACCCACAGAAAAAGACAGTCCTCTCTGAAGCAACAAACTGCAGAAGGTGCTGCTCCGAAGTGTTACTGCATGCTTAGCAGAAGCACAGAAGTGATTTATCATGTAATGGAGCACATAAAGCTCTCATTTGAATTAGCCATGTAAGGGACAAATATGGTTAGCAGCCCAAATGAACCCACTGAAATTTGAGCATTTAATTAATGACTTAAATCAGTAATGAAACTACCTATGTTAATCTTTCAAGAACAGTCATTAATTTTTTCCTAAGCTCAATCAGGACACTGATAAACAGGGAAAGTCAAAACATTCTTTTCTTCATGAAGTTCCTTACCACAGAGATTTTCAAGCTGCAGTGAATTAGCTAGTGCGATATTAATTCCCTTTTCTTTTAGCTAAGCATGAGGGGATACAGCAGAGGAAAAGAGAGATGGAAATTAATAAGTGTGTATCATCGTAAGAAAACTGAGACATTTTAATTTCCCTCCCAAAAAAAAAAATTTTTAAATAAACACTTTTTTTTCCCCTAATGCAATTGCACCTAATTCTGTCTTGTGGTTATCAAGAGCACGCACTCAATTGCAAATAAAAGAAAAGTCATTCACTTGAGGCTGGAAATAGAAGAGATTGTGAAGTTTCTTTGAAAGTAGTCCACTCTCTGAAATTGCAAAACTTCTTTCTATGTGAATAATTTTTGTCAGCACTGAATTCATTTTATCCATACTAATATGGGCTGACACCATAAATTATCACTTTGAAAGTCAGTGACCAGATTTTTTCTGTCCAGCTACTAAAAATGAATACCATAATGAATTACAGCCTTTTCTTTTACTTTCCCCCCCTCCTTTCTTAGTATATATATATATATTAAAGAAAATTTTGGAGAGGAAATAAAAGCTCCTTCAACATTTTCCCCATCTCCAAAGTAGTATACACCACATAATGGCTCTATTTGCCTCTTTTGCAAACGCTTAAGTAGTATTACAATGTAATATTCTCCTCCTGGCTACGGTTTGGTATAAAGCCCTTACCAGCTACATCAGAGTATTCTTTTATTTTGTCCATCAGGGAGTTCACAACTCTCAGTACTCAAGGATGCTGGGTTTGCACAATTCCCAGTGTGCCTTTTGCTCTGAGATGTGCCAGGAGTTTTTTGCACAATGCTGAAGCTCAGTTCTTTAGGATACATTCTGAGAAGTTCTGCTCTTAAAACTATTTTGGGAGAAAAACCAAAAAAATTTATGACTGGCTTCTCAAAAGACAGTCATAACTGATACTGAAGAGTTAAATCTTTCCCTAAGCTACCTCACATGCATGTTTCTGAACACCAGCAGGGCAAAAGGAGCCTGCCTAGATAGCCTCCCTCTACTTTAAACAAGCAAGGCTAGAAATTGCAAAAGCTGACTTGCCAAGAAGGAAAGAATTCAGTTTACAGCAATGCAGTTGTTCGATCTGCTGCAGACTAACAGAGTATTTGACTGAGGTCACATTTCCAGAGTGTACAGCAAATGCAGACCTGTAGACCTGACTCTTCAGAAAGTCTTGGAATTGTTTACATCTCATAGTATTTTTTTACTCCTTCTTTTGACCTAGTAAACATAGGAAAAAGAAAAAGCATGATGATTTAAAGTAGTCAGCTTTTTGTCATTGATTAATCTATTTAGACATCTAAAGGAGTTTACGGTCTGAAGATGCAAAAATTCCCAAACCCTAGTCTTTTTGTAGACCCCTGAAAACACAGGTTGCCTCAGTGTGATTAGAGGTATGGAAATAAACTGAGGCAAAAGTGGAAATGTAACTTATAAGTTAAACAGCATGCTCATGATATAGCTATGTTTAAAGGTCAAAAATCATAGTTTGACAGTCTGGAATAACCTTTAGTCTAAAATTAGACAATTAACCTGGAAATAAAAATCTTGTCAATCTAGAGTGGTTCATGTTATTGCACATTACCTTATCAAAGTTCCCTTCCAGTGACACTCACTGACTGGTACAATTTCTATGCACTTGGCATGCAGGGTACTCAGTTTTTCTCTGGGAAAAACTAGCTGTAGCTCTGTGCTGCCAAACACAAATGAAGAATTGCTATCCTAAGACGACAAACTGAATTGAATTGAATTGAATTGAAGGAAATTGAAGGAAATTGAAGGAAAGCATGCCACCTCAGGTGTCTTTGCTCCGGTGTTCCTGCCGAGTTGCATGAAGGGCCACACTTTACATCTGGGTCAGGTCATTGGTGGTACTTTACCCTGCCCTTTGTCTGGATCACACCCTCTCCCTACATTCAAAGCCATAACAGTGCTTTGTTAATCATAAATCATAAATTCTCCTCCCAGAGAAATAACAGGAGGAGAAACATAAGAGTACCCTAAATCTTTACTGTTACTTTTTTGATACACAAAGATAAAACAAAGTGATGTTTTAACAGCAGCCGCCATGACAAAGTACACACATATTTACATGAAATGGTGCAGCAATTCTCCCAGAAGGAAAATGAAATTAGGGTTAGTATGGTGATGACATTACTATAAGTCAATGACATACAACACAACCTTTCCAGTAATACAAGGCTTGCTAGATTCCATCCCTCCTTTCCCCTGTTATGGGAAGTTTTGTTTCACATTTGATCTTTTCTCCAGAAATCAGGTCTACAGGTATGAAGTTCACAGTGTCTGTGAGTAAAACAACTACATACAACCAAACAATATTAGGTCTAAGATTGCATGCTGACTGTGAAGGGGGAGAAAAGAGGTAGCTGGAATACCACAGACAGTAACAGGAGACTGACCACAGACTCATTTTAGTCTGTCTTTCTGCAGTGTGGAATAGTCCCTGTGTCATATTGGCTGGGGAGCTGATAGATGAGAAAAGCACTAAAGGGCATTATTTTCTCTCCCATCATCCTGTCTTTAATGATCACACATTCAAACCAGTAATCTGTGGTGGTACATGATGTGAGATGGCACAGAATTGCTTCGAGTTATATGGGTAATGTCTGACATAGAGGGAATAGCTTAGATCAGTGTTTAAAATTTAATTTTCTAGACATTTCAAATTATTCTTCACTTAACACTAATTTAATATTTAGATATAAGTCACTTCAGGGAAGGGGAGATGGAGGAAATGTAACTATGATGCCAATGACTGGGTGGTTAGAATAAAACAGCTAATCTAGAAAGTCAAAGCAGTATAGAAGATAGAATTTAGAGCAACTGTTCTTACTGGCTTAAGTGGAGAAATTACAAAGACAATTCTACTGTTTCAAAATACAATTGTTGAATTGAATGTCATAAACCTTATTGCTGGCTCAGAAGATAGAGTGGTATCACTGAGCACCCAAGCTTTATAATTCTAAATTTCTTAGCTACTGAGATTCCACTCCTAGAATATCATGTCTCTGTTCTTATTAGAGCCTATAGCAAAACCAGGAGGCAAACAGCAGAGAAACGTCTCTTTAGGAAAAAAAAAATAAATAAATAAAAGAAGAGGAGCACAAACCAAAAATTGTCTTCCTAGTTATAACAGAGATTTATTATCCCCTTGAGAACCAATTGAAGCAGATTGCCATCTTCCAGATGTAAAGAACTACCTAAATGAACCAGCAGTATTAAATTGTTCTGAAGGGGTAAAAAAAAATCTTGTAACCATGTTGCTGCAGGTGAGATACTGAAAAGAAAAGACTGAAAGGAAGTAGAAGTACAACAGATTGTGTCAGTTTTTTCCCTGTTCCCTATGCAGGACCTATCACAGAAACAGACTGCAGTGAGAGGAGTGATGGGCTGGTCACTAGAGATTGTACATCTGTAGTAGTCCCTTCATCTGGAATATGGACACAAAGGCTTAAATATAATTTGCTCTGTGGATAGTTCTACCTGTGCTGGTTTAACCCAAGAAAACCGAATTATTCTGGTTATCTCCACAGCTGAGATGTCCAGCATTGCATGGGATACGCAGATCCTGGAGGAAGTTTGGACACCAAAACCAAATTCTGCCACTCTCACTGAAAACAAAATAAGACCAAACGAATGAAGAAGGCTCAACACTTCTATAATCAAGCCATAGGAATCTGCTGCTGTGACATTAAGTGAAATGTTTCTCGTCTATTCTCAGGGGAGCCTGTGCAATGTACAGTGTCTGCTTCTGCTTTCTTTCTGTTCTGCTGGGCATCAACAATCCCACCAGAACACCTTCTCTATTGTACATGTTCACCATGGATCTGTGAAAGCAGTGCTTTGTAGCATGACCTTTCCTAATGAAAGAAAGTTTAAAAAAAGTTTAAATTTTTAAAAGTCACCACAAAATCAACCCACACATTTTCAAGGGTGTTATTTAAATGTAACAGCAAATCTTTGTCATATTGTCAAGAGAGATTTCGGTATTTTTAGAAACTAGGCAGCCAAAAATAGAAGAGTAAGTCTAATATTACTCTGTTCTCTTGACATATAAGCCATTACAAAACCAGTTTAAACAGACTTTCTAAACGTATCTAAAATATTTTTCTTCTCTTGTTTTATGCTACCATTCACCAATTAGAATATGTCTTGATAGAACAATGTACAATATAATTCAGGTTATATCCTATTCCTTTTGGAAATTCACAAAAGTGAAATAATCATTTGCTAGACACCCTAAACAGCAGGAGTGCAAATAAATTTATTTTTTAAAAAGAAAGGGAAGGAGAAAATCTCAGATATAATTCTTACAGTCTCTATTCATAATTATTTATGTCAGATGCTCTATGGTTTTGAATTGCTAAAATAAGTCCAAGATTCGGTAAATCAGGGGCAGGAGGGGTGAAGGAGGTAGGAAGGAGAAGCAAATGTTTCAAAGTGAAACTGTTGAGTGCAGTTCATTTGGTCAGTTAATTTGACACAGCCAGATTCCCAGTGCTCCCTGGATATTGCTTTTCTAAGGTCTTTTAGTAGCTGGTTTAAAAGAAAAAGTTTAAATTACAATGGAATTTCATTGCTATGGCTATTACCATTATGTTTGAGAGACAAACACATGCTATTCTACTATCTTAGCTTCTTAGGTCATAAAAGAGCAAAGCAGGCAAAGCCAGGAGATAAGACAAAATCACTACTTGAATTGAGGTTGATCCTGGATTTCTAAACTGAGACTTACATTTTTCTCTTACCACTGTCTCTAATTGTTTTTATTTCCCTTTCGGTATAGTGTGTAACTTGCTTCAAGAAAGCAGAGAATTTAGAACAATAAAATACCTTTTCAGAGCAAAGAAAAGTTCCCACATAAACACAGGAAATGAGAAAAAGAATTATCCAATTGTATATAAATTTCAAATGTGTCCTCCAAAGGAAGCAGAATCAATTGCCCAAGCAAAACAGCTGGCTCATTTGACCAGCTTTTTCCCTGTGTTCTAGAAGAAGGGGTAAAAAAACCAGTTTTCTTAAGAAAAGAAAACACAAATAAATAAAATTTTGGCAAGGTTAGAAAATGCAGGATTAACATCATGTTCAAAATATTTAACACAAGGGAAGTGTCCAATATTGCTCAGTGATGGGAGGAAAAGACAAAGGTAACTGAAGCAATGCATTTCTGTAAAAATCATACATTCATCAAGATGTTGTTCTGGTGGGGAAAAATTAATCAAGTAGGAAAAAGCCTAAGAATATTTCAGTCCTTCTATAAAAAGTATTGTTTGACCTACATGGATCCTGTGCTGTCTTGCATTCTTACATTCTTAAAGCAGAATTGTTGATATGTCACATAACTTGTAACTCAGATTTTTTTCCAGCCAGGTCCAACACTGTTCACCAGCATGCCTCACAGCAGAGAATTGCCAGACTAAATGAAATAAAACATTAGGAAAGTATTAGGACTTCTATGGTTACTTTTTTTGCTTTCTAGTCCCTGTCTCATTTTGTGAAAACAACACAGACTAGAAAAGTAATTAGGATAAAAGTAATTCCATTGCCAAATAAACTTAATGGTGTCATAAAATCAAAGTATGCAAGGAAGATTCAGGTCAAGTAGAATTCTAATGATGTACACCCCAGGAGTAGAATTCAAGGCCTACTCATGAACACAAATGGGAAAAGTATCATTGTATTAAAGCATCCATCATTCTCTTCCTCTTCTCCACAGAAATGAGAATTTCCAGAGAATAGCATATAAATCTAGCATCACAGATGTAGCTACAGCAATTCCTACAAGACATATCTTTGATAAAAGTACTATACTTGAAGCTGTATTTCTTGACTTTTACCACTAATAATTACCATATCTGGGACCCAGGCACACAAAATCATCTGAAATTATTTCCTTCTTTGCTATAATGAAAAAATATGGGCCTGTTTTTCCCATGTGTCCTCCATACACGTGCACTTATGCATACACACAAAAGCCATTTTATACCACCCTTTGAGGATCCAGGCTTTGCCCTTTCTCTCCTACAGAGACAGAAGATGCTCTCAAGAAAAACGATGTGAGTTTGAAGTGGGGCTGGGGAGGCCTGGCAGGGCAGGGACTGCTGGGGTCTATGTGCAGTGGTTCCCTGGGTGGAAACAGCTGCCCTGCCAGTGCACCAAGCAAAGGATTGAGGAGAAACTGTGTTGGTCTGCTGTTGATACAGTAGTCATCTCTGTGATTGCTAAAATTGATTCATGCACATATACTATTTTTCCACTTATGTTATTTTCAGGTGGATTTTCAGTTAGATACTGAATACTCCCACACAGTTAAATCTGTGGCAGAATTATCAAGCACTTTCCTGATATGCATGCTCTCCCATATATTTTCAGAATAATCAGGGGCATTCACATTGTGATGCTATCAAAAAACTCCTTTTGACAGGAATCCTTTCAACCAATTCTCCTTCCTGTTCCAGAGACAGGATTTGTGTCAGGTCAAACAACCCTCACATTTCTTTTGACAAGAGGACAATGACAGATTAAGCAGGCACTGAGAATGAGCACTGAGAATTGAGAGATGTTTCCTAGGGGGGAGAAGAGGCCAGCTCTCTTCTTGGAAGGCAAGTGCTTAGGAAAACTACTGGGCTTTTTGTCAGCAGGCTAACTCTTGATCCCAGTGTGCAGCTGGCAACTGTGTTTGCTTGGCTGGCTGTGGCTGCAGAGGCAGAGCAATCACGGCGCTGCGGTGGAGCAGAGGAGCTCCCAGCATGGCAGCATTGCTCTTCAGCCACTCAGCTGTCTCCTGCAGAATACAGGACTGCAAAAGAAAAAAATCATATCAGGTGAAGGGCATCTTTCATTTCAATTCTGTAATAAAAGTTCTTCACTGCAGCCCTTTTGTCCCTGCTGTAATCAAGGCACTCAACAGAGCAGTGACATCTTTACTTTAACCATATAAATAGTGGCTTTGAACAAATATACTACATATTTCATGGTGAAATAAGAAGTGAAATGGGTATTCTGTAAAATACTTGGGCTGTTTTAAAAGAATGTCCAATACATTGAGTCTCAGTACTGCAGCCCTGGGACAAAGCACAAGGTAGAAGTAACTTGTGCTATATATTACTGCATGGTAATCCAGCAAGCACTTTAAAATTAGCCAAACTTTCTTCACCCAAACAAATAATGAGTATTTATTCAGTATTTTGCCAGACTGTTCATCAAATTGTATTGATTTTTATCAGTCCATAGACATACCTCAGTTTGAACTTTACTTCACTCTTGATATAATACTGAGATTAAAAATGTTTAAAACGTAATGAAAGTGTTCCAAGCCTGGAAAACATTCCAGATAAGCTGAGTTTATTTGGTGGCTGACAAATACTCTTAATATCTGAGACAGAATGTCTACAGTAGCTTTTTAAGGTATCAAACCTTTTTTAATTTATTCATTTCAGAGGTCTTGTCAAGTAGAAACACATATGGGGGTTCTCGTAAACTCAGTGGTAAGAAGCAAAATACAGGAACTAAAGCAATAATATTTGGCATTCTGGAAAAGCAAAGACTGACGAAGACTGACAAATATCAAAATAAATTTTAAAATATCATAGCATATGTTCCTACAGCATCCAACATATCTTCTCAAACAGGATTAACTGAATAATTCATAAATGCTGCAGATGGGGAACGAATGAGTTTCCTATACTAATCTTTGTGAAAGTGATTACCAGCATTGCTTGGGGTTCCCAGTGCTCCCTTTTACACTATGAATAGATGTTTTACTTCAGTTTCATAAATGACCACTCATAAGGGCTTTTTTCCTTCTGCGCCATCATTTATGTATGGAACATACACTGCAGCCAGCTATTTTTTTTTCTTTTGGTCTTGCAGTTTGTATTATTTTCAAAAATACAATTACAATTACAGCTGGGCATTTGTCTTCGACGGAAGCAGAAGATTTTCATGCATAGGACTGAAACCAAACTCTCGTTTTACAGGAAAAAGAGCATGCTAAAGCTGTTGATTCGATTTGAGATTGTGTTTAAGCTCAGGACTGCATCTTTTATTCTGAACTGTGTGTACAAAGGCAGGGACTTCAACTGATAATATCAATTTTATTACCTGTCAAATGTAGTTTATAGCAGGTGCTTTTTCAGCGACAGCACCCCCATCCCCAGAATAATTTAATCTCAAAGCCAAATAAAGATAATGTTCTTGTGCAATCAACAAGAATCCAATTAGTGTGTGTGTCTCCTTGGCTTTATCTCCACTCTTCAGGCATTACGACAGAGATCCAGCACTCGAAGCCTCTCTCAGCCTTGTGCAAGCAAACATTTCTTGGAGCAGAGGAGCTTTGCAGTGGCCAACACACTTGTACCACGCAGAGCTTTTGCACAACTCCTCTGCTTCTCATTCAGATGGACCCTGCTTCTATCTTTGCCTTCCATGAGTGGCCTGTGATCATACTACTCAAATATATTTGACACCCCCTGTGGACATTGTCAGTACAGTTTTCTTCTTTCCAGGTGGCAACAGGAAGTTCCCATTGGGAAGCAGAAGGCATTAAGTGCAAAAGTTCTGGGAATGAAACTGCTGGCCACTCACACAAGAACCGAGAATAGGGTAAACACCTGCAGGAACTTGAACAGGTTTCTGTTCCTCTTTTTCCCTTCCCTATGAGAGAAAGGAACCAATTTCTTTTCATTGCCGCATTTTCTTTAGGAAACTGAGGTAAAGGTCATGTGCTGAATGCTGAGTCACTGCTTTGATTTATGCACACGTTGCAGTTTGTGTTTTATCTCTGCATGTTGAGTAATCACGTGGCATTGCCAACCATTAGAGTCAACTTATCTCCACAATTAAAATAATTCTCCATAAATATACAGGAAATGCTTAGAATGACTGTAAAATAACACATAATTTTACGGATTGTTATTTTTAAAACTTGTTTTACTTAGTTTTCTATATTTGATCCTTTATAAGAGAAGAATGAAAAATAAGCAATACTGTTCAGCAGTACTGTTCATTTTTTTCTAAACTAAGAATTTTATAATTGTTTCCAAAAACTATTATCAGTTACAGTTTACTGGTAAAGAGACAATTGTGGAAATCATTGCAGGAAACCAGAGGCGCTATCTGGAGCTAAATTAATGTTTGCCTTCTAGCTCACTGATGGAAACAATTAATAAAACAGGAATCCTGTCAATTGGACACATGCTGCTTTTCCACCATGGAGGACGAATCTTTACTTTTCTCCCCTTTGTGTCCCAGAAAAGCATCTGGTTTAGCAAAACCATAGGTTTTTTCCCCTGTTTCTTTTGTATTTTGCTTTGGCTTAAATCAGTTCTGCATAGAGTTCCATTTGGGTTCAAGACCACTCAGTTCTCTGGGTCCTAAATACACTGCAGCTGTGTGTAATACTGCTGAGATATAAATAGATCATCATCTCAGCAGGTTTTAAAGCTACAAATAAGCTTATTAAAATTGAGACATTGCACACACTGCATTGAGTTCTATTAATGATTATCCTTCCATTCAGGCACTGAATTCAGTTATTCCATAGCGTTGCATGGAAAGGTGACAGTCAAAGTGATGTCTCTGGATCTAAGTTTTCAGTATGTATTTCTCTGAGAAGGAATAGCCACTTTTCAGCAGGCTAATGTTTGAGAATTAAAAGAATGTATAAGGAATTATTTTTTTTTTTGCTTAGAGGAAGCTTATCTTTATATCTTCCCATGCATCAAATTCAGTTTGGTAAAAAAGGTAAAATGTACAACAGGTGTTGCTGGTGCTGGTGGAGGTTTAGCAACTAGATGAACTAGTTAAACTCCCATCATGGTAAATACTGTTCTGTGTTTCAAAACCTGAATAATCATCTGTTTTAATTTCCAAACATCTGATGTAATAGTGATTTCACTTGGTAGTCTACCTTTTATGATTGTTTTCTCTCAGATAAACATTAGATTAGTCTCCTGGTGTCTAAATAGATGCTAGCATCTCTAAAGATGTAGAAGAGAAATGGAAATAGAAGACTTAGAGAAAACTTTCTTTTAATTTCTCCTTCAATTTCCCTTTTCTGGGATAATAGAGCTTTTCAACTTCTTTGAAATCTTACCAACTTTCCACTACATTTGCATTCTATAACAGCTTTATTTATATTTAGCATTTTTCTTTGGCTAGCAGAAGAGGTTATGATGCTGGATTAGTGCTTTATTCATAGCAGGATTTCAGATGAGTCACAGATATATCTCTGCAGCAGCTGTTGCAGACCTTGTAATGCCATTATGCCCTGACTGAGTGAGATGCTGCACTGAGGTACTATGGTTACTCTCTTAGTGATTTCTACAACACAGAAGCCCTTCAATGTAGATGATGGGAGACTATCAAAGAAATTTTGATGTAGAGCGTATCCTGCAGGAATAACGCACACAACATGCACTTTGCAAGTTTTGTGGCCTTTTCAGACCTTATATGGAAAAACACTGCAGAAGATGAGGAACATGCACTTGCAGAAGTTTGTAGCTGTGACCTGTCGAAAAAGATTCACTTCCTACATCATGGTAAAAAAGAAGCCAAAACAAATAATTTCCTATCTCAGTAAAAGAAAAACCAAAACCCAAAACCCCAAAACTCCCAACTAGCCAGTGAAACAAACAAGGGGAAAAAAAAACCACAAACCCAACAACAAAAAATAACCAAACAAAATGCTTCCTTGCTCATAGTAAGAAAAAAAAATCCAAAAAACAAAGAAGTAAAATAAATACCTCTTTGCTGATGATTTTTAAAAGTTCTATTTCCTTGTACATGATAAAACACCTCTGCAGCCTCACTAAAGACCATTAAAGTCTCTAAGAGCCTTTAGAGGTCCTGCTGAAAAAGTACACAATTGTACTACAAAAGGAAATAGATCTCATTTGATACCGGAAATTTGGTCAGGAATTTAGTTGAATGTCTGAAGAGGATTAGAAAGCATCTTATATATTCCCAATACCATTATAAAATTCTGAGTTCTGGGGAAGAGTTATCATAAGCGTAGACCCAGATAATGCTTGACATTTTAAGCTTCAATGCCAAGAACTCTGATAAGCTTCCACCCTTGAGTGATGCCATCCGCACAGGAATATTAATCACATATTTACCTCTAAGGTCTCATATGTTAAAATTGGCACACTCAGCCAAATTCAGATTTAGAGCAGATAACCTGCTACACCTGGACATAGGTACATAAAGTACAGCCAGTTATCCTAAGGACTCAGTAAATAACAGCTGTGATCACTTTTTTCTGTCAAGTCATCCAGTCAGGTGGTAGGCATTGCATTGGACTAATGGAAGATACATACCTGGCTTCTTGCATACATTTCTAACATTACACTTACTAGTCAATGCACATTTAATTTGATTTAATTCCACTGCCTTTATTTGAGTATATCTGGGGTTAATCTGGTGTATGAAGATAAAGCAATAGAGGACATGCATATAGAGATTTAATAGTAACAAGTTATATTTCTGAAAATCAGAAATAGAATGGTGGAAAATTGCTATGGTGTGAAGATAAACAAATAAAAAGGGATAGAAGAATGAGCTAAATAATTTTTTACACTGCTGATTACTCAAAAAAATATAGATATTTGTTGACATGTCAAATATCTCAAAGATAAAACATGAATTCTCACTGCCTAATACAAAGGAAGGGGCATCCGTCATGTTACACATGCACTTGCTTTGTATCGGAACCTCCCTCAAAGCTTTCCAGAGACTCCTACCATGCTGCATGTTTTCATTTTGCAATGAACCCAGCACAAGGATATTATTTTGTTTAAAGGTCATACAAACATTGGTTGAGTACACTCTTAAACAAAACTATTTCATAAATACACATGGTTAGAATATTTCATAAGGGACCAGTGTCGCAAGGTTTTGAGTATATGACCAATGACCTCATTCCCCAGATTTCGTCTGTATTTATCACCTACATAAAAGGGAATAGACATTGTAAATATCTATTACAAATACATCAACCTAGAGCAAAATAATCTTGCTCTATAATGGTAAATATTACCTCTGGGCAACTAAGTATAGGCTAGATAAAGTGTGTGTGAACAATTAGGAACTGTTCAACTACCTGAAAGTTGCATGCTTTAGTTCCTTATATTGGCTGTTCTAACGTTCCTGAAACAAGATACAGCAGAAACTTCTTTTTTTTTTAAACGTATTGCAGCTGCTTTTTATCTAGGTAGTTTTATATCCTTCTTCATTGCAATATTACAGAGCTAAATGAATGCTGAAGACAGACTTCATTAGAAAGTAAAATACCATGTCATGGGCATCTAACATAGACTAGGCATAATTATATTCTTCATTTAAGAGTGCCATTCTTTTAATAATTACATGAGAATGCCCTCCTGCTCTTCATCTTTTTTAAATTGTGCCACATTACCTTACTCTAGAGAAGACAGAAAGAAAATGGGTGGTGCAATAGGTCACATCATTGAGGAATAATACTATATTATAGCATAGTATTATTTGGCACTATGTTTTTTAGGCAGAAGCAGGTTTTTAGTTTTTTCTACCAACTAGACAGTAACATTATGGCTTTAAAATTACTGAAAAATAAAGACCTGGGCAGTATCCTTGAACAGGTTAATAGCAAAAAGGACTGTCAAGTTTAGCATGTCCAGGATTTAATTCTGAGGTTTTCTTTTTAATGAATGTCGTGGAATATATCAAAAGAAATTTTTCACAAAAACCTATGAAAACAAAACTTCTTTGGGAAGTTGGGAAAAGTGGCTTGTGACCAAAGTCTAAACTGAGCAGGGCTTCACGTGTGCATTAAAGCCTGTAAGGTTCAACAGGCAGCCAGAATACTGTGACTTTCAACTCAGGACAACCTGACTCTGTAACCCTTACAGTAAAACTTGTAATTCTTACAGTAAAACTTCCTAGATTTTAAAAGGCATTCTAGACCCCAAGATAAAAAAATAATCATGCAGGTTATTTTCAGTTTTCATTAAAATAATTAGATTTCAATCTTAACCATCTGATATCTTTAATGTTAAAGTTATTTTTTACAGGCAGACATTCTCCTGGAATGGCTTGATGAAGTGTGCCATAAACATCACGAGTATTCTGACACTCTTGAGTTTCAAATCTTACCTGTTATAAGAGTTAGACGTTTGGTTATTACCCACTGCCCAAGAGCTGAGGCTCTTAACCAAGAACTAGGACAAATACCCACCCCAATGTCAAATACCAGACATTTGCCCATGAGTGTGTAAGAAAGCATGAGCTTCTTGATGTACTAAAAGAGGTGTACTTTGGTAGCTTAAAAAACTTTATTCATTATTTTAACTCATCTCTCTTCCTTTGCCTTGTACAATGCTCCATTATTCCTACCTTCCCTATCTACAACTACTTCCTGACTCCAGTCCTCAGTGCTGCAATCACACCTCATCCTCCTTGGCATGCAGTTGTCTCCAAAAGTGACACTGAAAAACACTGGAAGTTTAATTTTTTCAGTTGCTCAATGTTAATCTAATACATTCCCTCCTGATCTGGGAAAGACACTGTGAAAAGCTAGTACAGAGGGGAATCCTGCTATGTCCTTCAAGTCCGAGCAAATGATATAACCTTCAGGGATTTGGCTGTCAAATACTGCCTGCACTGAGAATCTGCAAGCTCAGATGTTTGGAGTCATGACTCACCCAATTTCAAGTTGACTTTATTTTCAACCTCTTTTGATCAATGTCATAAAAGTTCCTCTGACAATTAGGCAGATCAGCTGCACGTCTGCAAAGGTTTTGCAGTTTCTCAAGTAAACAATCACTTAATATTTAACATAGTCCCTCACCACAACATTTTCTCTCTCCCAAAAGGCTGGTTGCTCATATTTGGATGCAGTGAAATCAGGAATAGACAAGAAGGCACAGAAATCAGTTTCCAATCTCAAATTTGCTACACTGCAGGAGGGCACTATAGGCAGTGCCCGTTGTACTGCCCTACTACTACAGAGAGTGACACCTGCTCACTCTCCTCAAAACATGGAGCTGACTCATGCACTATATTACTTTGTTTAACAGATTTTTTATGAGTGGATTTCAGATTGATAATGAATGTTTGGTTTATGATTTCCTTCTCTTTACTCATATTTTAATATGCCTACTATCATAGCTCCTGGCTATCTCTAGCTAGATACTAGGATAGATACCTAAATCTCTTATCAGGGCTTTCTGTAACTGGCTACCTGTAAAACTGAAAGCATTTATTTTGATAGAGGTTCTCCTTATTCCCCCTCCTTGTTCCCCAAAAACATGTATCTAATTGGATATGAGTGTTTTAATAGTGTTTTTTGGAAAAGTATCCCAGCTGTTTTTAATTTGAACTTCAGCAGCCTTCCTCACCATCCAGTTATTCCATACGCAGTGTCATATCCTCTTTAAAATTTGAAGTGTTAAAGCCAGCATAAAATCTACTGCTGAGGAAAACAGCAGTGAATTCTACTATTTTTATCAATGTAAAATTATATAACTTTAATTTGCACTGATTTCTTAAAGTGAAAGTAATCACTGAAGAGCAGAATTAAATGGTCATGCTGTGTAATTAAGACCTGTGTGTGCCACCAGTCATTACCATTTTAGCATTTTCTGATGCAATTCATCCTCACAGAAGAAACCAATTTAGTATAAACATCTGCATTTTGTTTCTCTTTTGTGGTTTTAATCTAGTGTTTGCATAAGCATGTGATCAGCCACACAGGCCATCTGGCTGGCCACACTCTCCCTGATCCATTTTCTTTATATGCCAACAATGCTTGTTCCTGTGCCATCTTCCTTGTGGATAAATCTGCTCGCTGCAACACTATACCTAAACTACCAGCATGGCTGTTTCAGTTTCTGTCTGCTGAGCAATGAGTACTTGTGTGCTTGCCACAGCTTCACAAACATCAATGCCTGGAGAATGCTTCAAAAGCCTTGAATCCACTGTGAAGGCCAAGTAGTCTTGCAAGAGTTCAAATCTTTGCCTTGTTGGTTTCATTTGTGTTTCAGGCATGATGAATTTCCCCTTATTTTCTACAGCTGTGACTATCAAGAGAGTCACATACAGACCTTGACTTTCATGTTCCCATTTAGCTGTCTGCTTTTGTATGACTGCTCTTCCTGTTTACCCCGTTTACCAGTTATAGCACAAGTTCCTGTGGGTCCAACAGATGGGTATTGGCAGTCCTGTAAGAAACTGTCTCTACTGTGGACCTATATTTATGACTTAAGACCATGGAAACCCAAGATGATGATCATTTCAGCCCAGCCTCACATGGTCTTGAATACCTGGAGAGAGACCTTGACAAACTGGCCATCATCCACCATTCTGAAGTACTGACCGGGCTATCATCAGCCAAATTAAGTTCAACACGGAAAGTGCCAGACTCTGCAACTGGAATGGGGCAACCCTGGATTATCCCAGACAGACAGACTGGGGAATGAGATGCTGGAAAGCAGTGCTAGGGAAAGAGACCTGGGGGTCCTGGTAAACAGAAAGTTGAACACAAGTCACAAGTGCCCTGGCAGCCAGGAGGGCCAAGCCCAGGTTGCAACCTGGGGTGCATCAGGTACAACATTGCCAGCTGGGCAAGGGAGAGGATTGTGCTGCTGTGCTCTGCACTGGGGCAGCCTCATCACAAGTCCTGTGCTCAGTTTCTGTCAATATAAGAAAGAGATTAAAATATTAGGGAGTATCCAAAGGAGGGCAACAAAGATGGTGAAGGACCTTGAGCAGAAGCCATACGAGGAGCAGCTGAGGTCACTTGGACTGCTCAGCCTGGAGGAGACTGATGGGAAACCTCAAGTTACAATGTCCTTTTGAAGGGAAGAGGAAGGGCAGACACTGATGTTTTCCCTGTGGTGCCCAGTGACAGGACCCAAGGGAATGGCCTGAAGATGTGTTAGGGGAGATTTAGGTTGGATATTAGAGAAAGGTTTTTCATTTGGGCACTGGAACAGGCTTCCCAGAAAAATGGTCACAGCACCAAGCCTGACAGAGTTCAAGAAGCATTTGGACAACACTTTCAAGCACATCGTGTGACTCTTGGGGAGGGAAGGCAAGATATTGGACTCAATGATCCTTGTGGGTCCCTTCCAACTCAATTTATTCTCTGATTCTATGATTCTGTGACTTCCTCTGGAAGGCTAAGCACTGTTCTTAGCATTACTGAGGTCAGGGCCTCACTGTAACAGGGCTGGCATTATTCATGTTAATATCAAAAGAGAATAGCAAGGGACCTTAAGGATACTGTTGTTCCAAACCCCCTGCCATGGGCAGGGAACCTTCCACTAAACCAGGTTGCTCAGAGTCTAATCCAACCTGGTCTTGACCATCTCCAGGGATGAGGAGTCCACAACCTCCCTGAGCAACCTATTCTAGTGCCTTACCATCCTTACAGAAAAGAATTTCTTCCTCATATCTAATCTAAACCTACCCTGTTGACTAAGGCCATTTCCCCTTGTCCTATCACTACATGCCTTTGCAAAAAAAACCAAAAACCAAAACAAACAAAAAACAAACAAACACCCACCAAAAAAAACCTGTTCAAAAGAGAAATAAAAGCTGCCAAAGTTGAGAATTTGGAAGTCATGTGTGACAACTCCTAAAAAAGTATATGGCACAATGAAGACAGCAGAGGTCTCCAAAGATCTCTTCCTACATATCCTCTCTCTGTCTATATCCATCCCTCATTCTTGCAAGTTGAGTTCTAGCAAAGCCTATTTTCGGAAAAGAATAACTTCCCTCCAAGATATGAAAGAAAAGAATAATGAGGTAGATTTAAAGAAGTGCTGATACATTCACTTTATTGACCAAAAGGAATCCTCCTGATGGCACATTTAATAGTATCCATACTGTCTTTTCAAGGCCAAGCAACAAAACAGACTAAGAACTGACCATAACTGTATTGCACCATTGTGGACATCTGTAGGTTGACTGCTTCCAACTACCACAATTCCTTTTAGCATGTGAGATCATAAGTTTTCAGGAATCTGTATGTCTGACACGGGCCAAATGATGCTGCCACACAGTGTTATAGGATGCACACCAGAGAAGGTGTTCTTGCAGACTTTCATTGCAAACAACCATGAGTTTGGTTTTATGCCATGGAATTACATATCCATAAGTATTTTTTCCTTCAGTGCCCTGAATGTGAATCTGAAAGAGTATAAAGAAAATTTGAATAAGGGATCTTTAGGCTAAGGTATGGAGTTTGATCTACAAAGAACAGCATATACAGAGAGATGTAGCATCTATTTGTTACACTCTGGATCTGCTTTGTTTCTGATTGTCTGAGGTTTTCTTGCTTTCCTAAGATTTGTTTATGCACTCAGGCACTGCTACAGCAGCTGAGGGAGAAACTAACAGGAATGCCTTCACAGGTTTCCATAAATCAGCCTAGAAATTAAATTATTTAATGTGTTTTGTGGCATGTTCTATATGTCTAAATATCTGCTTCAGGGGGTTGAGGTTTCTTTCATTAACATGTCTTGCCTCAGGGAAGAAGATGTTTTGTATTTCATAATCATAAAGGGTATGCTCAGTATAAACTTACACAGTCTTGTACGAAACAAGCACATTCTATAATAAAAATTTCACAGATGTAACACGTGGGCAAACAGAAGATTTGCTGTTTTCTGCTAAAACTCCAAAATAACTTTCAGGAATTTCACTAGAAATATTTGAAATATCAGCAAAAAAAAGTAAAATATTGTTTAAAAACTTGCTTTGGAGATACTTAGAAGATTAAAACCCTAACATGGGAAATTCCAAAGTTTATAAAATAACGACTTAACATGTAATTTTGTAAATAAAACTTATTACCATTTTAATGTTTCAGGAAGAAATTTAAAGCACTTAATATGATCTGCTTATAGAATAGTTAGCAGAAGCTTATGCTTAGACATATGCACAATAGATTTAAAAATACATACACAAAGTCTGTATTACCCTTTCAGAGGGTCAAAGCAAGCAAACAAAAAATATGCTATTGCTCCATTGAGCACAGAACTAGTTGTCTTCAGCAATACCATACATAGCCTGCTAGTAAATTACAGACTCATCTGAGCTGAAATGGTTGCTTCCCCACACCTTCTTGAATTTTAGAGGTACTTAGTTCTAAAATTTCATTAGACACTTCCCATGCTATGGGAGTATCTTGTATATTCAATTACAAAAGTAATGGTTCAAAATTATGAGAGTTTGAGATTAATTGCACAGCCACTGGTTTCTGCACTATCCTATGAAGCAGAGAAAGACATATACCAGAAATCGTTTCCACAAAGCTCTGGAAAAGAAGCAAAAGTTACAGTATTAATTTTCCCTTCCATTGCTGTAAGAAACCTGGCCACTTGTTTTCTGCCAATATATCACAAAGGGAAATTGCACCCTGAAAATTCATATGAAATATTAATTCATATGAATTAATATCATTACTGGGGAAATCTAGACTAAAATTTTATACATGTCAAGTTTGTGAAAACTTCAAGCCTGTAGGTTTCATTTATCCTGCTTTATATATGCAGTCATTTTATATAGAGTATTTCTTACTCTGGTAGGCTATTACAGTGCATAGTTAGTATACCAGAAAGAAAGGAAACATCTATATTTTCTAATAAAGTAAGAGTTTATACCATTTGCAAGAACAGTTCTGAGTTGGGTTAAGTAGTCTATACCCCTGAAAGCCATTAGAGATGAAATGGTGATATAAGACTGGATCATCGTAGCTCAGTCAAATCATCAAACTATGGAATAGTGGAGGTGACATTTTTGACATAGGTATAAATGTGTATCCTTTCACAACTTTCTTTTACGAGCTCAACATTTCAGCTGTCATTGAAAGACATTTTATGTCTGAAATATTCTTCTCAATTAATATGCATTTTTTCTGCATATTTTTTAAATGAGGTTTCAATTGCCTTTGTTCCAAAACGTACTGTGTGCTTATGAAGGAATGCTAATAAATTTCTATCTGTTCCACCTGTGCTTCCACATATTTCAAAATACACATTGAAATTGAAAACTCAAGAGTGTCATCTAATCTTTAAGCAGAATATAGGCATATTGTTTAATTTGTAGCTGTGCTGGAAAGCAGACTGGCTTGCTTGTTTTGCAGTCCTGTCATGTACATTCCAAACAAGTGATGATCCAAAGCTAAATATTGGATTCCTTAAATATAGAGCACATTTTCAAGTGCATAAACTAAGCATATTCTCAGCTTAAAAAGCTGCATAAGTCTTTTCTGACCTGTTTATATTAAAACAAGAAGGGTGGCATGTGGAGATGGAAACTACTTGAGTAACACAGGTTCCATTAACATAGAAGAGGTGAAAGGATGGAGCTCATACAGTTGTCTTCCAAAGGAAAGAAACAAATACAAGGGCCAGTTGGTTCTGCTGGCAGATCTTGTGGGGGAAACGTAGAAGAAATAAACGCTACTGTGCTTCTCCTGGAATAATGTTGCAAGTGGATGGGGACTGTTAGGAAATATAGTGGCTGAGTTTCATTCATTTGGATGACATCTGGATGAACTATCTCTTGTGTAACTAAATGGTTAAACGTGTTTATCTTACCACTGAGACTCTGTAGAATAAAAACTGGCAAAATGGAGAATTTCTCAACTGATGGCAAAATTTAAAAAAACCTTACTCATTCTTTCAAACGTTACTCATGTTATAACTTTAAAAAAGGCTTTTTCTTTAAAAAAAAAATAATATTAAGCTTTCACAGTAACTCAGGGTACACAAAAGTATATCAAGAATAAAGCTAGTAATTTTGTTACTGTGCTTTTTTGTGAGGCTAGTGGCCTTATTTGTAAAATAATTATTCACAACTTTAAATAACACTTGGCAGCATTGTTACAGTATCTTCTGTTCTCAAGAGGGTACACTTCCAGCTGCCCAAAGGTAACAGTAATAAGTACCACTTGCCAGGGATATTACAGCCAAAAAACCCAGTTTAGACATAAAACAGCATCCAAATGTGGATTTAAGTGACAATCCTATTTGTCACCAACACTGCAGTAATTTGGGGGGAAATGGATATTGACTGGCATGTATATTGATTTATAGCGAATTTCACAATTTCATTCCAGCCTTTTAACAATAGTGAAGCTGCTAGAAATTGCAAATCACCACTCCCACCTCCCCTCAAGATCCTTTCACAAAATGGCCCTATTTATGCTAGGAGGTGTATATATATATATATATATATGTATATGTGTATATATATATATATATATATGTATATGTATACATATATGTATATATATGTATATATGTTGAGTCCCCTAAATGACTGCTTCAGTCAGGCTTCAATGGAATCTCACAGAAAACAAGAAGCTATTTCTTGCCGAAAGTAATCTGCACCAGCCAAGACTGTCCACAGCTGACTGACCCACACTGAGTATTTCTTAAAACTGGATGAGCAATGCATGTTGTTTACAGGCATTTTGTTTTACCAGAAAAATGCATGAAGAGACATCTTTGTACAATCCTTGTTTCTGGGTCAGAAAAGAAAAAAACCCTCAAAAAACCCCCGAAAACACAAACAACCCACACAGATTACTGCATAGGATGATGCAGAAGAGCATTCTCTTTTGAAGGACACTCTCAAGCAGGTTTTCTGGCCTGTGGCTTGAAATAAATCCACAGTATTTATTTCCTAATGCAGTCTTCTCAGAAGCGAAGTATTCCTCTTCCTTGATATTTGAGCTCAGCATTTGACAAAAACAAATTCTTGGTTCACTTTCCTCCATGAATGAAGAACTGCTTCACAGAATCATAAAATCATTAATGCTGAAAAAGACCTCCAAGACCATTTGCTCCAACCATTAACATAATACTGCCAGGTCCATCACTAAACCCTAAGCACCAACATCCACGTTTTGCTTGATCCACTTACAGAGATTAAATTGATACAATTGTATCAAATATTCACTCTGTTGTTGTCAAGAAAGACTATATATAATCTTATTTTCTTATAGCAGGTGTGTATGCTCTATAGTGAAAACAGCAGCAATCCTACATCTGTAATCTGCATTATGTACTTTCTGGAGGACACAATGGTGGCTTTTAGTGGACACGTCAGCCTCAAATCCTCTCGAGATTCATGGGACAATAGTAGCTTTATTCATTTCATAACTTCCATCATCCTCTAGTCAGTCAGTATGCTTTATGCCTGACTGAAGCAGATGCAAGACATAATTATGCCAAGTAAACCTGCCTCCAAATCCCATCACCTTTCCTATTTTCTTCGGCACCCTGTTTCCACTGTGGCTGTTTTGTACCGAGGATAGGGACAGCATGCGGCAGGAGCACTGCTCAGCCTGTTGCAGTCACCCCAGTGTCACGCTCACTGTCTCGAAGTGAAAGCGCTGCTGCTGCTGCTTCTGCTTCCGCCCGAGGCATCTGCGGCTGGGACCTCCTCTCCAGCAGCCCACACAGGAGCGGCGCTTGGATTCACACTGACTCACGGCTGTCAAACTGCGGCATCCTGACTGAGATTAAAAATAGAAAGCCGGGCGTGAGTTTGAAGGCTGCCTGTCAAACAGAGCGTGGCACCAACACACTCCTCGCCCGAATGAGGGCTGTGAAACACCGTTTCAAATTCCCTCTCCGGATGAACGCCTCCCGGCCCCCACCGCGCCCCTCGCTCAGCAGCGTACGAGACCGAGGGGAGGGAGGGAGTCAGTCCGCTCTGCACACAATCACGGCTGAGCAGCTCTGCCGGCTGGCCGCGGGCCTGCTGCCCTCCGCCTCCTGGCCCCCCTGGCAAGGCCACCGGGCCGCACAAGCCTGGCGGGGCCGCCTCACCCCGCCTGGCCCCGGCATTCCCCGCCCCGGCCGGGGCGATCTTGCCCGGGGCTTCCCCCGCCCGCCCCCAGCGCCGGGCAGCAGCCCAGGGCTCGGCGCGTTCCATTCCCCCCGCGTCACGGGGTGGGGGGCGTATGGGAAGCCCTTCGCTCGCTCCAGAGGCGGGACACAGATCGCCGTAGTACCCGTGCCCGGTTAGGCGCAGCGACCCGACAAGCCCGAGCCCTCGGGGACGGGGAGATGGCGGCGGGACGCTTCGGGACGGGGAGGCGCGGAGGGGAGGGCGGAGTTGGTAGGTTCCAGAGGGGGCCGGCGAGTGCGGAGCGCGGGCGCCGCGGCTGTCAGTGAGCAGCGGCGCCGCCAGTGGGGAGAGGTGNCGGCGGCACCGATCCCAGCTGGAGCGTGAGCGGTGCCGGCGTTCTCGGGGGGGCCTCGTATTTATGGTTGTGGATGTCCGGTGAGCCTCGGGCAGCGTTTTGCCCCTCAGCGATGGCAGCGGTGGTTTCGTTTTCCCGGCGGCTGCTCGGCCGCCGGCCCCAAGCGGCAGCGGGGGCTTGTGGCCTGGAGTCCTCGGCCCGGGAATAAGCCGGAATCCCTCTTTTGTGTATAGCATGATCGTCAGAAATGAGCGTTTCTGATACGGGGCTTGTGCCAGGAAGCTTTGGACAGTGCTGAGGTCTGCTGCCTAGCTGGATTTGTTTAACTTCAGGTATCGTGTCAGCAGCTGCCTTGTGAAAAGAATCACTGCAGTGGAATTACATTACTATAAGATGTATTGTATGCGAAAGTAAAATTTGAAATCGGGGACCCAAAGCAGCAGTATGTTGTGACAGCCTGTGATTTTTGATTGCTGTAGGTAACAATAACCGTGTCCCGGTAATGGCATAAGGAGTATTGAGGCAGGTGTGAAGGATTTATACCCTTGTCTGAAAGTTTCCTTGCTTAAACCATATATCCAGTTGATTTTTTTTTTTTTAGCTTTGTTTAGTATAGGGAGGCAGAAACCCTCCCTGTATCTTTTTTACTTCTTCCAAACAAAGGATATTTTATTTTATTTTTGTGCAAGAAAAAGCACAAAGAAACATAGATTAGAAGCGGGCTGTTAGATTGATGTTCTTTTTCAGTTTCACGGTGTTATATGCCTTCCTCCACCAAAAGTAGGTTTGTAGGAAGTCTGGCTCTGCCTCTGCCTAGGAAATGTTAGAGGCAAAGAAACAGAAGAATATGTCTTTCTAAGAAGAAAGGGAGAAAGTGTATCCTTTCGGGAACACTTCTGAAATCTGTTTACAACCAGACCAGCAGTCCTATATACTCACAGTGATTAGTAGATGCATATAATGAGACTAGTTAAATGTCCAATTTTTCAGTGCTTAATTTCAGTTCTTTTCCACTTACCGTTGTTCCAGACAATTGGTTTTCCCTGCAAGCTGAGCATTGCATAAATAAATTGGGAAAATTGATGTTCAATTTAAAATTATCTAGTTACAGAACTCTTAATGGTTATTAACTGAATAAATGTGGTGTTCCCTGAAGGTAACTGGCTATCTAGGATTTATAGTTGCAGTAAAAGGGAAAAAAAAAAGTCTGGTTTATTTTTCAAGGTTGAATGACTGTGAAGCAGTTAAATACCATGTTTAAGAAGCTTACCAAAACCACTTTCTTTAGGACTGACAGTAGGTATAAAACATACAAGTTAAGAAACTTAACTTTTGCAAAATGACATGGTACTTTTTTTCCTTACACCAGTGGAATTAATTCTATATGATTCATACTGTGCTTTACTATATATATAGTACAACTCAAATTAGAAATCTGTTTTCTTAGTCTTACATTAGTGTGACACTTACTAATTAATTTGATCTATATTTAGTCTTTGTTTAGATTCACAATAAAACCAACATCAATTAGTCTCTTTTTTTTTTTTTCTCTTTGAGATGAGCACTTCCAAGACCAGTTAGTCCATATATTTAGACTACATAGTTGGCATTTCTAAACAGCTCTTTGTAAATGCTACTGTTTTCTAAAAGGGAGGACTCCAGCACTCTGCCATGTGGGTCTCAGTATTCTTCAGGGACATAAAGGAACTGTCAAACCCTAGTTCTGGCAATCACTCAAGTCTCTTAGATAAGCACTGTGCCAAATGATGATAAGGCCGCTTTCAGAGAACTCCAGCAAAGTCTTACCCCTGTGCAGAGTTGTTACTGTCCCTCTGTGTTCTTGGAACACTAGTAATACTGTAATCACAAGCAGCAGCTTCCAGGACTTCTGTCATGGTGTGGATCATTCCTTAGCCTAAGACTTGGGGGGGGGGGGGGGGGGGCGGGGGGCCGC
>VWZS01002580.1:2520335-2535515 GCA_013397075.1 Rhabdornis inornatus | reverse complement strand
TATTCTAGAATTTTTGTATTGTGTCTTCAGGTTTAAAATCTCACTTTTCTCTCCTGTCACTGCAGCAGCTAATTTCTGCTTCAGCAACCTTTTCCATGGATCATGAACTACCTTTACCAGGCTGGACTGTCTTAGGCACCATCTCAGAAAGAACTAAGCTCTCTCTCACATGAAGAGATAGTGATGTTATTAGAAAAAATCAACTGTTGTGCTCACATGAAACAAACCAAATCAGAACTGGCAGAATAATGTGCTCATGTAGCATTCCTAAGAAGTGGTCAACAGTTGCACAGAAGAATTGACGCTACAGTCTGTAAATTACTGCAAAATAAAAATTTTAGGTGTTTTAGGGTCTGTAAGTAAAAATGTTACCTGCATAGAGAAAAGAATTTGAACAGAAAGAAACTACTGATTTTGTGCCATTCTTCCCAACCTCTGCAAGTTCTTCATGGCTGATGAAGGATAACCAGGCATGCTTATAACCATGTTTTAATAGATTTTTGTGACCATTATCCTGTGTCCAGCACCTGCAAAGAACAGGTGCTGCTTTGCCATTCTAAAGTGGTATGTGTATCAGTTAAGTCTCAAGGCACAGATCTGCCCCTCATAAACAAATTTAAGAAATTAGTGTCATGTATTCTGCAATGGCAAAACACTTGGGGAATCTTTCAGTAGTGTGGCCTATATAGAGCTTTATTAAATACAGTAACTAACTGTGGTTATTTTAGCTATATATAGCTTCACAATTAATATGTGAATCGATTAAATAATATTAAATTGAATCAAATAATTTTATTTCTTTTGAGAGGTTCTGGGAGAGTTGAATTATTCTTGGCAGTTCTTGTTAGGGTTCTCTGAAGATTGAAGCATTAATCCTTTTCCTCTGTGTGTTGGTGGAGTTCAGTGAACTACATTAGGTCATTGAGAAAGGGTAGAGATTTGAGGTGCCATGATGCTGCCTCCCAAACCTAGAAGGTAATAACTAGTTCTTCTTGTTGGCGGAGGTAAATACCTGTACGAAACCTAGGTGAAGCTGAACTTGGGTAAGATGAGGTGACTTTCACATGAAGAAGGGATATATTTTGAAATTCTGTAGTGGTCATCAGATTGTCTTCAGCAGACTATCAGTTTTTGTAGTGCCTGATGTATCCTTAGATATTTCTACTGTGGTCTTTAGGACTATATAACATTTTACCAGATTTAGTGATGATTATAGTCACTTGTGTCTGGGGTTTATTTCTGCCAAGTGTGTTTCAATCCCAGTGTTTCACAACAGAGAAAAAACTTGGTGTAGTTCTAGACAGGCTTGGCCATCTCAGTGGTACCAGCAGGTTCAAGCAGGTCATTTGAATTCCCTTCTGTGCTCTGACTCCTCAGAAGGACAGACTGATGGGTCAGGTTCCCAATGCACGACTCTTCTTGTCACTGAAGGTCTGTCATGGCCTTGCAACAAGTAATTCTGAAGACATCTTCTTTTTCATGGTGATTCTGTCTTTGAACTATGCCAATGCGTCAGAAATAGGAGCTAGCAAACAGACTGTCCTGGCTTTGGCTGGGATAGACTTAGTTTTCTTCCTAGCAGCTGATACAATGCTGTGTTTTGGATTTAGGATGAAAATAATGTTGATAACACATTGATGTTTCAGTTGTTTCTGAGCAGCACTTACACTAAATCAAGGACTTGTCAGCATCTCATATTGCCCTGCTAGGGAGGAGTCTGGGAGTTCACAAAAATTAGGGAGGGGACACACCCAGGGCAGCTGCCTCCCAGCTGACCGAAGGGATATCCCAGACCTTTTGGCAATATGCTGAACAAAAGCATTTTGCTGGCAGGGGGCTGGCAGCCTGCTGCTCAGCGTCTAGATGGACACTGGTCAGTGGTAGGTAAACAGTTGTGCATTGCTTGTTGTGTATATTCTTTTATCATTATTTTTCATTCTTTTTCTGTCCTATTAAGCCATTTTTTCTCAGCCCATGACTTTTACCTTTTTCCTGATCCTGAGCAAATGAGTGACTGTGTGGTGTTTAGCTGCCTGCCAGGTTAAACCACAGCACTTAGTTTTATAAGAGATTCTTGGCTACAGCATCAGCTTTTAAAGGTTTTGAAAGCTCTGCTTAGAGAATAGGAAAGAAATTTTTAATGATTAAGAGGAGTGTATTAAAATCTTTTTGGCAATTTGGTTGAGGGTTTTCTTTCCTTCCCTTTATTTTTACATTGCAGTATAAGTGTATGTAACATTGTCCCATTCTTGTAATGAAAATGAGACTGTTTTAAAGAATGAAAACTTGAAGTCTGAAACTACCCTACCTAAAGGAAAAAAAATTGGGGTATGGAATTTACTGTTGCTGTTTTACTAATGTAGAAACTGTTTAATCAAGGCTGGTTTAGGAAAAGTCCCTGCAAATACCGTATGTTTGAAGAGAGATGCTTCTTTCAAACTTACTGTTGGAATCAAAATATGTTCTTCAATGGGTGCTCTGGTTGAAAGAAGCTGTAATTGGTTTGGGGGCTGTTGTTTTTTTTTTGTTTCATTGGTTACTTATTTATTTGCAATTTGTTGTTATTGAAGATACTATTTTTTTTGCTGGGTTAGGCTGCCAAATGAGCCTGTGTGGTTCCTTCAGGAGTATTTTGTTGGCACCTGTTAAGGGGGGCCAATCTGTTAGGATGGCTGCTCTTCTTCTGAAGAGACTTCTTGAGATAAATACTGATGTTTGAATGTGTGTGCCTTTTATTGGGTGAGGAAAGAAATGGAGAAATTGCAGAGGGTGAATGTACTAGTGGGGATTTCCTGTATCATAATACAGTTTGTGAATTATGAATGGCAAATGGGATGAAATTAAAAGTTTCTGCTGAGCCTTTTCTCAATGTGTGGAGAGTTGATCTTGCAATGTAGTGTCTGAAATGTATTTTGAATAGGTAAGAGGCAATATACTGGGCCAGTGGACTGGAGAATGGTTTGGATTTTGCCTAACATGTTTGCAAGCATTTATAGAACGTGCCAGAAGCAAACATTAAGTTTTCATGTATAGCCTTAATTATCCTTGACATGTTATACATTCTGATGTATTCAGATGCATTATAACATAGGGGTTTTCAGTGTCTTTTTCTCATTCTCATAAAGAATGAACAGTGTATATTTAACAAGCAACTGTATGCACACATTACTGTTATCACATTAAACTTCGTGGTGATTGATTTATGCTATACCTGCTGGTACTTTACAGGCTCCAACCTGAAGACTGCTTAGGCCTGTTGTTAGCAACATAGTGGCTGACTAGTTGACAAAACATTAATGAAAAGCCTTGGGAGAGAAGAATACATTGGCGTCCCCTTTTACAAATGAAAGTTGGGATGCAGGCTGGCACAAGATTCCTCACAGTCCATAGAAGAATATACAGAAAGCTCAGCTTTCACTGTCTAGTGGAGGCAGGTGCTGGGAATGTCAGTGAGTCTAATAAAACTATTTCAAGTTAAGCACACACAAAATGAAGAATATACTGATGCCCCTTCTCTGAGAATAATATGTCTTGTGTCACAAAGAAAATCTAGAGCTAATGAAGGAATGGTATCTCGTTGACCAATGAGACCAACCAACTAAGATTAACCAGCTTAATGGCCTTGGCTTCCAGTGATCATGCCCTTTCAGCTCAAGGCTGGTCCATCACAATGAGCAAGAAATCAAGCCAAGGTGGCAGAAGGACTGGATGAAGCAAGGCATTTGACACTGTCCCACACAATATCTTTGTCTCTATAGACACATGGATTTTATGGATGGACCACACAGTGGATGAAAAAGTTTCTGAATGGTTGCATTCCAAGAATTGCAGTCAACGGTTCAGTGGAAAGCAATGCCAAGTGGCCACCCTCAGGGGTCAGTATGGGAACTGACACTTTTTAACATTTTGTCAGTGATTTGGACAGTGGGACTGAGTGACCCCTCAGGAAGTTCGCTAACAATGCCAAGCTGTGTGATGCAGTTGACATGCTGGTGGGAAGGGATGCCATCCAGAGGCACCTTGACAGTCTTTAGAGGTGGGCCTGGGTAAACCTTGTGAAGTTCAACCAGGCCAAGTGCAAGGTACTACACCTGGGTCAGGGCAAGCCCATGCACAGACAGGTTGGGTGGAGGATGGACTGACAGCAGCCCTGTGGAGAAGGCCTTGGGGGTGCTGGTGGATGAGAAGCTCCACAGGATTCAACAATGTGCATTTGGAGCCCTAAAGGCGAAGCACATCTTGGGCTGTGTCAAAAGAGGCGTGACCAGCAGGTCAAGGGAGGTGCTTCTCTCCATCATCTCTGCTCTTGTGAGACCCCATCTGGAATACTGAATCCAACTGTGGAGCCCCAGCATGAGAAAGACATGGACCTGTTGGAACAAGCCCAGAGGAGGGCCACTAAGTTAATCACAGGGCTGGAACACATCTATGAAGACAGACTGAGAGTTGAGGCTGTTCAGCCTGAAGAAGACAAGGTTCTAAGGAGGCCTTCTAGCAGCCTTCCAGTATCAAAAAGAGGCCTGCTGGAAGGTTATAGAGGAACTTTTCACAAGGGCATGGAGTGATAGGACAGGAGGGAATGATGAAGTTAAGTTAAAGGAGGGTAGGATTAGATTAATTATTACGAAGAAAATCTTTACCATAACAATGGTAAGGCATTGAACAGATTGCCTGGAGAGGTTGTGGACTCCCTACCCCTGGAAGTGTTCAAGACCAGACTGGATGGTGTTCTGAGTAACTGGATTGACTAGAAGGTTCTCTGCCCATGACAGGAGGATTGAAACAACCATTCTAGGATTCTATGAATTAATTAGCAAGGAATCCCTGACAAAGCTCACATGTAAAAAGGGGAACCTACAGGAGGTCAAAGCAGCAACAGGTGCTGTAGAGGAGTAGAGAGAGATGGGTTTAGCTGGCAAAGTGACAGCTTACCTGGGGTTTAACCTGTTGAGTGGCATGTAGATGCCATTCTTGTTCTCCTTCAGATGTAACAGCAGGAAGATGATGACTGTGGGAAAGATGGCGCCTCTAAGCTGCATGCCCCAGGGAACCTGGGAACAAAAGATGGATCAGGATACAGTAAACAGTGTCTTCTCCCTTTTAGTTACTACTGATAAGATCAGCCTTCAGGAACCACAGGTTCCTGATACCAGTCTGAAACAAAGTCTGAAACAAAAAAAGACTTAACTTGGTGGAGAAGGATCAGTTTAGGGGACAGTTAAACAAACTGGCAATAGAAGAGTCCATGGGATCTATTAAGATGCAATCATGAGTGCAGAGGGAGCTGGCAGGTCTTACTGTTAGGCCATTCTCAGTGATCTTTGCAAGATAAGGATGGTCTGTGGGAGTGTAGATTTTTACTGAGCATCTTGACTATATAAAAAAGACTTTTTTTGTTTTTTCAGGGGTCATTATTTGTTGGAAATGCAAATACACTGAGTTCACATTCACAATAAATGTCTTTTTTGTCTCATGAATTTGCTTGAATGTTGTGTAAGTAAATCTATTTATATGGAAAATCATGCTGTGTTTTTACAGGCTATGAGAAGACAGAGGATGTTTCAGAGAAAACTTCCCTAGCTGATCAAGAGGAAGTGAGAACTATATTCATCAATCAGCCTCAGCTAACCAAATTCTGCAATAATCATGTCAGGTATTAACAAAAACACTAAAACATTGCATACTGAATAGCAAAATTGGTAAGGTTTCATTTATTCTACTTCTGTCATTTCCACTGGCCACCAATGACAGTCTTAGACAGTGGAGGGAGGAGTGAAGTGAAATGAGGGGACAAGTAAGCTGTTTCAGTTACAAACCTGACCTTCAGAATTTTTAAAAATGGAGTGGGGAAGGTACAGCTGCTTTTCAGCTGTACCATCAATGTGTCCCTGGAGGATGGATTTGTTCTTGATGTTTCAGTTCAGTTCATCTTTGAACCTATTCCTGGTAGATGAATGCTGATGCAGATGTACTGCACTTGAGCACAGCATTGTTTGTGCTTTGGAAACACTTGGCTTTTTCAGTCAGCCAGTTACAAAGATGCTGTGGTTGCCTATGAGACTAGTTTTCAATTTCAGGTTCAGGCTTTAGGGATTTTGCTGGTGGTTTATGCTGGCGTTTTTTGTTTGCTTTTGATGAATTTTAAGTCATACAGTAAATACTTGTAAGTAATGTCTTTTTAGATCTGATAACATCCTCACTTCTGTTGTTAAAATTCAAAGGAAATGAATAGCAAAGATACCTGTCTCCCAAGTAGGTGTGTTTTCTGAAGATACCTTTGCTAATGTGCAGAAATTTTGTAGACACTGAGAATAATGTGGGATTTTCCGTGACCTTGAGAAACTTTATATGCTATTTCTTGGTGTATACAACTTGTCCTTCTGTCTTTTGCTTGGTAGAGGTCTTTTGCAGGATACATTCATTCCCCTTATATTGACTGTTTTATGCAAGGTCAAAGTAAATATGACTGACTTAAAAAGAAGTTAAAATATTCTTACAAGTCTTTCGCCTAAAAGTTTTTGGCATGATTGTTTGTGCATATATTGTTTTAGAACCTTAGATGGTGGTGATCTGTTCTTAAACAGATCTGCGAGGCTGGCTAACAGAGAGCAGGTAGCTCAAACATTTTGTGATCATGGCTTAGCATAGATTGTTTTGCTAGGATAAATTTTATTCTGTTCTTCCAGCCTAGCAAAAGCACACTTTACATCCAGTATTTATTAGTTTAGAATCAAAAAGCAGACTGTTTCGTTTGAAAGCTTTTATAACTGAAAGGAAAACCATGCATTTGAAGAATTTTTGTACTGTAATGATGGCATGTGTTTTTGTCTCTTCCTCTCAGCACTGCAAAGTACAACATAATCACATTCCTGCCAAGGTTCCTTTATTCCCAGTTCAGAAGAGCTGCTAATGCTTTTTTTCTTTTTATTGCGTTGCTTCAGGTAAGATCAACAATAAGATTCTAATGTTTTGAACTTGTTAAGAGACCATTTATATTCTAGATGGAGATACTGAGATACTTGAGGTTGCTGTACTGTTCTTTCCAATATAGCTGGCCTATCAGAACATCTGTATCGTGTAGACATATCTTTAATAAAATGCTTGGGTTTGTGGTTTTCTTGCTCCATGGAGATAACAAAATGCACACAAAGATTTTTCTATAAAACAGGTTAAATATAGCTGAAATTCTGTTGGGTCAAAAAGACTTGAGAAAAGAAAATTCCATTTTAAAATATCTGGCATATACAGAAAACTGTTACCTATGTGTAGTTGGCATTTCTTCTAGAGGGTACTGTCTAAAAACTTGAGCTCTCTAAGCTTTTGAGGGGCAGGAATTGCAGCTGAGGGGAAGTGATTATTTATTCGTGGAGATAAAGACTGAAATCGAGCCTGGACAAACAAACCAGTTATGGAGTCCAATAGTACAGCAGCTGTTTCTTGTAAACCAGTTAATCAGTGTACTGGTTTTATTTTATTTTAGTGATAGTTCAAGTTGAAAACATTGAGGGGTTTTTGTATACTATTCTTTCAATGCATTAGCTGATGATAAATGAAAAATTGAACTGTGTTTAGGTGCAGTCATAATTAACCATTGACTAGTTGTGCATTTCAAACATATTTGTTAAAAACACATTTTCTGCATGATTTCAGATACATTGTTTACAAGGTGTTGATTTGTCTGTTGAGGAGGTCACTGTGTTGGGGATTAACATACCAAACAAAAACTACTGAAAAATGGCACATAGACTTCAATATGTACTTTTTCCTTCCTCACTTCAAATGTTTCTGCAAGTCAAAGTTCATTCCTCTGTCCTTACTCTGATGTCTTTTCTTCTACTTTAAGTGCTTGGGGCAGTTTATTATGATGCACCTGCATAAGTAGCTTACAGCTGTTTTCTAGGGGGAAAAAGGTTCAAGGTTTCATTAGGTTTTCTGCCTGCAAGCCTGTGGCTTCTAAAGAATTATCCTGTTAACACTATCTGGCATCTCAGGTTAATCCAGTGATCTAGCAGTGTTCATTCCCTGTGGTGCCACTGTGCACCTCGAGGTAGAGACACTGAATAAGAGATTTCAGAAGTGTTAGCAAGTGTAATGTTAGGACTTCAAAACCTGCTAGTCAGGCTATCAGGGAGACTGCATTGCCAGGAAAAGGAAATAGAGGAAAATGGAATTGGTGTACAGTCTAGTGACCCTTTTGCTTTCAGATTTTTCCTGCAAAATAACATGCAGTTGGAATGGGAATTTGGACATATATGTAGGAAGAAATGAAAAGGTAGGAATAGCTGGAGAAATGGCAGATCCTTTCCTCTGTAGCCAGCATATAGTCACTTGCTGAACAGTAGCTTTTGGCCTCATTTCCATTTAATTCCCTGAAAAATGTTTACAGTAATCTGGAAGATAGGTCTGTATTGGTCTTATAAGAAGCATATTAAAACATCCTGTTTTCCTTCAGAAGCACAACAAGGTAGTAGTAAAAAGAAATGTATATGATTCATAAGTAACACTGGCTGTTTTCCAAAACATTTTATGATAAATTGAGGATCTCTTTTAACCACTTTGGGGCACCACTAGTTGGTGTACTTTTTTCTTGCAGAGTTCTCATTGTCATCACACTGCATTGCCCATAATAATTTTGTTAAGGCAGCAGTCCTTTCGACTATTAGTCTTGCGTTAAGAACTCTAGTTAATATAAAGATAATTATGGATAATTATCCATGTATATCGCATAAGCAGCTGCATTTTCTCACAATTTACTTTACATACGTTTGGTTGCATCATCTGTGCCCATAACTGGTCAGCAAAAATAGGTTTTTTTACAGTAGTCTGGTGACTATTTGAAATTTATGAGTTAATATCTGGTATGATTAAAATTATCTCTTAGGAGATTAAGACTGTAAAGAAGCAAAAATACCTTGGACTAGTGTCTACTCTAACAAAAATCTAAATTGGAAAACTTAGTTATATTTTATAAATACATATTTTAATTAAATTTGAAACACAGAAAAGGAAGGTGAATATTCTGCAAACACTAAAACCTTTGAACTATTGAATACTATACTGCTTAAAATGCAAACTTTTTTTACTGTATCAGCTGCTTTTGAATTGAAGAATATAAAGCTGTCTTGGAAATAATTAACACCATGTCTAAAAAGTGAATTCACTTGTCTTTATTTGCACAGAAAGTACTGTTTCTTGTATTAAAAATGTTTTCAACCAGCAATGCAAAATATTTTTTTCTCCTTTTTTTTTAATAGCAAATACCAGACGTATCACCAACAGGCCGCTACACGACGTTGGTTCCTCTCCTATTTATATTAGCTGTAGCTGCCGTGAAGGAGATAATAGAGGATATTGTAAGTATTTAATAGCACTATTTTGTAAATAGCTATCATATTTTTAATTTCTAATATTACAAAAATGTTTCCCAGTTGTCAAATCCAGGTCCAAGCATTTGATGCACCTCTTTATTTCTAATGTCACATTCATAAAATCCTTAGTGCCACTGTTGTGACTTTTCGTGGTTTTGTAGACAGCACAGAGAATAGGCCTTTTCAGTTTTTTCTGTTGCTCCAGTCCAGTGCAATTTACTGTTAGCATTTCCTATCTTAGTGCTAAGTGTGATCTGCTGACTCCTGATGGCCAGGAACAGACACTGGTCCTTGTTAGGCAGTGCCTCCACCTTTGCCAGGTTTTCCTAGGCTCTTTCCAGTCACTGTCTGTGCTGGTGGTTGTTTTGCTTACTTCTTGCATTGAAATAAAACTTTAAAAGAGCTGGGGCATTGTGAACACAGAAGTGTCCGTTCTGGCTTTATTTTGAGGGGAGAGAAAGGAGTTTCAGTCTCTGTTTCATTTCATACAAAAGTTGTTGGGGTTTTCTGAGTACCTTCTTGCCCTCTCTTCACTAAAAGCATATGATAGAAACCTGTCTCTCTAACTTAAAATAATTGAGTCTTTTAATTGATGTTTTTTGTATTTAAGAAATTAAATTAATTATTTACCACTCTAGATGCTACGAATTTCTTTGTCTGCTTTTGTTTTTTTTTTAGTTCTGCAGGTATGTTATGGGAAGGACAAGACATGAGATATGTCATGATACAGCAGAGTGTCTTGTCCGCTAGAGTAGTGTTCCTGTTTGTGGGCACTTCTCTTGAGTTTTGGAAAGGGTTGCAGGTGGTGTAGTCTTTCCTTGTGCACAAATAATAAGCTGCCTGGGAACATCAGATTTATTGTGTTTGAGCAGAATTACAAGTTCATGCAGAAACATGGCCAAGAGGAAGAATATTGAGCTACAAAGGAGGCTTGGAATAGAAAGTGGTTAGTCACATGCTGCCTTTATTGATACAGTCGACTGGGTTTTCTCCTCAGTTACCTCTGTGAATGGATGGTAGGCAAGATACAGGCTCCCTAGGTTGTATGAAGCTCCTGAGTCACAATTAAGTGGTCCTGCAAGCCACAATGAAGTTTCCATTAGATATTTTACTTCTATTTGGCATTTCTAGTTTTCGCTGCCTTATAGTCAGCTTCTCCTTAAATGCCTTTGTTGCTTTCTCTTTGGATAAACAAAACCCTTTTGAAAAAAAGCCATAAAATCAATTCATGTTCTTTTAGATATTTTTAACCATTCTGCTGTTAATGCTTACAGACTTACACCATCTGTCAGTGTCTAGGCAAATATAAAACGGAGGCTGCTGCTACTGTACAAAGTGTCCCTTTTAAAATTATCTTGTCCAGTTGCTTTTCTTTTGTTATTTATTTCTACCATTTGCTCTTTGTAACTTGAAGTGTACAGTTTGGTGTGGCGGGGAGAAGGACAGGGATCAGGTATAGTGGGATTTGCATATACCAGCTAAATAAAATTCTCATTACCAAATGCTACAGAAATACCTAAAACCAATACAGCTGTACTGGTTTTTCCTGAGAAATCTGACCACTTTCTGCGTAGTAAATTATTCAAAGTGTATTCCTTTAACCATTAATTTTTATTATGTCTCAGGTTTTTTCATAGTGAAATATTTAGGATCTCCAGTAAATGGTAATCTTCATCTAATACTAAAGCTTTTGGACGGGAACCTTATATATTGCTAACAATAAACACACTTGTCAAAGTAACACTTTCAGCTCAAGACCCAAATGTTTCTTTTTCTGGAATGAAATACCAAGACAATCAAGATGTTAGCAGAAGATATTATTCATGAACAGCATGTGTTTTCCATATGTGCTTCAGAGGTGCTAACATGCAGTGTTAGATTGTCACTGTTTCCAATTATTTTCATCCATCATACCTCAGAAAGCCCTGGACATTAACCTTTTCAAAATGGAGGAGATTCACCCTGTGGGCAAATAGACATCTGCTTTGGTCAAGTTATATTTTCTCTTTGATCAAAGTTTGTTTATCTGTACAGTCCACCATCTTTTTGAAAGGAGAATCTGCTGGTATTCTGTCAAAATATAGTAAAAAATAATATTTCGAATTCGCAAAGTTTTAAGGTGGCCTTTTAACAGTTGTTAGCTCAGAGTCAAATCAACATTTTATTGACAATAAATCTCTCAAGTATCTTGACCTATTTTTCTTAAATTTTACAAGATTACTTCTGATTTTGTTTGCATCATTCATGCATTGTTTGCATGAATTCTGAACATCTGTTTCAAAAGTTTACCTAAACCAGTTAATTCTATTTAAATTAATTTTCTAAAACATGTTCCTGCTCAGGAAGAACTGGGTTCATGAGTCCTAAATAGTGTGTTTAAACTAGTACTCTCCTAAGCTTTTTGTATCTGAGTTTGGTCATACCTTGAAAATGCTGGTTGTTAATAGCTATGTCAAAAGATGACTGTCAAAAGATGTCTCATAGCTATATTAAAACTGTGGGGCATCATTGCCTCTTTGGGGGGATGTGCTCTTGATTTTTTGTTTGTCTGTTTGTTACTGTTGCTGAAGTCTGCAAGCAGTTTTGTAGAAGTGGAATCATGTTTACACAGTCGTTACCTGAATTCAGATGTTTGTATGAGACACTTAGATGAAGAATTGTTCCATGATCTTTGCTGTGGTAGAATCATCTCCCAGTTCCAGGAAAGGGAAAAGTAATGGTATTGAAATGCACCAGTTCCTTGTGTAAGGAACTTGTCCCGATAGAGATTGCCCATGTGAAAGGATATTTTAGCACAATACAATTAGCCTGGAACTGTATGTGACTTTCCTGGTTTTCATAACTACACAAGTAATTAATAGTCCTGTTTAAATATTTACATGGTTTATTGAATAGGTGAGTGGGAGGGGCTGATAGATGAGTTTTTATTAGAAGTATGAAAGCTTTATTTTGTCAACAGAAGTCATTAACCACTCTGCATTTTTAATTTAGAAGAGGCATAAAGCTGATAATGCCGTGAACAAGAAACAAACTCAAGGTAGGAAATTTTTTTAACCTTTTTTTTGAAGGGTTGAATTTTTGCACGTGGTAGTAATACAGTTTGAACTGCTGACGTAATTGAGTGGGAAATTGCATGTGCAGATAACTTCAGAATTCATAATGTAAACAGTTGAAATAATAATTTGCAGTGATGTTAGCCCCACAAAATAGAATATGTTCTAGATTAAGGTTGTGAGGTTCTTAAGAAACTTGATCATTTACTCATTTAGCACAGGTGATGCTGTCGCTGTTAGAAGATCATAATCACCTGTATATTTAATGGCCTACATTATAATTAAAATTTCTGAGTACACATATAATTTTTTTCAGCCAGCAATAGGAAGGAAGCATAAAAAAGATACAACTGTCTTTCTGTGCTGCTTCAAAACTGTGGATAAAGACTAATGGAGCTCTTTTGGGTTTGATTTGTTGGGGGTTTTTTTATTAAATCAATGTAACGGTTTGATTAGAAATTATTAGATACTTAGCCAGTATACCCTAGCCAAAACATTGGCATGTGTTTTTTTTAATAGATTTATGATAGATTTAGTAGATTAATGGTAAGGAAAAGTGGTATAAAATTGGGATTATTTTAGCTCAGAAAGTGAGGGAGGTATTAGTGTATCCTAAACATGCTTGTCAGGTAGGATGTCAAAATTTCGGTTCCTGCTTTGCTGCTCTACAACTTTTCATGTTATTTGAGGTAGACCTCTCTGGATGGAAATAGTCCTGTTTTTATAAACAGGAGGAGGAATGAGTGTCATGTGAATTTGGTTGCAGAAAATACGAAAAATACCACAAAGAGAAAAATCTTACATGAAATCCTTTTAACTATATAATAAAAATAAGCATAAGTTTTTTAGGGAGAAATGCAGTTATCAGTTAAACAATTGTGTAGTACTGCTAAATACTGGAAACATAAATTTTAAAGTCTATCTAAATTGTATGTAAATCTTTACTGTAAAATTTATGGGTGCTGGGAGGGCAAGATACCTTAGGAAACTATTGAGTATGTAGAAACTACTGAGCTCAGTAGCAGGTATGGAGAGATTAGGATGGGGAGACAAAACTATTGACTGAAATCACAGAAATAGAAATCTCCAGAGGACAGGCCTGGGGAAACAGATAACCTCTTAGCAATACAGATAACCTCTTAGCCAAGAAAACTTAATATTGACATCCAAAATTCTTTCATTAACTACTCATAGCTTTTGAGATTACAAGCAACGGTTTTGGTGGCAGTGGAATCTTAAAATGCCTTTTCAATTTTTCTTTTTGTCCAGAGTGTACGAAGTTTTAATAAAAGGCTTGTTTTACTCTCTTTTCTGACTCTTCTTCTTGGTTATCTCTCATCAGGGTCTTTGGTAACTGTTCCTAAGATTCCTGAATGTTCCATGCATGCAGAAAAGTGTCTTGGAAGTTAAATGTGTGATGAGGATAAATAAAATATTGCTAGCACTGAGAAACACATTTCTTGAGCTACTGCAGGATTCACATAAGTGCAGCACTGATCCTAGCATCCTGAAAAAATAATTCTTAAATGTATTGTCAAGTACAATCTATTGTCAAAGCAGTAATTAAAAAGTTAATCAGTATGGTGCTCTCTGTTCTTTAATGACAATCTGTATCTAAGTTAGCCTTAAGTAATTAACTTTCTATAAGTTTACTATTAAAAAACCTTTCACAAAGGATTTGGATATATTAGGCTGCATTAGGGATGATTTTTGTTGCCTCAGGCTGCATACATGTATGATCCAGCAGGATACCATGAGACATTCTGACAGGATGAAATCTACATTTCTGTAGTGTGGTGAGGTAGCCTTCTGTAGAGCAGATGGAAAATGCTTTTGAAAATTAGTTGTTAGAAACAGCTGAAAAATGGGAGATACAAATGCAAAAGTCAGGCTGCAGAAGGCTTTATGATGCAAGTTCTCTAAATAATATAAAAGATGCGTAGCAACACCACTTACTTTTTTGTTCTCATAAGAAAATGGATTTAACTGTATGTTAGTGTGTGTTAATTGTCCTTAAAAGCTTACCAGATCAAGCTAGGATTAGAGTACTCTTGAGAGTACAACTTAGTTGTCTGGATTGCTGCAAGGTATGTTTTTAATTCTTGTCAGTTCTTTCATCTGATTGGTGCCATGGCCCCACAAATCAGTATTGCTGTATTATAAACTGTATTGCTGACACAAGCGGATGGAAATAGGTAGTTGGCAGCACAATTATCAAACGTCTTGGGTTCCTTAGGACAGACAGTGTTACAACCAGTCATCTCACTGAATCTGTAGTTTTACCAGAGAGGGGAAATGGTTTGTCAAAATAGATTTTGTATAATGATCACCTGGTTGGTGAGGCAGTCATTAAAATATCTTGCTTACTGTCAGAAAGGGAGAGTGCCTCATCTACTATTGTCCTGAGCATATCAGGCTGATAAATTTGGGGGAAGGAAGAGGAAGACTTACTAAGCAGGTTAAGTAATGATTGCAGATACCATTGAGATACACAAAAAGAGGAGTCAGTCTGCACAGAACCTCCAGGAAGACTTAAATGTGAAGGCCATATGTAGTCCCAGATTTTGATCCACCTTTTTGAAGTCAGCACACTCTTGCATAAGAACTTGGTCCTGAGTGGGAACTTGAGCTTCCTGGTGGTTTCAAAGGTGGAAAACCCAGTGAAAGGAGGTAATCTCTTAAAGTTATCTGAGTATTGATACTTAGCAGTATGTTTCTTTTTTTTTTTTTTGCATATCCATCTTCAGTATGCACATATA
>VWZS01002580.1:2429127-2520254 GCA_013397075.1 Rhabdornis inornatus | reverse complement strand
TTTTTTCTATCATAATAGTAACACTTAAAACTAGACTAGTGGAACGTGGTTTCAGTATTAATTGTGACTACCAGGGAAAATCTATACTAAATACTACTTTAAATAGCATGGAGTATTTTCAGTATATATGTGGAGGAGGTGACTGTAGTGATCCTAAAGTTCTCTGATATGACAATAACAACAGAATAGTTAATCTCTAGTGAGCCTCCTGGCACTTTTAATGAATATTGAATATTTTCCTCTCCCCCCCCCCCCCCAATAATTGCAAAACTTTTTAACTTTGGAACTTTTTATTCCAATTACTCATTTATTTTGGAAAACACATTATCATAAAAATCTTTATCAGATTTATTTGATTCTCAAGGCCTGTAAAATGTTCTAATTGACTTTGTACTAAGATTCAGTGGTACAAAAACTGTTATAAAGAATATGTGCTATATATTTGAAATGCTTGATCTGAATTCATAGAAACAAGGCATGCTCTAAAGTATTATGTAAATGAAGTGTGTCTGTATGGCCTTTCATAAGGAATCTAGCATATACCTGTATACTGCAGTTAGATTGTACAACTGGAAAATTATTTATTTTTTTCCTTTTTTTTAGTACTACGAAATGGTGCATGGGAGATTGTCCACTGGGAGAAGGTATGTGTCTTTACTGGTCACTTTTAGAGCATAATGCATATTTAAATTTGTTTTATTTCTCCATGTAATTGTTAATGATAAAAAGCAACTGGTATTATGGGAAATGTGTAATCTCTTGTATTTTTTTTTTTCTTTGTTAATATTCATCTCTCAAAACATACTTTGAAGTCAAATCAGTTTTGATGGCGTGTGTCCAAACTGGTTAAATTCAGTGGGAATTAGCTGAATAATATGATGGCTGTGGCAAAATTACTCACTTCCTTAGTCTAAGTCCTTAGTGGTTTGCCGCGGCAGAAACTTCCTTATGGAAAGTAGTTACTTTGTGTATTTGTTGAACTTCATTAGCTTAAATCATGAGCACTTTAAAGACTTTTATGCAGTGGTTAGGAGGGGACACTTAAAGGTATCTTTCAAGAACTAAATGTTATGCTACCATCTAGTCAGTTAGTTTGAATGATTTCCATACCTGAAACCTTGAAGAAAATTTGACCCGCTGTAATTTGGAGGCAAGGTGCAGATGAAATTGTCTTACATCTTTGAGAAGTAAGGATATAGTGTGATGCAACAAAACTGTAGTCTTAGGTGCAAATAATTTCTTCTTTAAATCAACTTCAGTCTTTCAGTAAAGTATTTTACAAAACCAGCAAAATTAAAGAACGGCATAGAGGAAGGCTATTAAAGATTAGGCTTATTTGGCTAATTAGGCTTATTAAAGATTAGATTTCCAAAGAATTCCAATAACTTTTGACAGAACTCCAGTTCTACAATCTAACTTCTCTAAGTGTGTGCTTCTAACAGTCTTGCTAGAAAATTCAGCAGGTAAATATTTACTGTGCTTAAAACAAGGGTATAATACATTTTGTTTGAGACCATTAACCAATTCCCAGTTTTCTTTCAGGTAGATGTTGGAGATATAGTTATAATAAAAGGCAAAGAGTATATACCTGCTGACACTGTACTGCTCTCATCAAGGTAGAGATGCCCACTGATGCTTATAGTGTAGAGGCTGGTTTCTCTACCCTGTATTTATTTATGTGATTGCTCCAAGGAAATAAAGAATAAACAAAAGTGCTGCTGTTCTGAAGTGTAGTCTTGTGTTCATTTGGTCATTTATCATTTAAGGCAATGGTTTTTTTGAACTGTGACAATTACAGTTTTGAAATTACACTGGCATTCAATTTACCCCTAAGAAAAATGTAGCGTTAATTTTGTTATTGGATATGATACAAAAAAAGGCTGGTTCTCTGTCTAAAAATTGGACCTCAACTACCATATTTAACCATCTTGGCTTTTTGACATGTATCCAACAAATTTCATCACATAAGTAAATCAAAATGAATTTATTACAGGAAACAGAAGTGGTTTTTAAATTATATAGTCTCCAGTTTGATAATTGAATCAGGGAAAAAAGTGAACATGAGATGTGATCATCAAATTAGCACTGTCTGAATACTCACTTTATTATCTAATATATATATATTATGAATAATTTCATCAGTTGGAAGCAAGACTTAATTTTTAGCATGTCATGCTGTGACCTGTTTTACATGGACAATCAGAGGTTGTTTATCATCATTTCCTTGGACAGTTTTATTTAATAAATCCACATCTTAAGGGGAAGATGCACATTTTTCAACATCTATTTGATCAGGTCAACAGACAACATATTCTGAGAATCCTTTTTAATGTATATTATCTAAATGTGAATGTATTGTAATATTTTTTTCTGGCACAAGCAGAAGTGTTATGTGTATGACTATTATTTAGGTATAAAACCTCTATGACCCCACTGAAGTTAATCTACTCATGCCTGCAATTAATAAAGTTAGGATCCCATGCGTTTCTGTTGACAGACTGTGGTATAGACTAGTACATGGTTTCTCTGTCTTCCATTATATCTCAAACTTAAGTGTAGCTGTTTCTAAAACTTCTAATAAATTATTATCAAGTGTAAAGTAGTTCCCAGAAAATGCTGTAAATTTCGCCCACAGTCTGTCTCCAGTGCTAATGTTAGTCATAACTTAGCTTATGTTGAGTGTCCTCTGTAAACCTTTTACTTCTGCACTTTGAGAAGCATTTATAAATTCTCCACCAAGATCTTTGCTTCCCCACCAAGAACTTTGCAGGCAATACACCATGCAGCAAGGACACTTTCTCTGTTGGCCTGATGATAGCTTCTGTCATGCTAACCATAGTGTCTTGCAGGTGGAAGAGGTTACATCCTCTCAGAGCAGCTTCTTCATAATCCACCTGAGTAATCCCCTAAATTTTAAAGTCTGTTCCTAGGTGTCTTCACAGCTTTGCCCTTTCAAATTTGGAGGACACTTGCATCACAGTTGTGGTTTACACACAGGAAAATACCAACTGCCTGAAAAGCCTAATTCGCAATCCTTGTACCGCTGAAGAAATCTTGTATCACGAGTTGACAGTGAAAATAATAGTTAGCTGCTACTGGACTTGCTCAGGACTGTTTCCACTTTGTTTAACCCCTCTTTAGAGCCCCTGTTAGAGCACACTATGTGTGTCCACCTATCACCATTACTCACACTAAATTTTCCTGTCAGCTTTTCTTCTAGGATCCAGTTTGCATTGGGGACTCTGAATGACAATTGCTTTTCTAGGCCCAGTTCAGGCATTTCTTTCAGCTGAAACTTCTTCCCTTTATATTACTAGGATCCTGTTTCAGACTTCCTTCCAGGAGAGAACCTCGTGCTACTACATGTTCTCTAATTCTGCCTGCATACTGGCATGTGCTCTCTCCTCCATCTCTCATCTCCATGTTTCTTCAGGAAGACTCTCATCAGTTTTGCTTTCATGTGTTTATTGATGTCCAGTTACATTTTAGGTTCCAAAAGCAATGCAAGTCTGGGGGCCTGGTTTTAATTCAAATTAATAATACTGGATTCTTTTTACCAGCAATAGCAGTTTCTGGAGAACAAGAGGATCTTAATTGTTTTAGGAAACAATAATCTCTCACAGTGAAGAACACAAACCTCTGAGATATAATACTGTATGGCTCTTGCTAGTTCAGAGTACACTGAAATTTATGAAACTGGAAAAAAATACGAAGTAATTTTCAGCACGTCTACATAGAAAAGGTACTTGTTACCTAACTCTTCAGACAAGTTGGTATAAAATCTGTTGTTGTGGCTTTTATTTTTTTAATTGATGTATGGAGTGGCTACAAACTTAGTTAGTTGAGAAATAAGCGTAACACTGTTTAATGTTTACATACAGTGTAAGTGCGTTCTACAGCCTAAAGTTTGTGCCTTACAGTAAAATAAACCAGTTGAGTAAGAATGAAAGTGTTCTAGCTCTTTTCTTTCTGACCTGATTAAAATAGATTTTGAAAAAATTGTCATCAGACATTTTAATTAACATGTATTGTTTGAATAATAATTTCAAACTCTGTCTTTTTGTCTTTGTTCATTTGTTTTGTTTGTTGATTTTTTTTTTCTTGTCACTTATTTTTCTGTTCTAATCATTTCAAACTGGGATGTGTAGGTGGCAGTAGGGGAAGTAGTGAAAGTGACCAATGGGGAACATCTCCCAGCTGATCTCATCAGTCTGTCATCAAGGTTAGAATAAAGTAGTTGCACAGGATATGTGTATGTGGGTCCTCATATACCAAATATGAATAACACTGCCATTTTGATAATCTTTGCTTTGCTATTCATCTTTCTCCAACAAAACCTACATATTTATAAAATTAGAAAGGGTTCTTCTATGAAGTACAGATTATTAAAGTGAAAATACACAATAACACTTCAAGAAGTTAAAATTGTTTCACTCCTCTTGGTTTTTATTCTACCCCCATGAAATTTTATCAAACAAGTTGTCATTGAATAAACACAGTTAAACACCAGGTTAAATATATGTTTAAGAGGAATTTACATGTTTCAACCAACTCACTATTTTCAGCAAAGAATATAGTTTAACATTGGTAGGACTGGTAGAGGACCCTCTGCACAAACTTGGATGTTGCACAATCTCTGCTGCATGTGGTGGCAAAAGCAGCGTTGTTCTTGTGTATTGTGACAAAATGCATGTTTCTTAGACATGTCAGCTTTATGCTATTTCTGCAGTCTTACCACACTTTGTTTTTTCCCTAACCAGTCAATGGGCCTGCCTTGATCTAACTGTAACTTACTTTGGAGGTCACTGTAGTCTGCTACAGTTACTGCAATTAAGCATGTGTCTCACTTGAAATGTCTTTGCTGCCTTAGTTTGTTTTAAAAGTGCTTTACAAAAATATTGTTTGGTTTTGATTTTTAACTAATAAAAATGTTAGAATTGTGTGTCTTACACAGGTGGTTCTATCCAAACAGACTAAATAAAAGTTACTTATATTCTTAGAGAAGTTTGCCAAGACTAAAACAGTAGCCTGAATGTACCTTATTATAATTTTTCACATTTTAATGCTTGTACTTTACAAAACTGTGTTAAAATAGCCTACTTAACATTGTCCTGCAAATAATATGAAATTGTCATTTATCTGTAGCAACTGTTGCCTTAATAAAGGAAATTTTAAAAATGGTTGATGCTCGAATTTCATGCTAGAAGGAAGGAAAACACTAGAAGCATTAAAGTGGTCTAGAAAGTAAACCTCTATTCTTTTAAGTGTTATGGGGTTTTTGTGACTTATTTGATCCTTTCAAGAATCAAAACTTCTTTCTGTCTTGGATTTAAATAGTAGGTGTTCTGTCCTCATGCCTAGAAAATGGGAGCTGGAGTTATTCCGAAATTTCTTGGTATCCATCAAACAGATGATGCATTCAAGTACTAATATTCTGTGTGAACTTAAAACATTTAATTTATAAAAAAGTTTTTGAAATGGCAGAAGGGGGATATATTTCAAAAACTATTATGATATCCATAATTTAGACATCTTTTGTAAGGAAACTATTTGCAAGGAAACTTTTGTATCTTAAACTCCTGCTGCCTGTAAGCACTAGAAATGCACTATGCTGTGCCCATATCATAATCTCATGTATGAAGATAGAACACTTTTGCTGTGTACAGTGCTTTTATCAATGTTTCATTTAAGAAAATAGGCTTTGGCAAACTTCTCTGAAAATGTAAAGTGCTCTTAGGTTTTATAGATTTGGCTGTAAATTATTCTGGTTTTGAAGATTTGATAAGACAAACCTGTTTGTATAAATAAATATTGCAAGATTACAGAAAGTTTATGGATTTTGCCATTGTAATTTTGAATTCAGGACTTTTTTTCTCTTAATAGTGAACCACAGGCCATGTGCTACATTGAAACATCTAACTTAGATGGTGAGACAAACTTAAAAATCCGACAGGTAGGAATTCTGTTTCTGAGAATATTTCTAATATTTTTGTGTATTAATGCTTATAAAAACATTTTATTACATTAATGGGTGTTCTAGAAGACTCTGAAATTTTAGTGGTTTGAATAAAAAGCTATGGATTATTGGCATCGTAAAAGCGGAGGAATGAGTGATTATTGCTAAGTCATTCTTTGTGCTTTGTTTTAGCGTTTTTCTTTGGGAGAATAGGTAGAAACGTAAGTGCTTTGGGTGTTGGCTTTGTTGATGTGGTGAGGCAGAAGCCCTGCAGAAAGCAGCTGATGGGGCCAGTACTGTCCTTCAGGGACAGGTAGGGGATAACAGATTTTGACTGAGTGTGCTGTTGCTCTGCAGGGACATTCTTGCTGAGCTCTGTGATGGATTATGACCCTGTCTTGGTACTGTCAGATGCCAAGGTGACTTCTTCACTGTAGCACCTAGTTGCAACAGTAATTTTCCGATTTTGTTCCCATAGGGATGATTGTTTTCTGGTATTGCTGTTAGATTTATAATATGTAGATTTGTTATTGGATAGTGTTTTTTAGTGTCATGACAAATAATTAGTTTTGTTTACAGGGTTTGCCACTAACATCAGACATCAAGGACACAGAAAGCTTGATGCAACTCTCTGGCAGAATTGAGTGTGAGAGCCCAAACCGACATCTCTATGACTTTGTTGGAAACATCAGGCTGGATGGGCATGGGTATGTAAATACAAGGAAGATGATCTTGGGAGAGTCAGTGTAACAGTATGTGTTACACATACATAGCTCTGTGTTCTTAAACTACTGAAGTAAAAATATGAATAGTAAATATTTTTTATGTATTCTCTGCTAGACTTTACTCTTTTGACAAAACTAGAAGCATAAAACCTTACTTCTAATGTCTACAGCTTGTTTTAGTAGTTGTCCTTCAGAAAGCATTAGGCATTAATAATAGAAGAGACTGCTAATCTAATTCTGACAGTTCTGGAATATGTACCTAGTAACTCACTTCTTATGCATGTCATCTGTTATAGAAGCTGAATAGAAATAATTTTATCTTTTTTTTTTTTTTAATTGTTCTTTTCTTCTGTTTCTCTAAGTGTGGAGAGGAACAGAGTCCATTGCTATATACCTCAGTTCTTCTGACTTGGTAGCTGAAAAACGTTTAATACTTTAGTTTACTTGAAAGTATGTTCCTTTAAAAATAGAAAATTTGCCCTGACAATGCAGATGCTTGTACAACTTTTTTAAAAATTCTTAGAATACTGAAATTCTTACCAAATACTGATATTCAGAGTCCACTGTGGATTCACAGAAGATTTATTGCTAGATCCAGTGCTGAATCCTTCATTCCCAAAGATTTACAGTATTTCTTATTTATTTGGTAGGTATTTATTCCTCCGGATCCAGTATTGTTCGTGATTGTGGTTTTAGAGTGATACATAAAGTACTGACTAATTACTAAATACTTCTTTTTTTCCCCTTAATATTCCACTTTTTTATTTACTCGTTTCTTACAGATGCATTCTGGGATTTTTCAGTTGCAAGGGTGTGGATCAATTATAATTCCATATAATTCCACTGTACTTATCATTAAGAAGAGAAAAACATTTACCTGTAATTCTTCTCTGAAGGTAATAGTTAGATCCACACATTTATTCTGCCTCCCTGGCTAGAAGGAAAAACATACTTTCCTTTTCAATCTATTAATTTAATTTTAAAAAATTTATTTAAAAAGTAAATATTGAGTATGCTGATGGCTATTATGCCTCCAGAATCTGTAGGAGGACGCCATCTGCTGGTCAAGAAATTTTTCATTTGAGAAATTCTGTTCTGGAATATTTTGCCTATGGTTCCTGTGCAGTAGGATAGTTCCAAAAGTGTGGCTCTAATGTAATATTTACCTTCAGGGAAAAAGAATTGCAGGTAAGTAACACAGTTTGGATCTTGGCCTTACTTCAACCTGAAAAATCAGGGGTATATTTTTTTAGAGGGAGTGCAAATTCATCTAATTTATATTTATTTGTCCAGATCTTTAGACCTTCCTGCCACATTATGTAGGTTCAGCAGTTGTGATTTACACTTTATACATTACCATCTTAACATAGTTGCAAAAGCAATAGAGGATACTGAAAATGTGTCTCCATCTTCTTTCACTTAATCAAAGTCATTGGAGTGCCATAAATGTTGTATCTTCTTGGCCCTTTTCAGTGTTTTCTTTTTCCCTTCCTGGGAGAGCAACTCAAAAAAAGAAGTTTTCTTTTTTTTTTTTTTCCTTTTGGATACTCAGTATTCAAGAAGACAAAATACCATTACAGATATTTTGCCTTTTGGCTAAATCTGTGAACTAAAAGAGGCAAAAGTTTTCTTGCTGTCCTCAGCCTTAGAGTGAGCTAACCCTTATCACCGAAGTGTGCAGCTCTTTGTTATGCTTAGGAGTATACAGAAGCATGTCAGCTTGGTTTTAGTCCATGAAAACAATTCGTTAGAGAAAGGAGAAGAGTTCTTTAGCTTGGTTTATATGAACCTTTGACTAGACAGTGGTTTGGTGAATGGTGAGGGGATTATGCAAAACAAGGTCAGATTCTGGTTATCCAGGCTAAAGTATATGTTTTTCTGAAGACATTCTTACAATTTTGGATAAGAGTGAAGTATACTTGTTAACAAAAACATTCTATTGTGTAAGTTTTCACATGTGTCTCAGAAATTATTAGCTCTTAGTATAATTTCTGCCAGGAAAGTATTCTAAAAGCATCTTTCCTCATTGAGAACATCCCTTACTGAATACAACCCAAGTGTTGGTGACAGTCAGTAGTTAGGTAAAGTGCAAGAGAAATGAGATGTGTTGGATCAGTTTTAAGAAGGCTGAGGCTGGGAAATAAGACACTTGAGATCTCTGTCAAGTCATTGCACCATCATTTTGTTAGAGCAGAGTGTGATCACAGTGTTCGGTACTTGTCACATATCACCTGGCACATGGGGCTTTCCATACCTGACTGTACTCTTTGAGCTACCCAAAATGTTACTAAATATCATGGCTTTTTTAGATGCTTTTTATTTTATATATCAGAGATACAGCTGCTGTCCGTAATCAGTTAATTTGTGATCTTAATAATGTGTTGCTTTCAAACAAGTAGAGACAGTAGTTTTAGGTAAGAATTCCAAACACTAGAGCACTTTTGACAAGTGTAAACTGCCAGCTGGTATTTATAGACTGAAAAGTAGCAAAACGGGGCATGTTTGTCTATGGAAAAGCATAATAATTACCTAAATTTATGTATTCTAAGGAAAACTTGACCTACATTATATGTATAAAGACAGCTGTTTGAATTTAAGACAAATGTTTCCCATGTCTTTTGAGGGTATGTTGCTCCTTTACTATACACAGTTTTAAAAGAAAAATAGAACAAAACATACCTGGTTTTGCAGTTTAAAGAAGGCACATGAAATATTATTGGGAGTGTTCAAATAACTGTGTTCATAAAGGGTGGTTATGTCACTAGAAGAGTGAGAGTTCACAAAATTCTTCCATTTGAAAATTGCTTTGAAAATCAATTTTGTGAGAGATCATTTAGGAGAAAAATTGATGATCATAAATCACAGGAGAATTAGACATTTTTACTTTCAGTATGTTTGGTTAGTAATACCATATCAAAATTAGTAGTACATAATAAAAGTTAAGCAGTAAGTAATATTTTTGAAAACTTCGATTTTTGGCCTGGTTTTTATCTGTCAAGTTTTTTCTGTCAAAACTCTCAAAAAGTTAACTGTGAAAATTAGATTCCTAATTTGTTAACAGTAATAATGTAAATTTTGAGAAAATAGTTTTAACAAATGCTGTTTGTTTTTATTCATTGACATTGACTGGTTTAGTATTAAAATGTAAAAATTCTTCCTTCTAGTACTGTTCCATTGGGATCTGATCAGATTCTTCTACGAGGAGCTCAGTTGAGAAATACTCAGTGGGTTCATGGGATAGTTGTCTATACTGGACATGACACAAAACTTATGCAGGTTGGTCACTTGGATTTTGTCTGACCTGTCTGCTTTATTACCTTAGTTTACTATTCCATGGTACAGAAACATGGCTTGATTCAATACAGTACTAAGATGTCAGTAATACAGCATCTTTCATATGAATTAAAAGCAATAAAAATAAAGCAATTTCTTGTTATTTTAGCCACTTAGTCCCAAAGTAGTTTTTGCACTAGTAAGCATATTTATTGATTCTGTCTTGCAACTTGTGCCTTGAAAACTCTTTATTAGCAAGTTCTGTTTTCATAGTTTGTCTTTTTTATTTTTGATTGCTCCTAAAACTGTTCTCTTATGGGGCTTTCTTTCAAGTACAAAAGAAATCATTCTTGTCAGAAAACAAAATGAGGAGGGAAGAGACTGAAATTACTTTGCCTAATGTATTTTGAAATATCAGAATTGAAATGCACCTGTTGAGAAAGAAGAATTTCACATTGGTCTTCATGCCTTATTTCTTGCTTTTCTTATTTGTAAAATAGTTACTTGAAAAAGTGTGTCTGTATTAGCAGCTGTCTTCTATTGCACTGACAAGGTGTATGTGCATTCATTTTTGGTGTTTACTGTTAACTATTGGTGTTGCCAGTGTTCTGTGTGATTGTCTAAACTTCTTGCGATGCAGTTCTAAAGCTCCAATTCATAGATTTGTAAGTGCTGGTTTTGGGGTTTTTTAGGTAAAAGAGTTAGGGCATTTATGATGATGTATTTGGGAGAATATTTAGAAAGGGATATACAGTAACATGTGATTTGTAAAGCAAGAACCATGTTACCTCACTGAATATTAATAGCCACTTCTGGTTTTTGTGTTTTGCAGAATTCGACAAGTCCACCTCTTAAAATGTCTAATGTGGAGCGAATTACGAATATTCAGATTTTGATTTTGTTCTGCATCCTTATTGCCATGTCTTTGATCTGCTCTATTGGTTCAGCCATATGGAACCGAAGGCATACGGGAAGAGACTGGTATCTTGATCTAAATTGTAAGATCTAAAATATTATATTAAATTTTAGTATTTGGTTGCCTTTCATATTGGGAAAGGAGGATGATTACTTTCCCTTGCACAGGCGTTTTTTTGTTAATCTCTCTTCTTTGTTTGTTGACTAAAGTCATTAGGCTAAGTGTATCACAGCATGTATAAAATTTGCCTTACTGTGCCATCTAAGCTCTTGCTAAATTCAGGAAAGGCAAGATGATTTGTTTGTCTCTACTTCTTTTAGGCACTCCATCTCTGAAGCTCAGCAAGGTCTGCATCAGCATTCCACTGGCATAAACAGTCAGCTTCCTAGACAGACTGAAACCTCTTGGAGCTGTTACCAATAGATTACATTTAAAGCTGCAGTGACTTTTCTTAATTTTTAAACCTGCTTGTCTTAGGAAGTGATGCTGTGGCTTTATAATTTTTACTGTATAGGGCTTTAACTAATTAATATCAGAAGTTAATAGACTCCTCCTAGAGAAGATAAAAGAGGCACGAGTGGTCTCATCTAACATATTATACAGGGCAGCTGTATGTAAGGTGGATGCAGGGCAGTGTGATGTTACATGGGTCTTCACGGCAGCATGCAATATACTGACAGTCTGACCCTCTGTGAAGAAACAAGGTTTAAAAGTAGTTTTCATGAATATACTTTGCAGCCGATTATTCATGTTTTCAGAATTTCTTAGGGCCTTTTTTACTTAGGCAGAACCAGAACTGAAACAAAGCTCCTGAGTACCAAAGCTTCTGAATGTAGTCAGCAAAGAGGGATTTTTTGGGGTTTTGGTAAGTTCTAAAAGAAAAATCTTGAAGTTCTGATTTGAAGGCACTTGTAAAGTTTCTGCATCTGCATTTATGATAAACTTTGCTTCCCTTCTTTTTGATGCTGAGAAAGAAACTTTTTTTTTAATTAAGAAACTTAACTTCCATGTTTTCCTAGTGAGGTAACAAAAAGTGGACTAGTTCATAGAATATTGATAATTTTCAGTAACATCAAAGAAGGCATTGTATGTGCTTCATCTGTGCATTTTTTTTTCTTTTCTGGGAAACATAAAAATTTTAAGAATATGGTGGCTATTATATGCTTCACAGTAGTGAAGCAGTTTATAAATTGTTGTTATTCCTGAAAAAAGAAACATGAAATAGTGGCCATTGATATTTTGGTCTGTGTGTTCTCGACTGATTATCTATGTCAGTTTATTTTCTGATACATGCCCCATGATTAAATTAAATTGTTTTGGTTTTTGTAAGGTATGTCCTTTAAAGCTGTATTCAGCATAGTTGTTCCAATAGCAGATGCTTTTAGTATGCAAGAAGCATTTTATCCCCCTTTGCCCTTAGTTATCTAATTTTTTGGCTCTCTGGTCTTTTACACAAGTACTTCATTTGGTGCTGGAATTGATATTAATGAAAGTCTCCAAAACCTTCTTTCCTACATCTTAGGGTAACAACCAAATCCATGTTGGACACACAGTGGAAACCTATCTGAAGCTGTTTTTCTTTGAGATGCCTTGAATATAGCTAGACAGGCTCCATCTTTTACCTGTTTGCTGTAGTGCACAGCAGACTTGCCCATTCTCATCCTCTCTGAGCTGCTACTGCTGGAGTTATTTTTAAAAGAAAAACTTAAAACTTTAAAGAAAAAAGTAGTATAAAACTACTTGTTTTGTATATAAACTCTCTAATTTCTTATCTTCCTTTTATGGGCTGTGAATTTACCTCTTTTGTAGCATTTTGCTCTGTTGAGGGAGAGTATATGATTGTGTGAAGGTGGATGGAGAAAAAATTCATTCCACTATATATTTCCCCTTTTGAAATATAAAACTGTAGTATTTTGAGTTTAGAACTTGGTTGCTTATATAGATATTCCCAGATTTTGATCTTAAAATGTAGCAAAAGGGGGAATGGTTGGTAAGTTTGCACTTCAAAAATTGGAGATGATTGCAAAGATCACTAAATTTGAACTCCACTATTATAATAGAGATCCTTAACTCTGAGGAAGGTCTTATCTATAGGCAAACAATACTGTAATTCATCCCAAAGATTCTTATTAGAATACTTTAAAAATCATCTGTTAATGCAATATTTTGAATACACTACATATATATACTTCTAACTACAGTCTCAAATATTTATTTGATTACTTCGTTTTTTGGCAGATGGTGGAGCAAGCAACTTCGGATTGAATTTCTTGACTTTTATCATTCTCTTCAATAATCTTATTCCAATCAGCTTGTTGGTTACACTTGAAGTCGTTAAATTTATCCAGGCATATTTCATAAACTGGGTAAATATTATTTTTATAATATGCATTGATTTCTAAACTCAAGTGTTTCACAAGTACACTAAATGATGGATTGCTTGTCTATGTATATATTTTTTCAGACTTTTTCTGTTTGTTTATTTATTATTGCTGGAATCTGAGGAGGTAATAATGAATTATTTCATTTAGTGCTCTTATAACTGCACCAGACTGATTTTTGGAGCAGATTTGTTGTGATCTACTAATTGTAGAGGATCAAAGTGAGCCTTCTGTGGATTGCAGATAGAAACTTTAGGTTCGAATATTCCCCGAAACATGATTAAAACTAAACGAGTTTAAATGTTGATACCAAAAAATTGATACATTTTATTTAACAGTAAATGAAAGAAGGGAATAGAAAAAGGGGATGGGGAGACAGGAAGAGTGAGAGAGACAGATTAAGTAGAAGTCTGTCACCCCTCTGTGGGTTCCAACTATGTGTTGTCAGTCCTCTCCATCTGGTCTTCTTGGTGGTGAGGGTCCCCCTCCGAAAGGCATAGAATTCAGAGGATTAATATTTAATTAACCAGCCTGGTTTGGGCCAGGAAATGTCCAGGGCAAGTTTGACACTGTCTCTGGCAAGACTCTGAATCAGTTGCCCCATTTTGCATCACGTGCAGTGCTCTGAAGCAAGGCCTCAGGAATGATTGTGGGGAGCACTTTGGGGGTCTTTGGTGATTGTGACACCCCCTCAGCTGTCCCCCACATGAATGTCCTGTGAATGTGGCTTTCCTGGGGTGTTGGAGGGTTGTTTCACAGCTGTGTGTGATGGAGGATGGTCACTACCTCTGACCAGAGGTTGCACCACACACCCAAGGCCCTCCTCCTCCTCTGCCCTTGCTGGGGAGGGGAGTCTGTGCAAACCTGGCAGCAGGAGACAAGATTGAGGGCTATGGCCTCCCCTAGACCAAAGCTAGGGAGGGATGATTTCCAGGACAGCTGCTGAGCTTGGCCCTCCTGTGGATGCTCTCCTAGCCTTACCTGTTTCTTCCCAGACCTGAGATGAATGAACAAAAGTGTCACTTTATCTTATCTCAGGTTCTCTTAGGCAGCTTAACTCACAGCCCAAGGTTTCATTCAGGGGGACCATTCAAGGTAGGCTTTGGTGGTGCAGCTTTTCACATCAGTGTTTAAGCCATGGACTATAACATTTCAGTTTCTGACAGTATTTTTGTGCTTTTTACTTTCTCATTATTGATATTTGGGTATCAGTTCCATTCAGAATGATCAGAAGAATGTGTTTTGCAGTGCTGGGGAGTTTTGTCCAGTTTCATATTTTCTTTCCAGACTTTGGCATTTTACTTTGGCATTTTGCTTATTTTTCCAAGCACAGCCCTAGTTTAATGGAGTGAGTTTTATTGTACAAAGTCAGTGTCTGCTAGTATTATCACCTATAAAATATATAAAGATCAATTTGGCATCCTTTAAATTTTTTTTCTTAACGAATTAGTGGGGAAAATTAAGTGTTTATTCTGTTTGAGGTAGGAGTGAGCCATTTTCCTTAAAGCCATGTAAATATGCCTTCCATTTTTCAGTTTTTTTCCAAATGTAGATTTATGGTAGCATTCTGAACACTTTAATCCAATTCCTTGATCAAATGTGTGAAATAGATTTGTATGTATGAGATATGTCATGGAGATATAGATAAGAATGTGTGTGAAGTGGCAGGTAAAGCATATGCTTTATTTTAAAAGTTAAATACTTTGTGAGCAGTCAGCTGGTTTCGAGTTCTTCTTTATTTTTTGTGCTGTAAAACAAACTGTTAACAAATTGGAGAATACAATAAAATTCTTCCTTAATTGTCTGTATTTTAAAATAAATATTCAACAAAGACCCATCTTGAATTTGTAGATTTCCGCTGTTTATACAAAAAAATCAGAAAGGCAGTTTTAACTTCTCTTCCTGCCCCAGTTTCTCATTATGAGGGATTAGTTGCCTTTAATTTATCCTAATCTGGGACTCTGGACTTCTATCTTAAGTAATATTTCTCTTTGTGTGTAGATTATATTTGTATGGAGAACTTGGTCATCTGCAATCTGTTGCACTATGTTACCATGTTTGACAATGTTTTAAACTTTTACTGTATTTAAAAACAAACTCTAATGTTTATTAAATAAGTAAGAGGAAAAGAACTCACACCCATATGAATTGTATCTTACATTTATTGTGTAATCTCAAGTTTATCTTCATGTTTTTATCTCAAGATTTATTTGTCTTGCTATTTAGAAAAGACTTGTGCATACAGTAGAAGTAGGTGAGACTGACTTCTCCCTAAGAGTCAACAGTGTAGTATTTCTGCTTGTTGCTAAAGTAATTTTAAATGTGTGGGTCAACAGTTTTTCGATAATACTGATCACTAGAAATAATCTGAGCAAAATCACCCATGAGAAGATCATGTTTCTTCTGGGTCTCTTGGAAGTGATCTGATAGTGTATGTGGCTTCCCATGTTGAAATAATTGTAGGTAGATCTATTCATGTTCGGTCTTCTACAGTTAACTTTTCTATTTATGTGCTAGATTGTTTTGTAAGAAGTTTTGGAAGACTGGTTTTTAGATGGATGTACTTTTTTTATCTCTAGGACATAGACATGCACTATGAACCTACAGACACTGCTGCGATGGCTCGTACTTCCAATCTCAATGAAGAACTTGGACAGGTAGATAAAAGAATTACCTGTTCTAACTCTTTTGAAATCATTGAAATTATTCATGTGAAGATTTATTTTAAAAAAATTCTTGCCTTAGTATTTGCTTATTTCTATTCTCTTTGTTTTGTCATATATTTTTTAAAATACTTTGCAGTATGAGCAAATTAGAACCAGTATTACATGCACAATCATGTGGTAATCACTGTGCATGTGTTAATCATAGAAGATTGAAGTGTATCAATAAAGTTACAAAATCAAAGGAATTTTGAGCATTAAGGCTGTCTGTGGCACAAAATTTAGTTTTAGTATATACACTTACAATAATGGGTGTCTTCAGTATGTCGTTTTTTTTCACATTCTCTGCATTCCTCAGAAAAGACAGTGAGTATCTTAGGATTGAATCACAGTTCTATACATGTCCTCTTTTCTTGCCACTAAAGCCTGGAAGCTGTGAATGGAATGGGGGCTCATGGCTGAATTAAACCCTGGAAATGTGGGCTTAATTCTTCTTTATGCTTTGGAGTTCTCTTTTAATATTGTAAAATCAGTCTGACTTTTTACAAGACATCACTTCTTATATGTTGTTCATGATTAGGAACTATGACTTAGTACGAATGTTCTGGGGGCACAGCATGTGCTTGTAGAAGAGCTGCACATGGTATTTGCTCTTTCACTCAATTGTATTTGCAGTCTGGCTTTAAAAACATGCTAAGCTTTACACTGGTAAAGCTTTACATTGTACACCAGTACACTGGTTGTGAGCAACTCTTGCTCTGGGAAATAAAATACATGCTCATTTAATTGAATTGTATTATGAACACAAGTATGCATGTTTTTGCATTTCCTAACCTAGAAGTTTTCATAATCCTTTGCTTTATTGCATGAGAATAGCTCATGCAATAAAGCAAAGAATTATGAAATTTTCTAGCTTTCCAAAAGCAATAAATAATAACTTGGTTTTAGCCATATAGCAAAGCAGTCCTAGGGATTAATAGTGCCTTTTGGAAAAACCAGTTGCAGGTTAGTATTCTCTATGCCTTGTCTACGTAGAGAAGTTACAGGGCCTTTACCTGCTGGGTTTAACATGTATGTGCAGAAAATTTTGTTGTTTTCCTGGCTTTGAGAGTACAAACTCCTCTAGTGGGGAAGAGTCTTTGTTGAATCTTAGCTTTCCTTCTCTTTCATTTATACTATCTGTTTTTTCTATCTCTAGTTTGTTATTCACATTCCCAGACACATTCTTTCCTTTTGACTTCAGTAGTTTTTGTCTTCATTTTTAAGGATTCTCATCAAATTCTCCTTCACTATCAGGAGCTAGTCAGGCTTCTTGGGATCTCCACTTTAATTTTTTCAATAGATTCTTCATTTGAGCAGATTTTTCTAGGGAGACCAATGGACTCTACTAAAAAGAGCAGGTTTCTTCTTTGAAGTACATGAAGGTTGCATATAATGAAGAGATTTCCCCCAAGAGATATTCAGGTTTTAAGAAAGGCAAAGCTTTGGTGTTGGGAAAAAAGGTTGCATTTTCTTAGCTGCAATTCCCACTTTCCCATTGTGCCCACACACAAAAAAATACACGATTTGCTGCATAAACCTGGCACAGAAAGATTTCTTCTAACAGCTGATTTGGCTAAGGCATAATTCCTCAGAAACATTTTTATTAATACATAGCATTATTAGTCCCAGGTATAATGTAGTTAATTCCTAATTAAGAGTCCTTAGATTTTTTTTTTAATTAGAAATAAATTTTAATGAATTGAAGTTTACCTATGACTCCTAAAACTTTTGGTTCATCACAGATTACTTCATTTCTTCATATATTAACATTTTTCTTAAGATCAGGCTTAAACAAAAAAATATCATAGGTTCATGTACTTCAGCTTTGAATTTTAAAATGCTTTACCTAGTGGTTTCTGGAACAGAAGGGTTTATAATGCTAGGGAAATAGGAGATCTAGAGTAGGTAGAAAAGAATGTATTTCTCCTTTTCCTATAGTTTGGCATTCCTGAACTGTTGTGCTTTTATTAACATTTTGGCTTTAGGAAGATATTTCTATGTCAAAAAGATCAGTTTAGAAATGTATATAGATACTTTTCTTATCATACTGCTTTCTGTCCAAAGTTTAATGTTTTACTGGCTAAGTCATTGACCTTCACTACTTTCTTGTGCTTCAACAAAATGTGGAGTGAGGGATGGTTAAATACACCACCATGCACTGAAGAAAACTTAAGTGTCCTGACATCTCAGTTTGTTGATTTCTTTGGAAAAGGGTATGAAGGCTGTGCATCTGCCATGTTTGTGTATTGTTTTTGTTGTTGACTTTTTTCCTACAAACTGTGAAAACTGCAGAACAGGTAAAAATATTTCATATGTTGATAGTCATGAATTGTACTGGATAGGTCACTAACTGCTGAATGTTGATGTATAATGGATTTTATCATTCATTTAGGTCAAATACATATTTTCTGACAAAACGGGTACCCTGACATGCAATGTCATGCAGTTTAAGAAGTGTACGGTAGCAGGAATTGCATATGGGTAGGTATTTTTATATACTTCTTCATCTGTGTGCCTCTGCCTGTCCATATGTATCCATACATTAAAACTGTAGTTAAAATAAACTTACACCTGAAAATATCTACAACTCAGTCAGCTTCTTGTGACTACAAAATGTTACTTAAAAGAGACAGGATCACTTCTGTCATGACATCTCTTTTTGCAAAGAGGAACAAAAATAAAGTTGAGATACCATATGCTTGCTGCTGTAAGGCAACTTCAATATGCATGTTTTTGCCATCGTTTACCCTGTTTTATGTTGTTACAAACAAAAACCTGGGGGAGACTTGGAAAAACTTGGTTTGTTATAGTTTATGAAATCTCAATAGAAAGACCATATTTTTGCAATTTTCATTGTAATATAGGCACTAGCAAAATAGTTGAAAACGGGTTTTTTTTGGTAATTTTGTTTTATTAACTAACTACTTTTTTTAACACATGATCCAATTTTTTGGCATTTGTGATTCTTTCTCCTCTCCCTGTTCTGTTTTTCCGTTGCTTCTTGTGCAGCCATTCCCCCGAGCCTGAGGATTGTAGTGTTACTTCAGATGATTGGTAAGCTCTAAAAATAATTTAGCTTCTGCTGTTTCTTGAGGATTCAGGCTTAAAAATACTGAGCAATATATTTAGAGATGGAGCTAAATGTGAGATAGTTTACTGCTCAGAAGTTATTTCAGCATTGAATTCACACCGACTGCCATCTTACACGAAGTTATGCTATCCAGTTTCTATGGCATGATGTTCCATACTCAGGAATAGAATCTCTAATAGGGTCCCTGAAATGCAGTGCAGTCATTCTACTGACAGTCCTGGTGCTATTCAAAATTACTTATTGGAGAGAAAGTTTTGTCTTTTATTACATATCTGGTACTATGGTAACTTTAATCACAGTTTTCTACTGTTAGTAATATGTTAGTAATAATCAATAATATATTTAGAAGAAAAAATCCGTATTGGAGTGAAAAATATGTAATGTTATTTTGCTATTTTACTTCCTCCAGATAGTTTTAGAATATTAGCACTACATAGTTCTTAACTGGAACTGAGATTAGAGCAGCCAAATACACTTGGGACTAACATTAATGTCTTAACAGGGACTTAAGGAAAGAAAAGTCCTGGCTTTCTGTCTGCTGTCATCTACATGAAGCCTTGTGCTTCTTCACCATACTTTCTTAAACTGAATATTTGCAATACCATTCAAAGTAAGCTCAGACACATCAGAGAAAAAAAAGTCATTTACAGTCTTTAAATTATCACTATTTTATTTGTTGAAAGTGATAACAAGACAATATCGCACAAAATTGAAATGTGTAGTCATCTTTTGTTAAAAATACTTGAAGGAAAAAATCCTTGCTAAATTAGAATTTATAATTCTTTGTTTAGATAGAAAAAAAAAACCAAACCTTAACAATTCCTTCTGCAACACATAAAATGTAATACACATGCACACCCCAGCATCTTACCTGACCTGAATATCATCATTTGATGTAGAAGGAAAATGTTTCCTAAAGATGCGGAAGTATGCTTAGCTGCATACAATTTCATTAAAACAGTGCAGTGCTTACATGAAATTGAGCATGATTGTTTATAAGCCATTAATGAAAAAAAGGCTGGTTTTGACTAACTCACATAAATATCCTTATGAGCACATCTGAAATGGATAAACTGATATCTGAACAGTAGTTTAAAAACAGAAACCCAAAACTTTTATTGGCAAAGAATATATTAGAAATACCTATAAAATATGATACTTGAAGTTTCTTGGTGTGTAAATCTATTACAATTAGTAAAATCTTTTTGTGCCAGTAACATTTCTAGCCTAACATGACTAATATACTAAATATCCTAAAGCCCAAATTTTTTTTTCTTTGTATTAGAAAGAATTGTTTTCCACTTTGTTAAAACTTACACCTGCAAATATTTTTCCATATTTTAGCACTGAGAATCTGGAAAATTTATATCAGAAAGCTTTAAGTAAATAAAGCTTAAAGCTTAGAGTCTAAACAAACATAATGTGTCTGAAGGTGTTAATATTTGGCGCTTCAAGATCTACTTGCTTTGCGTTTAAAAAAGAAGTCTTGGTGAAGAATGCTTCAAATTTTTCATTTTAATTACAGTTAGAAAGAGTAGTCCTTGCATGGCTGTACAGAGGAGGTTCTGCATTTTGTATTCCTCCATGGTAGCTACTGCAGGACTAAAACAGCTCACTTTTGGTTTTCATAGAGAATCTTTAGACTGCCTTTGATGTATATGGCTTATTCTTCAACTTAAATCACCAAATGTATTTATTCTTTTGTAAGATTATGTAATCCAAAGCAAGACCCAAAGTAAATGAAAAAAAGTTCTTTCAACTGGATTCACTTTTCAGCACTGTTTTGTTTCACTCAAAGTCATCTAGATTGTCTTAATACTTGGCTGTAGTATTAAGACTGTAGCTGTAGTCAGCTGCAGTATCAAATCTTCCTAGCAGTATCTGCATTTCTGAGCTCTCACATTCAGCCAGAATATTTGTGCAATTTGGGAGATGTTAGTGTATGACTTTATTTCTCCAGAACCATCTCCTGTTTGCATCTCTTAAGTCTGCACTTCAGCATTGTTGTTATGTCTTCATCTTTCAATTTCACATGTTCCTTTTTGATCATCAGTAATAGAAAGCAAACCCTCTGCATGCAGACTTCTCTGATGTCTGAACTCATTTATTTACCTCTCTCAGATACCAGACTTGCTTTTCTGCAAACATTTAGAAACCCATTCCAAAACTGCTGATTTCTTGATGAAATGTGTTCTCTTCAGGCATATATATTTTTTGTGTCCCTTCTAAAATCTCATTCTAGAGATCAGAAGACAAGAAGCTTCATTCTTATATTGTGGATATATTTTTACTTCATCCTTCATTACCTGAATTCAGCAGAGAGACTTTGCTGGGTTTAAGTGTATTTATGTAAACCAAGGATTAATAAACTTAGGAAATGTGAAACAAATACCTTTTCAGTTCTTTCTTTCACAGTATGTGATTGCAGCCTTTATTGCAGCAGTTACAGCCCTAAACTTGTGTTTGGATGATTTGTATATAAACTGTTAAAATCATGCTAAGAATTATCTCTTTTTTACTTAATTATTTCCAGGCCAGGCCCACAAAACGGAGAAGAAAAAACATTTAGTGATGTATCATTACTGGAGAATCTTCAAAACAACCATGTAAGTTATATAGAAACAATTACTGTTACATGAGATGAAATCATTTCTTCCAGTAATTCAAGAGTATGTCCTTTGAGGGAGAATAAATAAATTGTGTACTTATACAAAATCAGCATGACCTCATGAATACTTTTTTTATTGTTGCTGATGTATGTTGGTTAGATCAATCCCTTTTTTTCTCCCCTTTTTTATTTTGATGCTATGGTTCAGTTACGAGTTCGAAGTAGTTTTGTATTCTTCTTTCTCTGGGTGTTTTACCACTACTCCTGCTGTTCAGAAGATGTCATGACATCCATTAAAGCTTTTAGGATAAACCAACTTAGCTTTACATCCTGATATGACTTACCTGGGCTTCGAGAGGAGTCAGGAGATAATCGTATGCATTAGATTTATGTGCATGCTTCCATGTGGTTAGATCTTCAGATGATGAAATTTTAGAGGCATTTTGGAGGCTGATATTTACCCAAAAGAGACAATACATTCCTCAGGAAATGAACATGGTTTTTATGATCTGGTTAAGAAACAGTACCATCATTACCAGTTTCTGCTTTTTGTTTGCACAAGAGATTTTTTTTTTCCTAGTCATAACCAACACCTACTTTAAACAGTGTAACTGTTTGTTCTCTTTTTGAAGAGTGTAAGTAAATAGCTCTTTTCTTTTCCTAAATTTTGTCCTTCCAGGAGGCTAGCTTCAGTTTAACTACAGACAGTAAAGCATCTTTTTCTTACAAATGGGGCAGTTTTTAATGGTAGACATCTGAGAGCAATTCTCAAGCGTATCTAAAGCAAAGGGGACTCTTATACTTACCTGCATAGTCCATTTATATTTACAGTGCTAGTAACAGGGAGTGTGGCATAGTTGGAAAGAGGCATCAACTATTAATGCTGTTGTTGAATGTGCAATTGGTGTGAAATTGTTGAATCTTCAAAGTTTTCTGGTAGCTATGTAGTATTAAATATGAGCATGCAAGCTATAAAAATGCATTTGTGTGCATCTTAAAAATTCACATACACATTCAAAGAGAGGTCTCACCACTGTATTTTAAATGTATTATGAAGTGCTTTGGAAAAGAATTTGCAATTCAGTTTTCTGAATACATCTTAGAGGATCTGGGAGCCCTCAGTGGAAGAGAACAAGAACCTGCTCCCATTAGTGTTGGTTTTCACAGATTATTGTATTTCATAGAGTAATTTTAATGTTATTCTTAGTCTACTGCAAATCTGAAATACCGTAAATATGCTACAAGAAACCCTCAGTTGAGGTGGCAGCTGCTTTGAACTCACTTACGGGCAATGCTGGGGTCTCTCTTAAACAGCCATTCAGGAGTCAGTTCATTCATTTTGCAAATGCCAGCTGTAGTAATGAGGTTCTTAGCTGTATTTGTCAAGTCCAGTCAACTATTCTACTTACATGTTTCTTTTCCCCTCTCTTGGCTAAATAGTTTTAAATTGTCTCCACTTCTTACACTTTGAAGGGCTGGTATATTTATCTAGATGTCTTCTTTAAAAGCAGTCTGATCTTGCAACATTTTCCATGTGATTTTTGTTTGCTACATCTTTCAAAAGGTAAAAGACATCTAAAGAGACTTCTGTGAATAAAGTAAACTTCTTTCAATACATTATTCATACTTGCCTTCCCTAAAAATTATTATTTAAACTGTTCTATGTTTCTGGTTAACTAAGTTTGATTGTTATGGTAGCAAATGCCACTAAATTCTATTTATATACCCAGTATGTAAGCACAGCAGAAAGACGTTATACTGCATGCTGAAATTAGTGTACAGGTAGTTTTCAAAGTAAAGAGGCACCTTTCATTAAATTTTTGAGGGCTATTATTTGTCTGTATCTATTACTACATTTTGGTTATTTATTGCTTAAATAATTAATCAAACTCTGACCTCTTTTTTTCTTAGCCAACTGCGCCTATAATATGTGAGTTCTTGACAATGATGGCAGTGTGTCATACAGCAGTTCCAGAAAGAGAAGGTGATAAAATTATATATCAAGCAGCATCTCCAGGTGAGACTCAAATAACTCAGTGAACATATTTTATCAATTCAACATGCAAATTTTATTCAGTTTATTGTTTTTCAAGAATCTTCCAGAATTAAAAAAAAACAAAAAACCAAACTTATCCCTGAAAAAATAATTGTAAAAGGTTTTGTAAAAAAGGATTTAGACTTTTAAAATTTTCATTAGAAAATACATTTGAACATCCCATGGATTGTATAAGGGCAAAGAATCAGTAACCATACAGCACTACTAAGGTGCTGTCAGATTGCTGTGGAATTCTAAAGGAAATGCTCAGAAGTAAATAAAAATCAAATCAGGGGACAAACTGATGTCCTTGCTTATTCTATAAGCTTATTCTGTATTTTGTAACCATGATACTAATTTGAAATAGAGACTGTGTAATCAAAACAGGAATTGTTACAATAGGAGAGAAGTTGTGATAAATTCTGTTAAGGATTGAGAAAATATTATCGTGCAGAAGGTCTGTTTCAAGTCTGTTGTGGTTCGTAGACAATTTTTGAATCAGGAAATGATGAAGCAAGGCAGAATGATTAAAATATGCTCAGCTAATATGCTGAGCTAATGTGTTACAATTTATGATGGGAAAAATTACGTAAAGTGCAGAGATTCTTCCTTGACTCCCCAGCTTCTAACTCTCTGAATCCTGTCTTTCAACAGCTGAAAGACAAGGGAAGAGGTAGTGCCATAAATAAAGTTAACTCTAGGTCATGGCAGTGTTTCACTGGGCATTACAAGCAAACTCCATTGTACATTGTCAAGTGACCTACTGAGGAAGGTGCTAACGTAGGTGCTTTGAAGAGGGTGCTCTCATTACTGAGCTAAGAGATGTGTTCCTTTCAGGGTTTATTTTCTCTGAACTTTAAACTCATTTCATCAGTTTTCACAGGAGAAACAAAGAGTTTGTTCCAGCACCAGATTTAATTCTAAAATCCATAAAGGAAAAAGGAAGTGAAGAGTAGAAAAGCCTGGACTGTGTTGATTAAATCATGATTAACAGTTTTCTGGTACATTTGTAAAATAACTATTTAACTTGCTGCAGATGAAGGAGCACTGGTCAGAGCAGCCAGGAATCTTCATTTTGTATTCACTGGAAGGACACCTGACTCAGTAATCATTGAGTCTGTAAGTACACTGGAGTTACAGTTTACTGTACATTACATTACATTACATACGTACATACATATGTATTATGTACATACATAATGTAAATAAACATTACAGTTTACTGTATTTGCTTCTGCTTTAGTTAAATAATCTAAACAACTGCATTATGATACATTTGTATTGACATGTTGTTTGGTTGGTTTTGGTTCTTTTGCTTGACTTTTTTTTTTTTAATTCTTACCCTTCTGTTTTTGGGGTTTTTTTATTCTTCAGCTGGGACAGGAAGAGAGATATGAACTGCTAAATGTCCTGGAATTTACAAGGTAAATTTGTATTTGATGTCTTTTTGTGAAAGTAATTCGACACTTCTCTCATGGATAAAAATGCTTTCATTTTTTATATTTTTACAGGCAAAGTATGCAGGTTGTGTAGCTTGTATCTGTGACAAAGTAGAATACATGATTAAGATTACACCTCCTGATTTATTGTAAAACATTTTCAGAGGGTTTTTTTTTCTCATCTACATTGTGACTGATATTTTTCACTTTTGCCTTCACTCAAAGATTAAAAACACCTTTGATCTCAAAATTTTTAAAAATCTGTGAAAAATAACATAGGAAAGTACTCAAACTTCTAAATGTATTTCTGAAAGCCCTGGCACTATATGATTTATTAAAAAGTCTGTGTATTTATCGTGACTGATGAAATAAATTTTGCATTTGACCTTGAATACGCTTGTATAATTATGACTTGCTTAAATGCTTTAGATTGAGACTCATTATCTTCTGAGCAGCATCACTACAGTGTTGACCAGTTGGTTTACTTGGGATATGAGTTTATCACATCTTTTGCTTTCAGTATAAATTTTGTGTTAAAGTTCTAGGAGTTATAAATGTATCCATAAGAAATATGGATGCAGTTTCAATTCTTATGTAGAGCTGTTTATATTGTATCTGTGTATGGTGTCTGTGTTCTAAATGTTTGTGTAGGTCTACTGCTTAGTTTGGCACAGGATAAGGAAGACATTTGTATGTAGAGGAAGTTCCTTTTTTTTTTAAAATGATTACTCATAATTATGCCTGTGAAAAGTGATTGTTGTTTTCCTTCCTGTAGTATTATGTTTCCCTTGAGGTTAGCTAAAAACAAAACAAAAAAAATAAAACGGTCCAATGCATGAGTAACAGACTGAAGATATATAAGTTGTGTGAAATCAGAGTAGTTGGCTGTATTTATAGTAATAGCAATAATAATTTGTAACAATGAAAGATGCAACAGAAAGTAATTTTTGTAATTTTGAATGTCTTTTAATGTCTGTTTGCAATTAATGTTGGTTTTATATATTGTAGAGGACATACATAAACTTTTTAGATTTATGTCATAGTTTCATTTTTTTTGCAGGCATTGCTTCCATTTTATTTTCTTGTAAGTTAGCAAGTATGTAGTGCAAAGTGCATTGCTGTTAATTTGACTTCTGTGAAGGTTCATACTGTATTTCTGGAGTAGCAGTGAAAGACTGCTACTTTGTTTCTGGTTTTGATCTTTCTCTTGATTTCATAGAATTTTTTTAAACTTCTGTGTAAGTGTAATACTGTAATTTAAACAGTGATACTTTATGGAAGTGGGAGAATTGCTTTTAACTCTCAATTTTTGGTGGTATAAGTTTCTTGGTAGATACTGATCCCAGAATTTTATTAAGTATTCAGTTTTTATAGGTGTTTTTGTACTTATTCTGCAATATTTAGCTGTGCTTGGAATTGACTTGTTGGAAGCACTAGAGGTCACCCGTGTTCCACAGCATGAGAAATTTTGGCTCCAAAGCAACACTATTTGTATGGGTAGGAGCATGTACCTTCAGAGAAGTAATCTGTTTTGAATAAACTGTTGAGTTAAGAGTTTGCAGGTGTTCCAAGTTTTTCCCAGTAAAAATGCAAATTAATTCCTTGCCACATTGCAGTACAGGCTAGATGAAGACTCTTCTGCAAGTAGAGTGCAACAGTGTCAACATTTGATAGGACAGTCTTCCAGAGAAGCATGTTACAGAAGTAGAACTTGTGGGAATACTTGGTAGACTTGTCACTTCTGGTATTCTCTTTTTTCAGTGATTACCCTTGTGCCTGTGAAAAGAGAAGTAGACTTATACAACATAGTAATTATACTTTGTTCATAGCAAGAGGGTAATTGCCAGTCTAACTGGCAGGTGAGCATACTGAAAGCATACTGAAAGTACTATATTGATAATTCTTAAAATTAGCAAATAGCGTCTTAATAACTTGTGCTGAGTTTACATAGCCTCCAGTAGATAGGCTGCTTAGATGCCACAACTGATGTGATACCTTTAGTTCTAGGAAGTTAAGGGTTGTTCAGATGCTCTGCTGTTCAGGCCTCCCTGTACTGGTAGGGAAGGAATTGTGCAGTACTTGTATTTTGTCTTGTATTGTATTCTTGTCTGTACTTGTATTCTGTCACCTGGTGCTGTAACAGATAGAAAAACTGCAGCTGTCTCTTGGCAGCCCAAACCAATTTCTAGGATATGTGTCTGAGGGGCAGGGGAAAGCAAAGCACTGTGTCAGAGATCAGAAGTGTAGAAAGTCTTTTGTTTGGTTTCATACGTGTGCCAACTATGTGCACTGTCTTTTCACCTGGGCCAGTTGAAAAACTGAGTAAGATTTTGATTGTGTGGTTGCTTGTGTCACTAAGGATCAGCGATGTCCACTATCAGTGCACAAACTGCACATCGATCCTTGCACCAATATGTCATTTCTAGCAATGCTACTGAATGAGGTTTTTATTTGTATCTGCTTGTTGTCCTAGAGGAAAGAATTGCATTTTTAGCACCAGAATTAATTTCACTGGCAAGTATTGAGTACATATGTAGTGATAATATCTCAATATTTGGAGTATGTACTATCTATTGATTTAATGACTGATTTTCATCTCTATACATGGGGCATACCTCCATAGCCTAGCAGAAATCATCTGTGATAGTTATAGTTTAAAGCTTCTTGTCTGAATTCCTGTATTTTTGGTTTATGATGCCTGTGTATTTGCCTGTAATTCATACCTTCATTAGTCTTTCCTATATGATTGTTTTCATGAGTAATCCACATTGTTTTGGCTGTTGTACTGGGCAAACAGAAGGTATCCTGGAGCATTTGAGGCCTTACCTCCTCTCAGTCATTCAGAGAGCTCCAGAATACACTGATTTTGTGACTGAAGGCCTGATACTTCTAAAAGTAAAAAAAAGAATGAGTGGCTGACAGAGGAGGTACCAAAACCTCTGTAGTGGTGTTTGTTTCCTGTGGTTGTTTAATCTTAAATCAAGTCGGATTGTAGAGTAACTGGACCTATCAAGAGCAGCTTCTGGAAGTGACAGATTTTGTGACTGAGGGAAGTATTTCTGTCTGTTTAAGATACTTCTGTTTATTTATAATCCCATTGCAACTCCGTGGGAATTACCAGCTATTCTGCCTTTGTGTAACAGCCCAAGGGGTTACCCAACGTGCAGGTACATAGGGGTCACAACAGTGGGTTTGCGTATGGGATTTCACAGCACACAAGGACATGGGCACTTTTTTCCTAATTTTTTTTTAATTACAGATTATTAAAAATTACTGTTAGCAAAGGAATGTATACAAACACACCCTGAGGATGATTTGCTTAGGGCTGGCTCTTGGAGGGGCTCCATGTTGGCTACAAGTAAGTCATTTGTGTGGGGCACAGACAGAAGGGAATGCAGGACACCTCCACATTCAGCAGTCAGTGGATGCTGCTAATTTCTGTATTTCAGTTGGGGCAGCCAGTAGATGATGGTGTATTCTTTTATCCCAGGTCAATTTTTATTTTTCCAGATTTTTGTCAATTCCTAATTTCTTATATTTTCTCTCTTTTCCAGACAAAAGTTTCTAATTACTGTTTTTTGTTTTGTGCATATTGATGGTATCTCAGAATGTCTCCAATTTCTAGGCTTGCAGGCATTTTCTCTGTCACTATTTTAGCAAACATCTTCTGTTCAGTTTTTTCCTGTTGTAACCAGGTCATCTTTCTGGCTGCTTGCATCACTTCTGTGGAGAACAAGCAGAACAAAACAGTGGTCTCATACTGACAGTTATTTGTAGTAGTGCAATTTAGTGGCTTACTGTAGTTCACCAGGAAAAGGAAATAAAACTGTCACTGCCATGAAAAGGCTTATAAAAAGTTAGACGTCCTTGGCAGTAACTCTTGATCATTAGCTTTATTGCAGTTTTACTAAGAAAGTGTGTGTCAGTCAAGATTCAATATCTTGTCTATATAGTTAAAGTTCCAGAATGCTGCTGGAAAAAACTGGTTATTCTTTGGTACATCTTCAGTCGAATAATATGCAGCTCCATGCAAGACTTCAAGGTTGCAGTGTTCTGGTATTGCAAGTACAAAACTGCTGAGTTTTTACCTGTCAAGAGCAAATATATAAAATTATTGTTTGTACACCCCCTAACCTACTGTAATTCCTCTACTATTTCTGCATTGCACATTCAGGCAAGTGTAATGAATTCAAGCTGCAGTAGGCTAGATATTCTTGGCCAGAATCAATGTGGATCTGAGACTTGCTTTTGTTTTAGACAGCTGTAGTTTAGATGATCCTAATTTCTCCAGTGTTGTCTAAGTAGATTCCCAACCGTACACTGTTTAAAGCTTTTTTTAATTTTACTTATCTGAGGTTTATAGATGAAATGGAAAAGAAGTTGCAGTAGTTAATGGCTTTGTATGTGCTTCTGTACAATATTCACAGTAACAATATCATTTAATATTGCTGTTCAGAAATTTTTACTCAAAGCAAAGTGCACACCCAGGTGGGATGAGAAAATGTTTCTCTGAAGATACTCTTCAGGCTGTTACTTCACCTATAATTATAAATTTCTTTCCTTCACCTATGTCCACATTCCATTTACAGGATGTTTTTCATGGCAGTATGAACTTCAGGAACCATTCATACAATAATGCTCTTTGATGATGTATAAATGGGATCCAGTTCCAACAGGAACCAGAATTGTTAAAAGACCATTTATTTCCATCTTTGTTTTACTGTGAACTGTTGTATGAGAAATGTTTTGTTGCCTGAATAGTTTCTGTAGATTTATTTATAAATTTGAAATTTGAAAGACTTAGGATATAAATACACATGATGACAGGACATGATCTTGCACCTAAAGAATGCTTGTTGGCAAACCTCAAAGGGAAGAAGACAGAAAGCAGACCGTGACAGTCTTCTCATGCTTTCTTCCAATTTCTACCTCAGTTATAAGGACAAAAAATAAAAGTAACTTGGATTTTATTAACAACTGATGGCCAGAGAGCAGTTAAAATTACTCCAGCTCCTTTTCCAGTTCTTAGCATATTGAAAACTTCATGTGATAAAAGAAACTCTGGGATAACTGTAATAAGATTGCAGGACAGTACAATGTATGAGCAACTCTGGCTGGCTGGGAAGGAAGAAAATACTGAAACAGTCCATGGTATACTACTTCTTTATGATATTGATGGAAGTGCTTTGTGCTTTAAGGTGCTTTTTTATCATCAGTAGACAGTATTTAGATGAAGGTGAAAATTCTTAATATCATTTTGATGAGAGAAAGGCCTACAGAAGTATGCATAGAAAAATAGCATTCATTTTAATTGCTAGACAGTAAAACTGTTTTCCATCTCAGTCAGCTGAGAACATAATTCAGAAGAGATAGCACTGACTTCTTATCCTATGTGTAATATATGATATATATTGATATATTAGGTAAAATATTGGTGAATTCTTGTATTTATGAACCACCTTATATAGATAATTTCTTTCTCTTTCAGCACTAGGAAGAGAATGTCAGTGATAGTTCGCACGCCATCGGGGAAGTTAAGACTCTACTGCAAAGGAGCTGTGAGTTTTCTTGTTTTCACTGCAACAAAGAATACATGCTACCAATACAAATATGAAAGCAAAAGATTGTAATAACTGCAGTCAGAGCATTGAAAATGTGGGGAAAGGAATGTTGATGTACCTCTTTCAATTTACATTGTTTTGCTATGTGGCTGTTCTATGTGATGAACTAGTTAATGTCTTTATTTACAATAACTGCCTCTGAAGGTATGACAGACCTGTTCATCCTATTCTTTGTACTGGACTAATACCTTTATGCTTCCTATTAATTGCCTCCTGTACTCCAAGAAAATGGATAAGCATGTATTAATTACTTGCTGGAGTAGCTGAGCATGGATCACTAGATAGAGATAATAATCTAGCATAACTGACTAGATGAGAATTTTAACAAACCATTGATATTACACAGAAGTGAATTTTCCCAAAAGCAGGACCTGTGGGAAGGTATCCTTATCATAATGCATGTGGGACTGGCAGAGTTGCTCATTAGTTCTGGCTCTGTATATCAAGTCAAGTTTGCGGGGAAAGGAGATGAAATCCAGTTCCAGAATGGTTTAAGAAAAGGAAGTTTGTTGAATATAAATGTCCATTTTTTATCATCTCAAGTGAAGGAAAAAAACCTGTTGTTAAGATTCTGTGTATTAAGCTGGCTACAGAAAATCTGAGAATGGCGGTTATAAAGCACTAGTTTTACTTTGTGGGTGTAATATTAAAAGAAGAAGACAACTATTTGGCACTTTTCAGAATAAGGGGAAACCACATCAAAAATGTAGAAGAAAAAATTGCATTATATCATAATTTGTAAATTTAGAAAATCTGAGGATAAGAATGTCCTTTTTTAATTTCTGAAATAAGATTAATTCTATTATTTTTGATGCTTAAATAATACAGTTTTATTTTTCTGCTATTTTCCTACATTATTTGTATTGTCTACCCAAAAATTAATCATTTTTTCTATTAAAGTGTTCTGAATTATATTTATTTGTTTTGTAGGATACTGTAATTTATGATCGTCTTGCTGAAAGTTCAAAATACAAAGAAATCACCTTAAAACATCTAGAGCAGTTTGCTACAGAAGGTGGGTGATATTATTCAGCATAAAAATAAATAGGAAATTCAGTTACTGCTCAACTGTCCAGTTTTTCAATTTTGTCTCGCTGTAGTGTTTTACTCATGTTAAGTTTGAAAATTATGTTTTAGCAATGTCTCCTTAAGAAAAGTCTTCCTTTTCCTAAGAAATTTCAGTAATAACTTCATGCTTAAAAAAAGCCTAAAAAACAACCCACACACCCACAGAGTAGAATATTTTAACCAAAACATATTTTTCCAGAGAGCAGACACATAGCGCATTGTTTCTGTGAAGATCTCATTTCCCATGGTCGCTTTCATGTCCCATGCCCAGTGAATGCTGTAGGGATGGCACACAGGAAGGAGTAGCCAAAGTAAAGATGGTTGGAAGTTATTAGCGTAGTGCTTTTAAGGTAGCTTTTAGCTGTATTGTTTCTGGCACCAGTCCCAATAAGGAGAGCAAGCATCCATATGGTTTGTTTTGGTGTCTGGAGTTTTAATAATTGCTTTTACAAAACAGTTGCCCAAGGTGGGGAACCTCTCTGTGAGGGTTTGTGAAGTAGGAATATAAGTAAAATTTAAAAGACTGTGAAATTTAAGGTAATTGAGACAAACAGCCAGTTAGTTATTTAATTATAGTGGATTTCACAGTACAGATGTGATGAGAAAAGCAGGCTGTAGAAAGGTTTCTGCACATTTCCTAGATGTTCGATGCCATACCCCCTTAGTATCTCAGAAAAGGATTATTGTTGTACTGTGCAGTATCATAGTTGGTAGACAGGAGTTAGAAGCAGAATTATAAGAGTTGTGGGAATCTGAACTGCAGCGTTTTTACCTCTTTATTTTTCTAATACACTGCTACTAGAACATTAAAATTATCTTTAATATATCTTAAGAAATAAACTTATACTGGAAAGCAAACTAAAAAACAATGCTTACATTTTGTTAACTGATTTCTGGCCAGATATTCTTGTTATCATTAAAGGTCATTTTTTTTGTCATGCATATGATTTCTCTAGTTTTTGTCTTTTGGTTTATCATGGAATTTAGAGTTTTGACTGGTGTATTAAGCAGTTTCAGTCTCTTGGTTCTATCAGTGATAGCAGAAGAAAGTCATAGATCTGTTTCTTTTGTTATTTTTCATATCAAGATCTCTGCAGGAAACATTTGGTTAGTCTTAAAGAATATTAAAGTAATAAAGTTAGATTAAATTATACAATGAAGTTGAAAGCAGAACTTATACCCGAACAAATTTGACTGATGGTACAGCACAAAGCCTCAGATACACACTGTGGTTCTAGAAAGGCTTAACAAGAATTAGTCAAGAAAAAGTTACTTAGGTGTGAAGTTAGTTTGAGTCATAAGGTATATATTTGGTTACAGAGAAGACAAAATTAGATCACAATCTGCTGTAGTGTGTGAATTGATGTGAAAATTTCAATCCAGTTCTTAATTACCATTCTTATTACTCAGTAGTACAACTCGTTAGCAGTCAGGTTACACTAAATAAATCAACATAAAAAGTGAAAATTTTCACCTGTCTTTAGAACCATGGTACATATGAAAGGATTAAGAAGTTTGTTCAGCTATTTTTTGTATCCTTCTTTTCAACGGATTAAAAGATCTACTGTTCAGAAGAGTGAATTTCTAACCTTTTAAAAAGCATAAAATTCAATCTTTAAAAAAATTACATATCCCTGGAATCGATTAAAAAATTGGTATTTATTTTTACTTCGGATTTAAATTGCAGCCAGCTATGTTGCAAAGTTTCACATGAGTATCCTTTCATGTGGCAGGACAGTATGTCCTTGGCATTTGCTGCCTGCTCTTGGTGTGTTGTTCAAAAATGAAGTGGTTAGCATGGCTGGCATTTATATGTAAGCATTTATTAAGCTTGAGTGTTAATGCCTGCTTGGGTAAATAGAAAAAATCATGTGTAATTTTCTTGTGTTCTTCCAGTCTGTTAAGAGCTAGGCTTAATGATATTTTGTTTTCCACATTTTATTTGGAAGATCCTTTTAAATCCCAATGAAAAGAAGCATATTAATTTTTTTTAATGGTTAGGCAGTGATTGAAAAAGAGAAAGCAAATACCTTGAAAAAACTATTTGCTGACATTCCATACATTTGGATTTCTTTTCTTCATTTTATCATGTGCAGAAAATATGTTGAAAGCATTGTGGAAATAGTATCACTGTTAGTCATACATAGATTCCTTTCCTCCCCTTCACCTATATTCATTGCTTTGGACCTTGTTAGCATATCCGTGTTATGCAGAGAAAAAAAATCAGTTGAGTTGTCAGCCTTGAGTTTATTCTTTTAAGTCTAGATGGTGGGACACTGTGTTCCTAATGCTGTTTAGTTCTCAGACTATTCACATTACACATGGTTTTTACCCTGAAGATCCTAAACTACTCTTACATCTAAGACTCATGTATTATTTCATGCCCAACCTCTTATAGTTTCAAAATTGCCGCTGGTGCTGAGCTGTATGCTCCAGAAACCTGTAAACAAATTAAGTTTGCATTTAAACACCCCTGGTTGTGATGCTGTTTGTCTCCTAGAGCAGAGTGGGCAAGTGAACAAATGGTAACTGCATTAATCCTGCCTGCCCCCTTTCTAAATCTACTGGCCTGCCAACTGTGGCTAGTATATAAAGAGTTATGTCAACTTAATTCTCTAGAAATCTGGTAATATGTGAAAATGAGCTGTTAGAAAATTTGCACCTAGCTACTTAAATTGAGTGTAAAACGTGTGTTGTCAAGAAATAGATATTCCTTAAATCATGCAGTCTCAAATTCTTGCTGTAATGCTTAATTCAGATTTCTGCTGAAGGAAAAAATCTGTTAATGATATCAACCAGCTCAAAGGTTGGTAAGTAAAATTGCCAAATGGTACATAATGATTTTATTTTAAGAATTTGGAGAGCTGAAGCAATCTGTGAGACAGCAAAGTTAAATGAAGGGATTCAAAGTTGGCTTCTAGATGATAAATTTCAAACTAGAATTTCCTAAGAATACTGAGGAGGGGTGAAGAGGCCAGTTGTAACATTATGCTGATATATTTTAACTTTTTTCCAGCGTAGCAACATTTAAAATAATTTCAAATATATAAATCTTTTTCTCAGAAATACAATTCACTTTTACGGTTTTAATGTTTCAGTGTACATACTTGTTCAGCAAGTATTTGGATTTCTTCGTGTCTTTTTTACAGTTTAAACTAAGTCAAATCTTACATAAAAATGTATTATTTTTTTCCAGTGAAATATATCACCTGAATTACATTCAGCTTCTTTGAAACTGTTACTTTGTTGAGTAAATTTATACTTATAGTTCATTTTTACTTTATGTATATTTAAAAAGTTCTTCAAGATGTGCAGCAGTAATTTGAAAATCAGGCATAAGCATACATAAAATACAGAATAATTTCAGCTTTCAAAAGGTGCTCTTTACAGGCATATCGGGGAAGGGACTAACAAACACTGAATCATTATCTGCTTTCTCTCTAGGTTTAAGAACTCTCTGTTTTGCTGTGGCTGAGATTTCAGAAAGTGATTATCAAGAATGGTTAGATGTATATCACCGTGCTTCTACAGCTATTCAAAACAGAGTACTCAAACTTGAGGAGAGCTATGAACTAATTGAAAAAGTACGTGCATGTTGATGTAGCTTTCTGGGGTTTGGGTTGGTTGGGGGAAAGGCTGGGATGGGTAGAGGGATGAGCAGAAGAGTGGGTTCTTAATTATTGTCCTTATTTTCTATACCATGAAAAGTGAAACACTGCTGAGAAATAATGTTTAGAAAAAAAAGACTAGCAATATACTGACAGTTGTGTCATGTAGTCCTTGCAGTTTAAGTAATCAAAATGAAGGAACAATTAATCTGACAAAGTTTTTGTTGCAAGTATCTACCTCGCTGGAAAGTGTCGATTATGGGTTGAACCACTGGAAAGTTTTTTTCCAGAGTTCTTCTAGTGTATAAAAAACTGTAATAACAGATAAGCAACATCTGCTTCATTATATAATGATCTTGGAATAATGGAGTAGTCAGGATTGGAAGGGACTTCAGGAGGTCATCTAGACACAAACTCTTGCTCAAAGCAGGGCTAGTTTTGCTTGCCCAACACTTTGATGAAGTTTTGAGTATCCACAAGGAGGGAGTTTTCCCAGCTGCAGCAGGTAACTTTTTTTGGTGCTCAACTCAGTCTTTTTTCCTTCTTCTGATTGAAAATTTTTGTTGCTGCAGAATGTGACTGATGCCTCTTGCTCTTTTATTGTTTAGCATGCATTTTGGAGAAGGATGGCTGCTCTGCAAGCTTCAGTTAGCAGAAGGAATCCCTCCCTTAGTCATATTTTTTTTCCCATGTTAAAGTCATCCTACTGCTTCAGGTGCTCTTAATATAGTGTGCTCTGGGCCCTAAGCTATATTTGTGTCCCTCTGTTGGACTTGCTCCACTTTGTCAGCCTCTGTTTTACTGAAGCCCCATAAAGCGAGGTTGTACCCAGATACAGCATCACAAGAGCAGAGCCTTATTTCTGGCAACACTACTTCTGGAGTAACCCAAGCATGAGGTTAAGACTTCACTGCCTCAAAAAAAAAGGTCCCATGAGTATTAAATTTATAAGAAAATGGAGTGCATGAGAACCAATAATGTTTGAAGTTTTGATACTTAAATTTTGGGGGGGTTATTTTTGAGTTTTTTTCCTCGGAAAGTATAAGAGAGATTGGATTGATAAGACTACTTAAAATTCAGACCCTCAAGAATCTGTGGTGTTTAATTAATGAAAAAGAAGAGTGAGGGTATATAGCTTCAGTCACTTATGAGCGTTGCTGAGCAGTTTATCTGGATGTGACAAAACAGTCTTGAAACTATGTTACTTTTTAATGCTTTGACAACTCTGCTACCTTTACAAATTTGTGTGTAAGCTGCACAAGTACTTCCTCAGGCTATAGTATGCAGGCCATGCTGCTACCAGGATTGCGCATTATTAGATGTGTAATTGTGTCTTTAACATTTGTCTAGTTTTAGAAGTATAGAAATAGGAAATATAAAAATGGCTCTATTCACAAAAACTGTGTAGATTTGCTCCATAGGAAGCTAAAATCAAACAAAAATACTAAGATAAATTGATAGGTGTTTCAGATTTTTTTTACAAAGTGAAGAGGAATCATTAAAAGAGAAAAGGTGTGGTATTAGCACTCCTGAAGCCTCCAAATCAGAGGTACTTCTCAGGAAAAGGTAGCTGTTGCTGAACAAGCTACTGAGCTACTGAGTGAATAACTGATTGAAGTTTGAGTGGTCATGCTGTGCAGTTTGTCAAGCCACATGGATATTTAAGTTAAAGCTCATGAGATAAAATAGAAGTTCTTTATTTGTTGATATCAAATCTGATTAATGAGTTTAGAGAGCATTAATCTTGTCGTAAATGCAGAGATTTAAATAAGATAAATGGAACATTGAAATTTAATTTAAACCAAAAAATCCTACATGTATGAAATATTTTACATTCACAGAATCTTCAGCTGCTCGGAGCAACAGCAATTGAAGATAAACTGCAAGACAAAGTGCCTGAAACCATAGAGACACTCATGAAAGCAGACATAAAAATTTGGATACTTACTGGGGACAAACAAGAGACTGCCATTAATATTGGTATTATATTTGCATTTATTTGATGTCTTTGTTACAAGTTTAAAATAATAGCAGTTGATGCAGTAAAATTTCTTTGACAATGGAAAGTTGTCTTGTAAAAAATAACAATATTATATATCACTCCAGAATTTGAATGTGAACTTATTTTTTTAGTCAGTGATAGGGGGAGGGTAGGGAATGGTGGATTTTCCCTCTGTTAAAATACTAAGAGCAAGAAAAAGTAACGTTAGACAGGAGGCAAAAAAATAGGAAATTGTACTTTTTTATAGCATATGAAATGAATTTAAAAAAATACATTGGCTTTTGACAGTGAGAGGGAATAATATTAGGAGAATGTAAGTATTCTTAGTTTCCCTTCTCTATTTTTCCTTATTTCATAGAAAGGTGAACTAAATTACTATAACCTTTTAACAAAGTTTTATTTTTACTCCTTCCTTTTATTATGAAGGATGGTAAAAAAAGACTAATTTCAACCATGATAAATCTGTATTTTTGAATAGTTATACATGAAAGCTGCTTTTAACCTTTAATATTCTTTGCATGTGACCATATCAGCACTTACTGCTGTAGTGTAGATACGTGTTCAAAATAAAGCCTTACTTTAGTTATATAGATCCTTTATATAGGATGTTATTATTTCTAATCTTAAAGAACTCTCCATATGCACAGGATACAGTTGATCTAAGGTTATTTTCCTTACTACCTTCAGGTTTGAGATAATACACATAATACCAATATTTCCACTTATTAAGAATGGTGGTAAATATTTTTGACTAGGCAGCCTACATCATTAGCACAGAAAATACATCCTGTTTAGTGCATCAAAGTATAAAAGAAAAGAATGAAAAGGTATATATATGCAAGTTTTGAAGGAAATGCAAGTTGCATTCTAAAAATTTACAAGACTCAGGGAGATTTGTTTGTTGTTTTCTGCAACTCTCTTTAAAGCACCTCTGCATAAGGCAGAATAGTTGCAAGTCGCAACAAGGGAAATTCTAACTCTTCCGACTTAGTGTCTGTATGTACTTTTATAAAATGCAGTAGATTTTTTTTTTATCATTTATTTCAGCTAGGGAAATCTTACTTTTCATTCTCTCTGTAGTTCTCTTACAGGAAAAAAATGCCTTGTTACATTATAAGGGACTTTGTGAAACTGATTTTTAAAAACAAAATCTTTTCTAACAGGTCACTCTTGTAAACTTTTGAGAAAGAACATGGGACTAATTGTTATAAATGAAGGCTCTCTTGATGTAAGTAAAATCTTCAAAGTTTTCATTTAATTAAACATTATTTTATTGCTTCAAATATCCAGACATCATGGTGAAGGTGATGTAAAAAATAAATTGGAGTGTCTATTTATCTGGACAAACATAGAAAATTCTGCCAAAACCATGGTTTGGGGGGATGTTGTTTATGTTTGTTTTGGGGGGTTGCTTTCTTAATTTTAGTATTCCGTGCTAGGAAGACTGTATGGTCTTAGTGACAGAATGTTACTGAATAACTGGAAAACAGTCTGTGCCTTCTGAAATCACAGTGTAGCTACTACACAAAGGAACTGCTCAACTATGAGCAAATGAATTCCATGTAGTAGATTTCATCCATCCATGCAGGCTCAAAGCCAGGAGCTTCACATTATACAAGCATTACAAATGAACCACTTCTAGTGTGATGATTCAAAAATTCAATAAATACCTATCAAGCAATATCTTTTTATAGTAAATTTATATAAATATTGTTTAAGAATAAAAGATAGTAGCTGCAGTGATAACTGCACTGTACTCCCTATTTCAAACTGAAGTGTCTAGATTGTAGAGATCTAAAGATTATTTCTTTACATGCCCAAAGTACAGAGTACATGGAGATGCAAATAACTTGCGCCAGCTGAATTTGTACATGCAAACTGGTCGCTCGCAAATCTGGTTTTGGTGATAACATATATAATGGGTTTTTTCAGCAGCAGGTGAATGTAGTCTGAGAGGCAGTTCAAAAAATAAGAGTAAACTAGCTCTATGCAAATATTTTAACAAGAGACTATAAAGTTTTCTTCCTCGTGTGATGGCATGCATTTTACTGTTTGATAAATGTGTGTCTTGTGTCCTACCCTTTGCTTGCTAGTATGGTTGAAATGACGTGTCAGTCTCTATTTCTGGAGTGATTTGTTACCTTGAGTAAAAAACCTTGAAAGTTCTAATAGAGGGGTGGATCAGGTCTCAGGAAATGGAGAGAGGGATGGACTGCTGTGTTTGCCGAATACTGAGTGCAGCTGCAAAGATGGATCAATTCCTCTTTCCTTTCTTCCTACTAGTAACAGTTGACAAGAGACTCTAATACTTAGTTGGAATATTGTCTGTTAAGGAATTCACATAGACTGAAACTTTGACTTTTGAGTAGCATAAGTCCACCTCTTGTACTGGGACTCTGTGCACCCATGAGGGCTGCTGGATAACCCAGTTTCCTCATTGTGAGGGGAACTGAGCAGCCGAGAAATCTTGAAGAAAATAATCCTAGTGTCGTGGCACTTGTGTATTTGGGATCTTTAAGAAGAGTTGCTCTGTGGCAGTCCTCTTCTCCTTGTCTCTAAAGTATAGCCTCTTGGCTATATGAAGATGTTTATAGGTTCATTGGAGTTAAGAGTGGTTGGCTCTTCTTGGTCTGCATACTCTTCTGAAAAACACTGAAACTTTCCACTGAGAACAGTAGCATTAAGTGGATGCTTCTTCTCCTTGCTGTTAAAATAAGAGTGTTTGTCCATTGCATACCAGTGGCTTCTCTTAAAACACAGCTTGCTCAAATCTAATCCCTTTATGGACAGAGTCCCCTGTCTCTAAGACATGTAAAAAAAAAAGATTTAACAAAACAAATATCTCATCAATTTGGTCATTGTTATGACTTAAGCATGAAAGAGGAACTTAAGCTAACGGAGGAATTTAGAATAAGAAAATATATTTGTTCAGGCTGTATCCCTGCTCTGTGAACTGAGCTTACAAAGAATATGCTAAAATAAAAGTTCTTCTTTTATATGCAAATAGCCTTATTCATGAAATTATAAGAAAAATACCTCAACCCCACCCACCTCCCCAGTCCCCAGTAGGCATTAGCTGGTATAGAACTGAAAGTATTTAGGTATCTCAACTCTTCAGAACATTATTTGTTTTGGGGCTCTAGTCCCATGAATATCTTAGCTTAGCTTCACAAGCAAAATGTGGGTTTTGTTAGTCAATTCTTATAGTTGTGTACAAGAGCACTGGATTTTATTTGCCTTCATATTAATCTAATGGACTGCTAAATTTCACTATAGTGCTGTTAATCATAGACAGACACCATAACATAGCCTTATTCTTTTATTTGTGAATTTAAACTAGAACTAGAAAATAGTTTGATTACCATTCAGTTTAATTGAAAAATATTTCATTGAAACATGAAAAATATTTCATAAGGGACATTTCTACGTTGCTTTTAATCTGAGGCATGTGACTTCAGCATAGGGATTATGCCCACAAAGCAGTTTTAGATAACGACAGTTTTACAATTTGAGTTTTGTTTTATCTTGGGATATGAGTTTTTTAGATTTGATATGTAGTATTTTTGGAGCTACCTGATGGCATGTCTGCTTCTAATAAAAAATTAAGGTCAGTTTAAACAAAAGAGTTCACCACTAAACAACATCCCCAAGTGCCACATCCACAAGCATTTTGAGTACTTCTGTGGGTGGTGACTCCACCAGTTCGCTGGACAGCCTGTTCCAATGTCTGAGCACCCTTTCAGTAAAGAAATTTTCTTATATCCAATCTAAACCTCCCCTGGCAAAACTTAAGGCTATGTCCTCTTATGCTGTCGCTGGTTGCATGGAAGAAGAGACTGACCCCCATCTTACTACAACCTCCTTTCATGCAGTTGTAGAGAAAAATAAGGGCGTCCCTGAGCCTCCTCTTCTCCAGGCTACACAATCCTAGCTCCAGCTCCGTTGTCATTCTCTGGACATGTGCTGGCATGTCAATGTCTTTCTTGTACTGACAGGCCTAGAACTGAGCACAGGACTTAAGGTGCGGTCTCACCAGTGCTGAGTACAGAGGGACAATCACTGCCCTGGTCCTGCTGGCCACACTTGCTGACAGGCCAGGATGCCATTGGCCTTCTTGGCGGCGTGGGCACACACTGGCTCATGTTCAGCTGGCTGTCAAACAGCACCTGCAAGTGCTGGTTTTACGGTTCTTACCCAGTAAACAGTGCACCCATCCAAGCCACAATAAGCCAGTTTCTCCAGGAGAATGGCTTGAGAGACAGCCTCGAAGGGTTTACTGAAGTGCAGGTAGACTATATCCACAGCCTTTCCCTCATCCACTATTTGTGTCACCTTGTCATAGAAGGAGATCAGGTTGATCAAGCGGGATCCACCTTCCCTAAACCTGTGCTGGCTGTGCCTGATCCCCTGGTTGACCAACACATGCCTTGTGATGACACTCAGGATGATCTGTTCCAGATGAACTTCCTTGGCTGACAGCCCTGTAGTTCTCCCAGATCCATCTTCTGACCCTTCTTGTAGATGGACATCACACTGGCAAACCTCCAGCTGTGTGGGACCTCCACAAGGTTAACCAGGACTGATGAAAATTGTAGGATGTGGAAAAGCCTGGTGAGCTCTTCCACCAGCGCCCTCAGCACCCTCAAGTGGATCCCACTGAGCTCTATACACTTGCATATCTAAGTGGCAGAGACCATTTACTCCTGGATTATGGGGATTTCATTACATAGAAGAAACTGTAGATGGGAGGAATATGAATTTTCATGTGTTGTTTAAACTTTGTAGAAATTAAATAGTCCACAGAGATGAGAAAAATTTATAGTTCCTTTACGTTGCAATATTTCTTAATTAGAGAAGATGCTCTGGAAAATATGTATGGAAACTGTTGTCATTTTAAAGACTTCTTAACATGCAATTTTAAACAGTGGAACTTCATTTCTGTCACAGCCTCTAGCGGATGAGAGCCAGGAAACGAGTGCAGAATTCTGCAACAGCCTAATCTCATTTTAGATACACCAATGAATCTTTAGAAGGCCAGTAGAAGCTAAATAGTCAAAAAACCATTAACAACAATGTTTGGAACTGGGAGGAGTAAGTTGATTTGGAAAGGCAAAGCAGTATCTTTAATTTCATTTAAGAGGGTTTTGAGATTTTTAATTAGTGTTTTATTTTTAAGTGGTTACACCAAATTATGTTTATGTATGCCAGACATCACTGAAGTAGCACAATTATTTAGTTGGTAAACTTGTAAAAAAATACGGGAACATGTTGTCATAGGATGTCACTAGCTTCCAAAGTCAATATTTTACAAGCAGAAGAGATTTCATCTTTCTTTCTCCTCTAAAATACTTCTTTCTTCTGGGCTGTAGAGCAGGAAACAGAGGAAAAGTATGTTGTAGCTCTGTAAAGGTCTTTCAAAAGAAAGAAGGGCAACAAGCAATATTTTTTGTCCTTCATGAACTCCTTGGTAGAGCTGCACCGTATCCGACTAGATGTCAGTGACCTTCCCAAAGCAGGCTGCTAGATAAATAAGTACATACGAATTTATTGTCTACTGAATGTAATCTGAGGTTCTCAGTACTAGATCACAACACAGTGATTTCTGTAGGTGTGATTCAAACTGTCATTAGCAACTGAAAAATGCAAAATATGTGCCTTTGGATAACAGGTACTTGATGTTATAGTTGTTAAATTATGTTAAAATACTAATTTAATGTGATAGAATTATCAGTTATAATGCCTGTACTTACATCATGAATTATGTCTGTCTCCTTTTTTTCTAAACATTTAGGAAATCTTTGTATAATAGTAAATTATGGTATCTCTATATATGTGAATCATCTTTTTATTATTATATTCGTTTTCTGCATACCTGTGTCCTTCGGCAGATATTTATGCAACTATTGCTGCCATTCAAAGAGCATTAAATGTTCTACCGTAACTTACACACTTCTTTTTTGCCAGAGTGCAAGTGCAATCCTACACAACATTTCTGCTGTGTTTCTGATAGTGCAACTATTGCAAATATTCTTTTCATTTTATAATATTCGATAGCAGAATCAAAAGGCAAAAGTGTTTTTCCTCAAAAATCAAAGTGCTGGTGTTTTTGATCAAACTGAAAAATTCAGATTTAAGTATATTAAGAATTAAAAATAATGGACACGATTTTTTTGTGCAACAGGGCACAAGAGAGACACTTAGCCATCATTGCAGTACTCTTGGTGATGCTTTAAGGAAGGAAAATGATTTTGCTCTCATCATTGATGGCAAATCTCTGAAGTATGCTTTGACATTTGGAGTAAGACAGTATTTCTTGGATTTGGCTTTGTCATGTAAAGCTGTTATTTGTTGCAGGTAAGGTTTATGTTATTCGCTCTCCATACTATTTTTATTGACATACAAAAATTAAGAAACTGAAGTTATGAAATACTGAAGTTAGGAAGTCACTCAAGTGAAATATCACTGTAGAGCAGTCTGCGACAGTGTACCTCTCAAAGTCACTCAGATTGCATATTTCCAGAAACATAATCCATAATCCAGTGAGAGTAGTCTCGATAAGGTTGAGACACTAATTCTTGACCTTGAATTGATATTACAGTTAATTCCAGGTTTTAGCATATCTAGAGTCATCTGTAGATCTTTCTCCACAGGCTACTTTTCTAAGATTTGGATTACGCTGTATAAGAAGTGCACAAAAATGTTAAAGGTGCTGTTGGGGGTGCTTTTTATTACCTGAAGCTGGTGGAAATGCTTTTTAAAATCATTATTATGATCAATTATTATAAGGTTCCTTTACACAATGAACCCTTTAATCCTTTTCTGTAAATATCAACTATTACAGCTATAAACTTCCATTGTTCTATTAAAATAAATCAGATTCATCTGAAAAATCTGTTCAAAAGGGAGATACTTTTCTGCTTTGCAAAAAAACATGGAAAAGGAAGTAATATTACAGTATCCAGATAATCACTGGGTTTCTAGTCTTTCCATCCCTTCTGCAAAGCAGTGTCATGCTACCAAGGGATTTTTTAATGTTTTTGTGGTTAAGCTTTGTAGCCGTGCTTCAGCCTGAAACAGTTTGAATTTTAAACTAAGGTTTTACTGTCTTTTAAACTGAACAGTTTATAGTGTGTATAAACACTTCCTAATGGCAGTAGTCTTTCTCACAGATAAGTTGGAGTACTGTATTTATTCTACTAGGTTGAGTTTGCTCAGTACAGTAACAAGCAGGAGATGCATGTAGAACTGATCTTTTAAAACTATATTTCTTTTTCTTCTCTTTCCTTGATTACAAAATATGTTTTAAGGCCATTGGAAGAGATAATTTTTCTGTTTCTGTTGAACTGTGGAACCATTGGGGGCTATTCTGTACATAAAGCTGTCTTTTAGACAGCATTCTTGTAAAGAAACAACAAAGGGCAAAATGAAAGTTTGTGTTCTAGTAGCATTCTCTCTGCGATTTCTTCATTTTACATTTCCATAATATACTTAGGTCAGCTGGTTTCAGTGCATATGTGTGTATATGTCTGACATATTTTGTGGTTACTTAAAAATTGGCTACAGGTTTAAAACTAAAATACTTGCTCGTAACACTCACTGTTTTAATGCGAACATTTTTAATATTCCATGTTTCCCAAAATTCTGCCACAATATTTGTTTCTGTTAAATGCTTTGTCTTTAGTAACAAAAACTTCCTTGTTGATGAGTGTGAAAATAAAAAGTTTAAAATGCTAATTTTAAATTAGGGTAAATCACTTTTAAAATTTTTTAAAATATATACATATAATCCAGACTAAACAGAAATGTAAGCTCTTTCTTCATCCATATAAAGGCAGTAAACATCTTAAGCTCTCGTTCATTCTAAAAGTACAAATTACATCACTTTCTTTTAAGTTTGCAGGCTGCATTGACTTGTGCAGAAGCATTTACTACCAAAGGATGCTTCCAAGGACTAGCTGTAGCACAGATGATGCTGACAAATTATCAGTAGACATTTCTCTTTAAAAAAAAATCTGTATATGTTATTAATTCCTAGCAGATGTTTGGCTTAAAGACTTTAGCAGACTGAATTCCAACTCTATATTGGCTTCAGAGTAATAAATGCAAAAAGAATGTTGAATGGGTTATTCTGGAGTAAAAATGTACATCTAAGAGTGAGCAAAATGAATGAAAAAATATTTTTACTGGTTTCACCATGAACTTGAGTGACAGTGCCATCTTCCAGCTGCCCCTATAACATTGTCTAAAAAGGAATTAAGGCACTGGTCCTGAAAAACTGAAAAGATGCAAAAGAAGTACTCACGTCAGGAATCATCTGTAAAAGCTGGCTGTAGCTAGTCTTGGTACAATTCTCAACAGCAGACTTCAAATCAAACATGTACCAAAAGATCACAGAAAGATTTTTGTCATATAGATGGACCACAGAATTTTTCAGGAGGGCTATTGCCCAGAGACTTTTATCCCATGTTTTCCACAAGGCTGTACTCATCCCACACAGCTTTTTCAGAAGTCCAGTAGTTGTGCATGTGTTGTGCTAGCCACTGAATAATGTGATTATATAGCCACCTCCCATTTGAAGGCTGCTTTATTTTTCATTCCTTTATTTTTTTAAATACATTTTAAAACAGTTCTCTCTTGGTAAGGTGACTTCCTCAACATAGCTTTTATGTCACCTTGGTAAGCTTTTAGTCACCATAGCTTTTAGTCACCTTCGTAAGGTGACTTCCTCTTTCAGCTTTTAAGTAGCCCAAAGTTCAGAAATGTTGTTTTTTATGACTTTTGCTGTGAATGTGCTTTTAGCCTATACCCTTCAAGGGCAATTACAAGACCACATCGCTGACCAGGTTGTTAATTGGCCTGGGTTTGTAACCTTTTCACAGAATATAAAATACATTTTGAAAGTACATTCATTTGAAATTCCTGTATTAAACCTGTCACTGTTTTTATCCCTTAGAGTATCCCCGCTTCAAAAATCTGAAGTTGTAGAAATGGTTAAAAAACAAGTTAAGGTAGTAACTCTAGCGATTGGTGATGGAGCAAATGATGTTAGTATGATACAAACAGCACATGTTGGTGTTGGTATCAGTGGGAATGAAGGTCTACAGGCTGCTAATTCTTCAGACTACTCAATTGCACAGGTAAGTCATTACACTGCAAAATACTGCAATAAAATATTTTAAGATATGATTAATATTTGTGTGTGTGTGTTTTAATTGTATGTTTGTTCATTTTTCATGTTTTTTGCAGTTCAAGTATTTGAAGAACTTGCTGTTGGTTCATGGAGCCTGGAATTATAACAGAGTAGCTAAATGCATCTTGTATTGTTTCTACAAGAATATAGTCCTTTATATTATTGAGGTAATTTTACAGTACATGAAATGTTACTTCTTGAAAGTAAAATCTTAATTTTGAGCTTTTGGTTGTTATATATGATTTTAAAGAAGTATTTTGACTGTAAATAAGTACCTACTAGTACTGAATCTTGAAAATTTTAATAAACTGATTAATATTTCTTTTTATACTTTAATAATTTCTATTTTTACTTTAAAAAACCCACTTGTTTTAAAAATGGATAGTAAATATTAGTGCTAAATGTATTTATAATATTGCTAGCTTATTAAAATGCTAATGTACATGTAACATCATCTCCGTAATTAAGGAATCCAGTTACAATTTTGTCTTAAATCTTCTCAGAGATGTATATGCTTCAGTTCTTTCAGCTGGTGTCAGGGACTGTCGGGTTCACAATCTGCAGCCCTTTCAAAGGTCTCTGCACTGAAGGGCAGTTGCTGTTCAGAGCAGTGCCCAGGGTTTTTACACACAGGTTTAGTTCCACTCTTGGGTACCTTTCACTTGCTGAATGGGGTGACCGTGCATCCTCAGGTTCCTGTTCAGAGCAGGGATGCTTTCCTGAAAGTAGCTGACCTAGTTTTTTCACCTGGGATTTTAAGGAGTGCAATCTTGCGAAAATAACAGTGGTATGAGAGGACTGTGTTGTAATAAATGTACATTTATTGGTAGGTATGGTTAGAACAGAATATGTAATTACAGTTTTCACTACCTTCATGAACACACAGCAACCATTAAATTTTGAACATATTTTTAAGTAAATTTTAAAAGCTNAAATGTGGAAAAATTATTTAATTTTTGACCACAAAATAAATTTCATAGATAGCCTTATGTATTTTTACATTAATTAGGTTAACAGATACTCTTTAAATTTTCACTGTTTTTTTAAACATATTTTTTAATTGGTGTCTTAAACTTGCAAAGTAAGTATTCAGTTTTACTGAAAGAAAATGCCTTATTTCTGTTAAACCTGATGTAAACATTAGATTTATATTTCCAATTTTGATACTTATTTATGTGACATTACTCATTGCAATATTTGAAAATACTTTAATCATTTTTATGTACAAAAGTTGTAGCCAAAAGAGTGCATTTTTCTTAACATATTTTTACATTTTCTAACTTTCCTCTTTTTTTCCTCTCCTTACTGTGTTATTATTGGAAATAGATTTCTGTCTAAGTAGCAGCAAGTTTGTAGCCTGTTTAGAAAAATATAAAGTAGGAAGCTATAGAAAAAGCAAGTTCACTAAAGATCCTTTTTTTGCTTAGAAGTGGCAGACTTCAGATCCTGTATTTCAAAGGCTGGATATCTACTTACATGATCAGACTTCCAGAGGTACTGATTAGCAGTAGCTCTAGAAGTATTTGAAAAAAACAATATTAATGTATTCTTCATTTATAGAAAGCATACAAAGGTTGGCTTTAGAACATATTAACTTATTGTTTTCTTAGATTTCTGTCATTGTCACCTGCAAACATGTTGTAAATTTATAACTTAAATCAGATACAAGTATCCCACTATTTGTATTTTTTGAGAAAGTTAAATGCAAGGTGCAGAGATCGTAGTCTAAAGATCCAAAGGCTTTGATTTTATGAACAGGTAGTTTCTTCCTCCTGAGCAGATGGAAGGGCAAAGAGATCATTTTTGTATGGGTTGTCATGACCCCTTATATATAATGCACGCAAGCATTTTTCCATATACACCTTCTCTGGAGGACAAAATTAATTCTCCTAGAATTCCTGTATACCCAACATTTGTCAGCTCAGAAAACTTTTCAGAGACGTTAATAGCTCATGTCAATACTGTGAGTGAATGGGCAGAAATTCATCATTGAATGTCTCCAGAAAGGACAACTGCCGGTCTTGAGTCTCTCTTTTCAGTTTTTTTGTGCAGACCAGGCGTGGGAGCAGAGCTCAATGAGTATTTGTAAGCTGCTGCTTAATATGCAGAAATGCTACATGAGGAAAACTTCTGTGAGGCTTTTGTGGCCACACCTCCTCTGTCTTGGAGTTTAGAAAACAGTACTGTGAAAGGCACGTCTGGAAGTTACTTTAAACAAGTTTCCTTTTATTCTGACAATAACTAAAAATACCTACCTTTAATTAATAGATGTGTATCATATTTTAAATGTCTGTTCAGAAGTAATCAAGAAAGTAATGGAAAATATTCCATCTAATCTAAAATACAGCCTTTATCCTAGGCATTCATGGGCTGATATGAAATTGATGTCAATTAGTTTCTTAGTTCAGAAAATGATAAAGGTCTATAGTAATATGCAGGCACAGTGATCAGTGCTTGTTGACATTTAAACTCCTATTCATAAGAAATTAGAAGTGATCTGTAATAATGTTTTTCTTCCCTGTGTCTTGATGCCATAGCTGTTTAAATATGGGTCTCATCTTTTGTATAGGACTAGTCACAAAGACTTGAGAGGATATATTCTGATGTATCAGTCCAAATTTCAAGAGAAAACTGAATCTCTAATAAACCATTCATGTGCTTTATTAAGCCTATACACAGCATCACACTTGCATAGGACAAGCCTATGCAAAGTCTCATACTTAATTTTGGAGGGCCTGTCATTACTTTATAATGATTGTTGAGATTGAGATTGATCTCATGATTGAGAACTCCTTTGTGGATTTGTTTTATTTTTATAATTACCATTACTGTGTACACTCTTACCATTAAACTGCTTGTTTTATGCAGTTATTCAAATCACCCTTTGACATCAGAGGAACAAAATTTTCCCATTGCTACTTCTCATTTTGCTATCTAATTAATAACTAGTAGTAATGTGAAATAACTGGTTCATATTAAATAAAAAGGATTTACAATTTTAAAAAATAAGATTTTATTTTTAACAACATGAAACATCAAATGAAGGAGTAAAAGACCAAGACAAGCAGAAGAAACAGATGTGTGAAGTTGAAATTTAAAGTTCGGTCACAGATGTTTAAACATGGCTGTTTGTAGCAATTTAAATGATACTATGAAAATAATTAATTTATCAAGCAATTAGAGCTGTAACGAATTTTTTTATTCTGTAAACTTTGGATGATGGAGAGGTTCTTTTCCCCCTCCCCCAAGCTCTTTTCTTCTCACTACTGAGTTACCCACTTTATGCTGTTCATGTCCATAACTGGAATTTACTGGTTTGTTCCTGATTTCCTTTGCCTTACATATCAGATGAATAGCCATGATCATACTGAAACCCATGTATTGCACAACCCCAAACATGAGCAGGCTTTCTGGTTATACTTACGTTGGGTCTGAGCTGCACAGTTCAACTGCTGTGGTTCACCATGCCATGGCTTGCTTGAGGTGTGCAAACTGCACCGAGTTCAGTTTGAAACACACACAGCAGAAAGTCATTGTGCTCATGCCCACATTTTTGCATTACACGGTGGGAAAACTTAGAAATACAAGGATCTGTGTTGAGTTCTATCTCATTTTAGACAGGCTGGGGACCTTAATCTTTCCTTTTCAATGGAAAATGTTGTAGCTGTTGAACTACAGAATGGTCTGAATTTTCACTGCCTGTTCATGTATATAGTCTAAAATACTTTTTAAGAACACCAATCACCTGTCCTTCTGTAATGGGGAGCTGGATTAGTATTTTGAGTTGTTAGGGTAGAGCCTATACTCTAAGAGGTAAGTGTTTGAGTCTACTCCTAAATTAGCATCATGTACAACATCCTAAAAATTAATTTTGCAGGTACAGCTGCCTTCATTGTCCATCATAACTAGGATGAAACATGCTTGCCTCTGAATAAATTGCCTGCTGTAGAGCAAGTGCTTCTTGTCATTCTTGCTATTAATAATGTGCTCCATATTACTTCTGTCATATAGGGTTAAGAGTGTAATTTTCTGGGGCCCGAGATTCAGAAGTTAAGGCAAATAGTTGGGTTATTTTCTTCCCTTCTTACAGTTTGAGGTGAGGGCTGTGTTTGTCCTTTGTCTTTTCTTTTTCCACCTTTTAGATCTTTTAATTTTGAACCATTGTTGTTTGAGCCAGTCGTTCTTCATGTGAACATTCAAATACTATCTTGTAAATAATATAAAATTGTTTCTGCTTAGATACTGAAGATGTTTTGTCTCTTAAAGTTATATACCGGGTATTCCACTAAACAGTAGTGTTTCTATTAGAGACCACTGCTTTTAGCCACATTGAAAGATTTCTTCTTCATGGACTTACTTTGATAGATTCCATTAGAACTTCAGAACTTAGAGATGCTACCAAATTTTATCTCCCTTTAGTTTTCATCTAGACTTCTGACCTAGATATAGTCCAGTCTTTTATTACACTAAAATAAACTAAAATGCCTATAACTTGTGTGCTTTCTTTAGAAGAAAGTAAACGCTGGTATTTCAAGTAGTCAATATTAGGCCTTACAGGATTTCTTTACAATGTTATAGTAAAACCATTTGCAGTTTAAATACCTTAAAAATTCTAACTTAAATTCTGTACAAAATAAGCTGAAAGAGATGTTTCATTTTTAAATTAAAATGTTATCCTAAATATCCTGCTTTTTAAAAGTCACTCCAAAACATTTCCAAGTGCTGCTTAACATCATTTGCCTGTGAGAGCAGTCAACATGTGGAATAGATTCAGTGCATGTATGTAGGCCTTTCATTTAAAATTAGCATTTTATAACACTTTGCCTGCTAGTTAAATCACAGTAGAAAGTTAATGTCTTTTCCATATGCTCTCTGGGAAGGGTCAAGTCTATGTGTAGGTGTGATCTTTTATTTTCTTCCTAGAGAGTGATACTTTTCTTAACTCTATCTGAAATTACCAGCAATGAGATGTACACATATTTATGACCAGGTGCCGAGTCACATATTTTCCACCACCCTAACCCTTTCAAATCAATATTTCTAAAATTTTAAATTTTCTAAAACTCTCCAGTATTTGATACAAACAACGAAATAAAGCATCAATTGTACTGATGTTGAGTGCATAATTAATTATTCTGTAATGCACAATTGATTATGTACTCATTTTGCACCCTTACACTCAGCTATTGAGAAACTGCTGCCATCAAATGCCTGCTACATCAATCACAAATCATGATTTGTATTTTGAAAGTCAAAAATCGAAATACAAAAGAGCTAATAAAAACGTGATTCATCTGCAATAAAATAATTCCATTGTCTTTTCAGTGTATAGTCTGAAAGGTTAAAAAAATTGCGCTTGTTGCCCTTAAATCTGAGTTAGAGCTTCTTAAATAAGTAGTTCTACTTTAGTGCTCTGGTAAAGCCTAATCCTTTCATGAGTAAGGATTATTGATAGTTTTAAGTTCCAAACAGGAGCTTAATTTATGAATTCTGTTAGTCAAGTTTACTAACAATGGGAAGATGATGACAACTAATCTGTAGGTTCTCCCTCCACCAGCCCCTATTTCTCAGAATTTTTATTTCTTTTGGAATTAAGCGAGCTTAAATCACTCTTAAAACCTTAAAGAACCTGACATTTCTTCTGAAAAGAGTTACCTGATTTGAATATTTTCCTATTTACATGGAGTTGCTCACGTATCTGACTAGATTGCCCACTGTCTGTTCTTGATTGAAAGTTGGGTTTATGATTAATTTTTTCATATAAGTTTAACTCAAAACATTTTCAGCTGTGTTGTAAATGTGTTGTAGAGGTATCCCTTTTTGCATAGCTGAGGAAAAATCTATTTATTGTACCTGGAAAGACATTTGACTAATATACAGTCCTAATCTTTTACAGGTCTGGTTTGCATTTGTCAATGGTTTTTCTGGACAAATTCTTTTTGAAAGATGGTGTATAGGTCTTTACAATGTGGTAAGACTATTTGTGTGCCTTTGCTTACATTTAACCGTGAATGTTTCTTGAGTAAGCAATCTATAAGCAAATCCTCACCTCTAAAATTTTGCAATCTTTTCTTTTTAAACTATCTACTAGATGTTTACAGCAATGCCTCCTCTAACTCTTGGAATATTTGAGAGATCCTGCCGAAAAGAAAACATGCTGAAATACCCTGAGTTATACAAGACTTCCCAAAATGCACTGGACTTTAATACTAAGGTAGATCTTTGTAAAAAACAAACATGATAAAGTATAAATTCATAGGAAATCAGTATAGTTACCCTTTTTGTTCTGTGCTGCTCATAATTAAAAATGGAGGGGATTTTTATTGTTCCTATTACCAGGTGTACACTTGTCAGTAAATGATATAAATCATGTATATGTGTATATATATATACACATATATATATATACATGTGTATGTGTTCATTTTTGCCAAATATGGAAATGGACAACAAGGATTTAATTTTTTTCAATCCTTTTTTTTTTTTTCTGCTGGTAATAAAGCTGTCTTCTGTAGGCAGAAGTGATTAGACTTCACTGTCACTGGGCTGTATGTATTTGTACTGTTATAAGGAAATGGATTACTGAAGCCTATGGAGAAGTGTTGCAGAGGACAATAAGAACTGTCACTAGATTTGTAGAGGGAGGGACATGGTACTATTCTTTGTCAATTTGGAGTTGTGATTTTATGGTTTAATTTTGAGCTTTGGGGAAAGATACTTGGAGTCAAGAATGTGTCAGTGTGGATCAAAAGGAATCTGAGGCTACTTTTGGTGGGAAATGGGTGATACTTATCTTAGAGAGACTAGCATAAGTAGTAGTAAAAGAACATAGGACTCTTTAATACATAAAATATACAAAATTTCTACAGCATTGACCATAAATAATCTCTTAAAAAAAACTAAAGTAAACTTGTGCCTGAATCTGTGATTTCATGAGTATTTGACTTTTGTAAGAGTTCCTTCTGATTTTATTTTTGTAAAGATAATTGTGACATTTCAAGTAATGTCATTTTATGTTGAACTTGGGGGCATTTTCAATATATCCTTGAATTAACACTGCCTATGTGTGATGGTCTGTAGTAGACGTGCAGAGCTGATTCAGCATATTGAGCTCTTACGTTTGTTCCACTTCTGCTGTATAACTGGAGTTAGCTCAATATATATATAATTATTTGTCTAAACTAGCTTTGTTCACTGAATCAGATGAGATTTTTCTCCTTCCTCATTTCATCCCTTCACCTACAAAAGCTAACCTGACCCAACCTGTTACCAGCTAGGTAACAGTCTCTTGTGTCCCTGTGAATGCTTTACAAATATGAGGCTTTTCATGGTCCCATAAATGCAGACACTTTCATGTTGTGATATTTTTAATAAACAGTGTAAGTATGAGTTACAACAGTTGTTTTTTCTGTTCTAAAATATGCTTTTATTGCACAGATGTATTGTTGACTTAATTGGAAATTCTGTGGCTGTTCCCACACAACATTTGCTATGAGTAAACATCTACAAACTCACCAGCTCCAAAATTCCCACCTATATAAGTTGAACAGTTGGTGTTAAAGATTTGGAAACATTACTGCCTTGAATATTGATGCAGATATTTGTTATGGTAAAAGGGATCAAAGGTTATGAGGTCATGACAGAGGTTAAAGGATTAGCATGGGACAAAAAGAATTGGTCAGGAAAATGGAAAAGTAGAACTAATTTTTCTTGCACCCACCTGTGCTTTCTGTCAAATAAAAACTTCTGGTAATGACATAGCAAGAAGGAGAGACAAAGGTTAATGAGTAGCACAAGTTTAAATGTGCGAAGTATTGGAGTGTAAATTGGACCATGCAACCTAGTGTAGCTGTATAATCTAACAAAAGATGTTGAGACATTGTGGAAAATGTGAGACAGGCAACTTAATTTCAGTTGTTTGAACACCTTAACATTCAAGATACACATCAGTCAGTTACAGTAAAAGCCGTAACAAAAAGCATTGTTAGTGCTAAAAACATAATTGTCATACTGAAGGAAATGGGCTGCATAATTTTTAAAGTATTTTTATGTCATTATGCAATATATTATGGAAAGAATTAATAGATTGTTTACTCTTAAACTTAATACCATTCTTTGCAGAAGGCATTTTTTATAAATGAAAATAAGTTTGAAAGGAAAGCTTGAATTTTTAGCAAAGACATTAAAGGAATTATAAATGATAAAATTGTGGTCCTCAAGAATGGAGTACATAAGGAGAAATTTAAGGAAGAAACTGATATTTGTCCTTCTTAAATTCATTTGTGTGTGGGAATATATAAGTTAGGCATATGTGTAACTCAGTTTTTAATTTTTCTACTATCTAAATTTATTCTTATACTAAATGCAAATTATAAAAGCTAGAGTCCTTTTTAATTTCCCGCTTAGAATGTGGCAATTGTTACAGCTGTCTGGTTTAGTTTAATTTCTCTGATGATATTCCCATATGTTTATATTTTAATTTCCCTTCTGAATTGAAATTAAAAGGAGAAGATAATACACACTTTTTTTCGAAGCATAAAAATAAACAAATGACCCATGAAGAGCTAAGAGGCAGAAAGTGCCTGTCAGTTATATTGCTTCACAGTGGTGGACTAACAAAAACACGTTTTGTGAATCTAACACACAGATAAAAAGAAAGGTCAGGGTTCACAGAGCTAGTTTATTGCAAATGGTTCTCATGGATTTTCTGTTTTCTCTTTCTTAGGTTTTCTGGGTTCATTGTTTAAATGGCCTCTTCCACTCATTCATTCTGTTTTGGTTTCCACTAAAAGCCCTCCAGCATGGTAAGTATGATGAAAAATAAAAACATAAATGTTGAAAAGTACAAAATTTCTAAATATTATCTTTTTTCTAAGGGAAGATTTATAAATACTAACAGTTCAGTGTGATTAAATTTCAAGATATCATTTCTAGAACTAAACCAGATGCCATATACATAAAATGTTCTATTTAAGATCTGTGTAAAAGTAGGAATAATATTATGTACTTTTATACATTTAACTCTCTCAATAGTGTTTATGTAAACTGAAACAAGATGGAGAAAAAGAGATTGCTATTTAATTATGCTCATTTTTATAGAATGCACTACCACAGTAAATCCTTACAAGATCCTAAAATGCTACTATCCCTTGTATTGTCTCTTACATTTTGTCAACATTTATTTTTATTGTGTATACATTCTGTCCTGTTACTTCAGGGCCATTCTAACCTGCTAGTATATATTTCTGTGAGTAGGATTGTGACAGAGGAACAGTGATGTCTTGGGACTGCTCAGTCCTGTCCGTCTTCTAGTTCAACTGTTGTATATCCACTTGAGCTGCAGAAGGAAGTGGGGTGATTGAGAGGAAAGTGGTGTTAGTTAAAGGAAACTTGAAAGCACTGCTTTCCTTTTGTGGGAATGTTTGGGGCTGGAAGAGCTCTCATAAAGGTGGGGGTTTGGTTTTTTTCCAGTTTGTGGGGAGAAAAAAAAGAGTGTGTAGCTTGCAGCTTTTCTGATAATTAGTCTCTTCTCAGTTTTGGTGATGTAGCCAATTAGTCTGCCCTGGCACAGGGCACAGAAATGTTCTCATGGACATCTTGAAACTACTGAGACTGGATAGTGAGACAGTTGAAGCTTCTTGTGCCCCAAAAGGTTAAGGGAAAAACGCTCAGTGACTCTTAATGGGTAAAGGGAGGTATGTGGCAGCGTATTTTTTCTGAAAGGCCACTCACATCTCACTGAATATGAGTTCAGTGGCAGCCATTTCCATTGGAGAGGTTTAGACAGCCTAGGAGGAATGAGATTCCCAAAATGTCAGTGCATACTCTAAAACCATAATCTCAAATTCAAACTGAAATCCCTGTTTCAAATCTGTAGCAAATCCATGTGAGAGATTTATGCATTACACCATGGATAAGTGTTTAATGAGTGTCTGTGGTGATACATAGTGGAGTTCATGTGTGAATGGCAGAGATACCTCTACAAGCACTTGTGAGAGCTCAGCCTTCTTGGCCCACAAACCCTGGGCTAGAACTGTCTTGCTGGCAAGCGGCCTCTATGAGTCTGAACAAATTGCCTGCTGTCTTCCTCTTTCATTGCTAGAGTAAGGATGGGTAAGGGAGCAGAATTGGGACCTGGGGGAATTGTGTACATTGTGAGGTGATATAATCGGTACCTGGCATGGGTCTGGTGATGCTCAGAGTTTTGCATGAAGGAGACATGAGTGCAAAATAAGATATGCTGTTAATTAAATCACTGGTGTCTGGTGTGTAAAGAGGAAAGGGAAATAATGCTATTGGTTTCCTAAGGAGTACCAGAGACAGGAACTTCTGAGAACAGGTCCCTTCTTTCACTTTCTCTTATCGAGAAGAGATGCAGGTAAACCCTGAAATATGAAAGGTACGGCTCAGCTTTGTGCATAAGAGTGCTAAAAGAGCACTCTGGCTGGTGGAAATAGACTTGGCTGCCTGCCTATTCTTCTGTCTTACTCTCATTACACTCTTTACTGCTAGGTATATATTGTAAAGCAGTGCAGTGCATATATTAGCAGGTATTTTTTAGAATGTTGAAAACCAAATCTTGAAGATGATTAAAATCTCTTGGATCCCTTCTCTTGGTCAAATTCTCCTGTTTAGTCTTAGTCTTGCTTGTCCGCCTGTTTCTTATCTGTAAGTTGAAAATTTCAAATTGCATATGTCAGTCTATCAAGAAATACGTGATCAGAGAATAAGCATAGATTTGTAAGAATTGTTTGTCAGAATTGGATCCATGGGACCTTACCATTGTACAATACACAAAATTTACACTCCGTGTACTGTCATGGATAAAAAAAGTGAAATACATAAATCTTCTCAGAAGCTTCTTTGCATGCAACTTTGTCAACACAAATGCCAAAAGCCAAACTTTCATGTACTAGTAAATTCACCAGGTGCTCCCTCTTTTGTATAATCTATAAAATAAGCTATAGTTTAAAATAAGCTCAGGTTTTTTTTTCAGGCTTCAGCTCCTGTAGTCCTTCTTGGTATGCTACTCTGTCCAAAGGAGAAAGTTAAATTTAAAGTGTCAGAAATAGAACCAGTATCTCTAGAGCTAAGGATGCAGCCATTGTGAGCTCCTCATCATAGAATGGGAGACAGCTAGGTTAAGGAGGACTTCTATTCTAATATTTTTGTGTGAAGTTGTCCCTTGCTGGCTCTTCCAGAGTATCAGTAAATAGATCATTTTCTTCTGTGTTAAACTGTCTTCACAAGTCCTGAAAAGCTTTTAGAGAGGGGCACTCTTCATTCACAACCAAAATGGATTTAATTTCAAGCATATATAAAGATGATATGAAGGCTGGAAAAACATTCAGCACAAATATGAAAACGTACTTAATTAGGAGTGTTTAATATACAATATGCCAGCTGAGGTAATGGAAAATAAATGTTTCCAACTACAGACCATTTTTATCAGCATTTATCACCATTTTTGTCACCTTTCTCTGTCCAGTCTAATCAGAGGAGTTACAAACCCATCCCTCAATGCCCCCACAGAAAATTACCTTTATTCTTCTCTTTCCCCCAATACAGCTTTTTTTAAAATCCTTCTTTATTATTCTTTTCTTTTTTATTGTATTTTACTTTTATCCTTACTTGCTACATACACAGCATTTGATTACTCTGTATGATGCAGTAAAAAGCAATATCCCAGTGGTTAGAACCTCTACAGCAGAGTGTTATAGTTTAGTTGGTTTAGTTACAGTATAGGAACAACCTTGAATGCTAATAGCATTTCAAAACTGAACATATGAAAATGTAGCCACGTTGATACTTTTAATCCAGAATGAGGATTTTCCTCGTAATAATTCAGTTGTCAGTTATCCCGTGTCTAAAAAGAAATCTGACAGAACTGGGATCAGAAAAGCCTATGCTGTAAAAATAGTCATGAACTTCTGATAAATAATGGAAAATTCACTGCTTTAGAATCCTAAACTTAGGAAACACATGTGTTTTTTATGAAAATATGATTTTTTATGAAAACGCGTCTCTTGAGAGCTTTGACTCTGCATAACTGATGTGTGTGTGTTTCCATATGTGCCAAATGGATATGTACTTATTTGAATCCATGTATTTGAGTTGGGTAAATTTTGAAAATTTTATGAATGACAAGCATCTCAAGAACTTAAACTGAGTATATTTTGTGTTTTTACTAAAGTTGAATTCAGAAATATGGATAAGAGCAAAGATAAGTTTCCATACCAAAAATAACAGAATTCGTGGAAATCTGACTCTAAGCTTTCTGCTTACTTACATGTTATAATTAATATATACTATAACCATTATATTTCACATCTTTCTGAAGATAAGATTGTATATCTCTGATATTAAAAGAAACTCTAATTGCACTGCTACTGAATACAATGTTGGTCTTATTGGTGTGTGGTGTCACAAAAAGTTCCTGTTTCCTGTATAATCCCTGAAGTCACTGGAAGTTTGAGAGCACTAAACATGATACAAGTCATAGTTCTCTAGTGTTCAGTGCAGTTCAAGATGAAATCTATTAGTACCCTGTAGAAAGTGCTACCATCTGTTTTGTATCAAAATTAAGATCATATATAGTGCTGTTGTGGATGTTTAAATGTTTTTAATTTTATCCGTATTTCCTTTTCCAGGTACTGTATTTGGCAATGGCAAAACTTCTGATTACCTGCTCCTGGGTAACACTGTATACACTGTAAGTCTATATTGGCCCTAACTATTTCAAAGATATGATGCTACTATTACTATTAATTCTCTTCATAGAACACTTAATTCAGTGCAGGGCCTTAAGAAGTCCCTTAAGAGTAAGAAAAGGCTCTTGAATGAGTCTTTGAGAAGTTTTGAAGTGCACTTCGTGTTCTAATTCCCATTTTTAAAACCAAGCAGTATAATAAAGATGCATAAGATACATTTGTGCTTTACTGTAAACTGTTTGATTTTATAAATAACGGGAATTATAATTCCCCAATTGGCACGTATATTAATTTAGTTTAAGTTCTTGCAGTGGAGAAATCTCAGGTTATTGATTATAGAAGTGCTTTGTGGACTTCTTAAGATACAGTCCTGTTCTCTCTCTTTTAATTTATCGTGAGGCCTTAAAAGAGGCATTGAGCCATACTGAACAAAGGTTGTAGGATGCCTTTTCAGAGGCAGTCAAACCACCAGAAGTACACCTGATCCATACCTAACAGTAAACTTCTGTTGCTCTCATAGATACTAGTTATTATTGGGTTTTTTTCCTTTTATCTCCTAGAATAAATTAGTAAAGCTAAATACGTGCTTTTCACTTACTAGATATGATTGTTACTCAACAGCAGGTTTTCCAAGATCTCTCTTGGTAGCAAAATTAGATTTATCCTTACTGTCCTCTGTTCTTCAATGTTAAAAGTTTAATTAACTTTTCAGGTTCCTCACTGTTGGCAGGTACAAAAAAGAAATTAATTCTTCCTTTAAAGTAAGGGGTTGTAATATGAATTCACATCAAAATCACTTCTTTGGGGAATAAGGAAACATCATAACTGAAATGAAAGGAATATATTCTAGACACGTACTAGAACAGAGGTCACAATGCTGCTCATGTATCACATTCTGCAACTGGTTTTCAGCTAGGAGAGCTGAATCTTGACCATCTTGAGAGGTTAATTTCTTGCTGCTAACCTGCAGAGTGGTCAAGAATTCCCCCAAAAAACTGTTTATCTTCACTTCAGGTTAAAAGTCTGGGGAAATAGAGAAGTTGCAATTTATGTTTTCCTGCTCTTGCACAGGAATTCAAGGAAACCTGGAACATATGTGAATTTTGAGAGATTTTCAAAATGAGGGTGGAGAGTTCTATTTTTTTTTTAAATCTGTTCATGTGAAGTGTTTGAGCAGTAACAGTTGTCAGTCAAATCAAAATTCTGGGGCTAAGGTAATTCTCATTCCTCATACTGTTTTCAGTGTGGTTTTCAGAAGTCTGGAGTCATCAGTTCTGCAAAAGTCAATAAGAAAGGAATTCGGAAGTTGACACAGTTTAGTTTCTTTGGATCCACAAATAAAGTCAGAAATAGCAGTGGTTCATAATATGTCCTGGAATTATTTCTTTGAACATAAATTTCAAATAGGAATAGAGTGCTGTGAAAATATTACCAACATTTAACCCTTGAACTTTTCAGGGTTTGGTGCAGATAACTCATTTACTGATGAAGTGAACAAAACTTTTGGGGTTTTTTTAAGTTTAGACTAATGTAAGCTTGAACAATTGCAAGCTTTCAGTCCAGGATCTATGTCTTCTAAATCTGTCCTGGTGTAGAAAGTTGTAGTCATCTTGTCTGTAACTTCAGTCTCTACAGAAGAGGACTACTACATCTTTCACAAACCTTTCTGTGAAACCAAAATATTGTCAATAAAGATGCCAACACCTTAGTCGGAGCCAGACTTATAGAGTTCTTAGAAGCAAGGATAAGATTTCTAATGCAAAATAAAAGTTTTCCAAATCAAGTGAGTGGCCATTATTAATGGAAGCTAGTGATTGTTAATGTTCTATTATTAGCTCACTGCTGGGCTGTATCCTTAAATCTTCTAGTGGCAATTTACTTTTTCTTGTCTCCTCCTGAAAGTTTAACCAAACTAATAATTTCTGTATATTAAGATTCCCATATTAAGAATCTTCTCTCTGTCTTTCTCTCCTTAAGTTTGTGGTTCTGACTGTGTGTTTGAAGGCTGGATTAGAGACATCATACTGGACTTTGGTAAGCAAATGTCTTTACCATATTCTCAAATGTTCTGTGAAGTATGATGGATGAATAATTGTAATGTTTTCTTCTTACCTGTTACATTGCACCTTTGAACAGTTTGTCAGTATCAAACTGTAGTTACTGTGTGGAAGGACAGGATATCCGCATACAAAAAATAATGCTCAATACTGAGAATTAGGACAAATTTAATACTTAAACTAGAAAAATCAAATTACTCTGGACTTACTGTAAGTGAATTTAAATTGGCTTAAAATGCAGTAATATTGCTGCTGTTAGTATCATTTTCCTTTAAGAAATAGCTACTGAAGTAGTAGAGTTAAATTAATACAAGGCATGGAAATTTAATCCCATATATCAAAATAGCATTGTAAATACTAGGTAGCAAGGATGTTATTTTATGTTATAATGCATCTGTGATAATTGTTCTCTTTTTTGTTCGTTTTAACAGTTCAGCCATATAGCAATCTGGGGAAGCATTGCACTTTGGGTAGTGTTTTTTGGAATCTACTCTTCTTTGTGGCCAGTCATTCCTATGGCACCTGATATGTCAGGAGAGGTAAAAATATATTTTAACTAACATCCAAATGTTTGAAAAAAATATTGCTTCAGTCTGTAGTACATACCTAATCTTTATTGGATCCTTCTGCTAACTAGAGGTGCATATGTCATTCTGTTTTTTATACCTTCAATATGGTAGCCATGTTTATTTAAAATATAATCAATTTTTACTCTTGTGAAAATGGAGCTCAGCTAACAGGCTGTGAGTATGTGATCTAATGAGAAAGAATAGACAGGTGAGCTGCTTTGCAGTTCTTAGGTAAGCTTTAATTTTCTAAAGAAAAGTCTTACCAAATGCAGTACTCAGAATTACAGTGCTTATTTTTCTGGAGCATTTTTTTATGATGAAGTAACCAGTAGTAGCCTGGTTAAGGCTGTTTTTAATCTTGAATTTTACAAATTTGCCAAGTACTTGAAGCTGTAAAATGCCTCAAAAAATTTGAGGTGCCATAACATTGCATGAACTGCTTGTCATGCACACTTCCTTTCTGTTAATGAGCTGCTTGGAATGCATTATTGTAATGTATCTTTAACCTTTTGACAGTGATTAGTGGTTTCTCATTCATTTGTAATCGCATTTGTATAAACCTGCTCTGAATATTCCAAATTGGATTGAATCCATAAAAGATGATTATTTGCTGCCTTATCTGATTTAATTGGAACTGCAGTCCCAAATTCTCAGTACCATTCAGCTTCAGAAACATCTGAAGTATTAATTCCCCAGACACTAATGTCTGCTTCTGGGCATGACCGGTACCTCCTGAGCTAAGAAGTTTGGTGTGCATTCTCGGTGGGAATCAGAAACTGAGAATACCTGCTTGAGTCAGAAGGATATTCTTCTAATGGTTCTCAAAGCATATAAACTAAATCAAGCCTTACACCAGTAAAAGAGTGAGTCTCTTTAATTCCACCACCACTGTGACATAATTCAGCAATTTAAAAATTTGTGCAGGATGTGGGCAATGTAGGTGCATATTTCTCCTTTACTTGGAAGTAATAAAGACAAGGAATTGAATAAACTCAATCTCCTATTTAAACAGTTACAGTAAAAAGTAGTATATAGGCTTTTCTGTAACTACTACATTTTAATGGAAAGCACAAGGTGTTACCTTAAATACTTGGACACCTAAGGAAAAGAATTTGCAATTACACAATTTCTAGCTGGTTTTCCTCTCTATCATGATGTCTTACCTATGTATGTATGTAGATTTTGTACATTACCACATTGCCTCCACTACTCAAAACTAATTCTGTACATTATTGTGAATTAAAGTAATTGAAGTTATTGTACTTCAGCATTTTTCTTACACTGTATTTTATAGAAGAAACAGATTTTTTTTGGAATTTCGTGTTTTTAGAAAGTTTGTAAAAACTTAATGGTTTTTAAGACAGCAGAACTTTAATAGTGATAAGAACAGTGGAAACAAAATGGTGTGTTATACCACTTGACATAGGTATGACATAAGGGTTGCTACTTCACTATCGAAATAACAATGTTTTAGTAAATACATTTTCAGACTGAAGTTACTGTGAAAACACCTGTTTTTGAGGGAATGTAATTCCTGTGATCTTCTGATGAAGAAATGGTTCTTCATTAAAGAGATCTCGCTGTCTACATCAATAATACTTACTCTTGGGGTTGAATTCAACATTGTGCCAAAGTAGTCTGACTTATGAACTTAAAATCATCAATTTGTTGTGATAAAACTATCTGTACTTGAAATGGGTAGTCTTACTTTATTAGTGTGTTATGCATAAATGTATATATAGTAGTTTTGATGTGTCTATGTGCATGAAGTTGTATGAACTGAGGTTGGTTTTTTTTTCTTTCTAAGAATATATTTCAGTATCTGATGTCAGAATAAAATCTTGTAAAAGTATCATAGGCCATTAAAGCTTATATTTAAAACTCTGGTCTAGATTTTTGCGCTGCACTCTGTGTGGCTAAAAGTCCTCTTGATGCGTACTGCAGCTGAGACTGGAAGCAGGATTTTTGTATGCTTTCCTGGAAGCCCCTCTACTGACTGAGTGATCTCTGGCAGGGCAGAATTCACTGAGTTTCTCTGTAGCAAGTCAGGCCTTCCATAAGTACTGAAACTAAATGATTCACGGATTTATCTGTGGAAAAGATTGTGATGTGACAGAAGCAGATCCATATAAGCAACTCTGCTTGCGTGTGCAAACACTGCTTGCCTGATTCCTTCAAATGTGTGAGTCAAACTTGAAAATCCATCCAACTACGCTTGGCAAAAGTTAGATTGTGTCAAAAGCTGACGTCTGCTTCTTAGCTTTTTGTCTATTTTAGCCGGTATGATCTGAGAAATTATGCTGAAGGGGACTTTCATGCATTTTTTTTCCCAAATGTGTTCATTTAAAATGCCCCCTTTTTAATAAACTTCAGATTTATAAGGATAAATAGTTGTAGGTTGTATAACTATAGTCCTTAGAAAGTTTAAAGGTATTCTTTTTTCTTCTTAGAGCTGTTATCAGTTGTGTCGTAATAGGTTTATAGTCTTTCCAGTCTGTATTCTTGACATGATACTCATCCAACAATTACATCCCAGCTAGATGATGTCTCCTGCAAACATGGTTTTCATGTCTTCTTTGAGATAGAAAAGAACTTAATTAAACATTCTAAGTAGATTTTTTCAAGTCCACAATAAAAATTTTCTCCTGGTCTGTAGTGACATCTTTTTTTTGAAATTAAATGTAATTTGTTTAATGTAATGGGTCAAAACATAGTGTTAAGCCTGACCAAAACATGCCTACAAAGAATTTTATGTTGGTTTTTTTCCCTTTCTTTCATGTGCATATATATTTAAAAGCACCATCTTTGCTAGTACAATATTAAGAAAATAACCCAAAAAGTTCCTTGTTCACATGCTTCCACACTAGACAGTACTGACAGAAAACAAATGCATGAATAAACATTTCTGCAGATGCAATGCAAATTGTAATATAATAAAGACTATGCTACAGAGGCTGCAAAGTTGTTGTAAAATCAATGAAAGCTTTTGAAATTTTTTCAGTATTTCTTTCTCACGAGCTGTGCATCCCCATTCCTTCCCACAGAAATAGCTTTTTGCTACTACTACCAAATCCTTCTTGCAGAAAAAGTATTTTGTTTTAAGCAGATAGATTTTTTCAAGAAAGAGATAACCATCCCAGTTTAGAAATGTATCTGTTTTTATAATTTTAAATCCAGTCTGTTTCTACTACATTGATATAAATTAGGTTGATACTTTTATGTATAACATTAACAAATAGATAATCGAAGTATACTTTCAAAATATTTTAAACAAATTATGATATTTTCTGTTTATGCCAGATGAAGTTTGCATAAGTTTTTAAAAGTAAATGCCAAGTCTTATTGCTTTGTATTTTCTTTTTTCTTTGAAACTCTTCAGTACACAGAAAACTGTTCTGTGATACTGAACAAAATGCATTTTTAATCTGTGGTTCAGGGAACTAACTGCGGGACATTTCCTGTTGTCCATGTTTTGTCATATTGTGTATGACTGCACACATAAATTAAGCTGTGATTAAATTGTTCTGTGTTTTTATATCTGTTTAGTCCTTTTGCAATAATTGCATTAACTAATGAAATTTCTGTAACTTACATCACCTAATAAGAGCAGCCTCCATTCATGTGTCAGTAGGCTGTAAAGCTGCTAGAACCTTCTATTAATGCTTCCATCCTTGCTGTTAATAGGTCTACTTTTCCTTTAAGTCCTCTTTAAAAAAACAGACTGGTTTTTAAATTATAAAAATAGATGCATTTCTAAACTGGTAGGGTTATCTCTTTCTTGAAAAAATCTGGTTGTGGTCTGAGTTGCAAACCTGTAACTGAAGAATGGTGAAAAACAAATCAATCTGTTATATATTTCACAGTAGTGAAGCTCCTTGTTATTGTTATGTGCTCTGAATTGTTAGGCTTCTTTTTTTACACCTATATGACTAATAAGATAGCTTAGAATAATAATACTTTACTTGAATAAGAACTATGACATTGATACTAGAGCAAAAGCTCAGTATCCACAAAACTTTTTTATTTATTGTGGTACTGTAAACAATGCACTGTAAAGTTCTCCAGAGCACCATCTGTTTCTGCTCTGTCTGACCCAGGGGATTTATAAAACTACTGACGGAAATTGGAGTTAAGGTACAAGCATGTATTTTACAGAATTTTAGATCACTTGATTGAGGTTTGCAGAAGTCTTGTCAAAAACAGTAATATTTCTTGTGGGAGGATTTGGCTGCAGTGTGTAGAAAAGGTGTATTAGAATATACTATATTGGCAGCATTGGTTTCTTAAATATTGCTTCTCTCTGTATTATGCCAAGTATCCTGCTTATATGGAATCATGCTTATTAAAGTATTAGATATGCATCCTTTAATGCCTTTACTGCGTTGGGGTTTTTTACACAAAAACACCAAATAACTTTTTTTCAAAATGTAGTTGTTCAGATACTTCAGTCTCTAATGAGCAGGTCTTCTCTAGTAAGATGTTTGCCTAAAGTTTGATCCAAAAGTGGGAATTGGTTTTAATGTAGAGCAAAGCCTACAAAGCAAAGTATTTAGGATAGAATACTGTCATAGAACAGTTGAACGGGTCTCTGGTGGTCATCTGATCTAATGCTTCTGACACTACGCCAAGTTGCCTCAGACTGTGTCCAGACAGCTTTTGAATATTACCAAGGGTGGAGACACTACAACATTTCTGAAAAACCTGTGTCCCTGTTCAGTCACCCTCACAGTAAGAAAGGTTTTCTTCATGTTCAGATTCACGTTTTAGTTTGTGCTCCTTGCCTCTTGTGCCATGACAAGGCTTCACTGGAAATAGCCTGGCTCTGTCTTTGCACCCTCCGCTCAGGAGTCTGTCTCCATCAATAAGATCCCCCTAAGCCTTCTCTTAGGCTATAGTCTCAACTAGCTCAGGTTTCTCTCTTGTATGGGAGATGCTTCGGGACACTGGACTAATTTCAGTGTGTGTTTCCTTGTACTGGGGAGCCCAGAATTGGAGATTTCCCTAGGTGTGACCTCATCAGTGCTGAGTAGAGGGGACCTGCCTTCTCCTCTGACGGCAATACTTCGTCTAGTGAAGCCAAAAGGTACCATTCACTTTCTTTGTCACAAGGGCCCATTGCTGGCTCATTTTCAACTTGATGTCCATTGGGACCAAGTCTTTTTCCGCCAAGCTGCTTTCCAGCTGGGTGGCCCCCAGGATGTACTGCTGCCGGGGGTTGTTCCTTCCCATGTGCAGGATTTTACATTCCTCCTTGTTCAACTGCATGAGGTTCCTGTCAGCCCATTTCTTCAGCCTTTTGAGGTTTCTCTGGATGGCAACACAACCCTCCACTGCATCTGCCACTCCTCCCCCCTGTTCTGTGTCATTAGCAGACTTCCTGAGGGTACACTTCACCTCTCATCCAGATCTTTAACGAAGATGTTAAATGAAACTGGACCCACTATTGACCCCTGGGGTATCCTTTCAGTTCCTGGCCTCCAGCCAGCCTGACACTGATCACCAGCTGCCATTCAGCCAGTTTTCAGTGTATCTCACAGTCGTTCATCCAGCCCATAGAGGTTCAGCCTCTCTATGAGGAGAGAGCTTTTTAGAGCTTTTGCACCCTGCTGTGTTGTCCCTTCAGCTGTAAAAGGCGCTATTAATGGATAGCTCCATCGTCTCTTGGAGTTTTAAAAAACAGCTGAATAATATTTTAATAACTTTTGCAGAATACAGCATAATGAATTTAAATGGTTGCATATTTAAGAAAAATTGCTATGCTACCTTTTCTCAGTGTTAGCAGGGAGAGTTATAAATAATGCCCCTAAAATCTGGGAAGTAATGATTTCTATAACTTCCTCCAAAAAAGAGAATTACTGTGCCATGCTTTTAAGGGAACCTGGCAGGTAACTGAGTAGGCAATTTCTATGTCTAAAAATTGCTTTGAGCTCTGTATGGTAAGCAAATACCAAAGTCTATAAATTCTCACTTCATTATCCCAAAACTAGTGGAATATAGTCATTCTTCAGTGGCTAAAATCTGGGGTAGTTGTGCTATCATTTATCTCCTTGTTTTGGTTTTATTCCTGTTGCACTGCTTTTCTTACAAGTCTGGATTAATTCTGCGTCTTCATTTCAGGGGGAATAAACGGTGTACCAAACTTACAAGAACGTTGCAATAGTTCAACAATAAAAGCTATGCTTTTCCTTCATAGTTCAAAATATTTCTCAAGCCCATTCTCAACAGAAGGCGCCTATAGGCATTATCCTACACTTTTAGCACATTTTTATCCCCCTTCTAAGTTTTCCCAGCTTATCTTTTAAGACGTGGAAGTCTTTACAAAACAGTAATCAGTAATCTGTATGTCTTCCTTTCTATACCTATATGAACCTCTTATTTAGAGAAAAATAACTTTTCTGTGTGCATTTGTGGAGAATATTATTACTTTAAAAGTCAGTGATTTATTGATGATTTTTTTAAGTTAATCAGAATTCATCCCATAAAACATACCTATTTTAGTCATCTGTCCTCACCTGATAGCCTAAAATTATGTTAGCATTCTGATATTAACACATTTTAACTATTTAATAATTTATACTTAAAGTTTGCTTTTTGTCTTTCACTTCAGGAATCAAAAGTATTTGTCTAAGAGGTTTTTCCTTTTTCCATTTAATACCTGATAGATAGTTTCCATTTTAACTCCTCAGACCTTCATGGTTTAATTGTACTTGGTCTAGCAGCAATTTATTTGTGAGCCAGAATCTGCTATTCCCACATATACTTCAAAGATCCTTCTTCCTTACTCAGTAGTTACATCCTCATTCTCTCAAACAGGAACAGTAGAGCTGATCTTTGAACTGGCCAATTTATCTTTTCTGCTTCCAGTGATGTGTCTTGGTTAATATACCTAATAACCAGAGATCCTAATAGAGAGGAACTTAATTCTGAGGAACACAGTTCTTAATTAAAAAGAGCTAAAAGATGTTTTTTTAACTCTACATAGCAAAGAAATACTAGAGGCAGTACAAGAACTTACTTGTAGGAGCTTCATTGCACTGGAAGTGAATGCAGATCTGTTTTAGTACTATAACAGTAAGTGCTTTGGCATATATGAAGGCAAACACATGCACATAACCACTACTAATGAAGTTTTTTGTAGGTTGAGAAGAGAAACTTTTGCTGGTTTGATGCTGTTGAGGTATTTTATAGCTTTGTAGTTTATAAGAAGGAGATGTGTACCTAGATGATACTTGAAACAGATAAACTGAAAAGGGTAAGCTTTTCTGCAGCAAGAATTCTACCGCTGTTTTCATCTTTCTCTTATTTTTTAAAGACTTTTAAAAATCCGAGCTAGCTGTTTTGGCAGATCATTTCATAATGAGGAAAAAGCAAATATTCTCTGTTCATTCTGACATGTAATTTCCTAACACTACATCTTCAGCAGCGCATTAAAAATGTTTTGCAGCCAGGATTTCTTATCTGCCACTAAGTCATGAAAAGGAGTATTTCTCAGCATTTTTTTTCTATTTTGAAAAATGAGAACCTATATAAAAATCTAAACTTAAAAAAAATATTCATTTATTTTAGAAAGTCTTAATATTGAGCATGAGCTACACATAGAACAAATTATTTATCTCTCCTGCAGGATTTTTAAGTCCTACAATAAACTGGGCTTCCCAGCTCTCATTTTGGATTACTTCTGAATTCCCCTGGGAGCCACTTTTGTGGCAGATTCCATTTGGTTTCACAAGGCCTAAAGGGGGAAGACTTGGCATAGACCACAAATCTCTCACATTAGGAACAATTTGTAAACCACAAACAGAGGCAGCCAGAGTCCGTCCCCAGAACAGGCTGCTCCTGTTAGTGCCATTGTCTGAAAAGGATTGGTTTGCCATTTCCCAGATGACCTGCCTATGTGTAGAGAGATGTGAAAAGTTAGAGACAAAAATGTTTTCTACAGAGTGAGGGGGGAGCTTTCTTGTACAGAAAGGAAGGAAATACCTCTGTGGGATTTTATTTTTTTCCCCTCTTCATCCAAAAAATACAAAGAGGGCCTCTGTCTTTAATGCGAATGTCGGCTTTAAATCTTTTAGGTTTGGATTAACTCTGTAAAAGAAAAAAAATCTGACAGGCTTTCAAATATGACGCAGAAAAACTTTTTTTTTTTACCTCAATTCATGTTGTTCATTTGTAAAGCCAAAGGCTGGATGGAGTGAATAGTAGGCGCCAGTTGTTCCTTCATTCATAGTTAGCATTACAATGGTCAGAATTAACATCCTAAGACCTACATTATCACTTTTGCTGTTTCACCAGCAAACATTTAATACCGGGTGGCTAACACAAGGACAGCTGTTTGCTATATTCTTAAAAAATGTTGTTAATAATAGGAAGTAATAATCATAATTAGTTCAAGTTGTATTTTTATCCATTTTTCTTGTTTTTAAGGGAACTGTCTATCTAATTGCTACTTAATTATAAAATGTCTTGCCAAATGCATTTTTGGTAGACATTTCCTATTAGCTGCTGTTCTAGAAAATAAGTATTTCATCAAATATTTCAAAAGTCAGATTCTGCTTATAAAGTGACTAATACATTTTCTTCACTTCACTTCCTGATAGAAAATTTTCTTTTTTTTCTTTTCTCCTTTGAAAATATGAATTGTTTTATTTTGAACCTGCCACTGCTCAATGTTTACACCTTTGCTGACAGCTGTTGACAGAAGTAGTTGGTAGAATTCTCAGGGCAATATCTATGTCCTTTTAACATAGCCATGGTAAGGTCACCACATTTTTGAAGTACGTTCTTAGTGCTTTCCAAAGAATGAATGTCTTTGGGAATTTGGATACAATAACAGGGTAAATTGAACTTTTTGCTTATATGAGAATTTGGGTTTTTTTCTGAAAATAATTCACTTCAGTTTTCATATATCAACATACTGAGTATAATTCTAAAATGTTCATGGATGCATGTTGAGAAATTAGACTTCAGCTACTGCAAGCTACCTACTGTTTGTCTGCTAATTAAAACTAGTAAAATTTCAGCTTATTTATTTTACATACTGAGGTTTAATCTGTGAAAGAAATTAGTCTCCAAGTAATGAAATAAAGGATTTGAAAGGCTATTGATGTGTAGTAATGTTGCTTTCAAACTCTCTACAGTCTAATTACATTATAAAAGTATTTCTAATATTGATGGTAAATCAAACCTCTAGTAACGTGCTTGAGTAAGCATACTCTTTGCATCCATAATATTATTGATGTAGACATTTAAGCATGAATTACAAGGGTGAAGACTTTTTGCTTTTGATGTCCATATATTGTGATGTTTGTTTTGGCCATTCAGTATGTTTTAGTTTTTAGTATTTCTACAGACCAAGTTATGAATAGTGGTATATAGAAAAAACAAATACATGGATAAAAACAATTACATGGTTTTCAAATATTTCACCATGTATTAATTTGTTAGATCTTCATTTAACAATATGTTGCATACTTTCATAATCACATAAATAGTTTTTTCCTAATATCTCATTTTTAAGCAATCTGCTTAACAGGAGTCTGTGGCAGTGTGGGAGCTGTGGTACAGCGAGTTCTGTGGGAGATAACTGTGATTCAAGTTATATTGCAGGATAATTTTAACAGTGTCCAGTATCCATAGGAAGGGTCAGAAACCATTACATCATGTTAGAGTAGGTTGCAGATTGGAAAACTGTGCTCATAATGTATTGAGAAAGTTGGGAAAGAGTGGATTTTTGATAAATCTGATTTTAATAGAAATGCATGTAATCAACACAGTGGTATAGAGCAGCATTGTGGAGGGGTGATTCCCCTATGCAAAGAGCTAAGCAGTGTATGTTTCTACCAGCTTCTCGACATGAAATAGTGCTTACTATTTACTGGATTTATGTTGCAACTCAGGGGATTTTAGGAAGGAGTTCAAGTTCTATTGCACGTTAGTCAGACGAGAATGATTCATTTAAATTTGCTTTTGATAGCCTCAACAAACTACTTGATATTTCTAAGATTTTTTTGCTAGTTCTTGTCATGACAGTGCATTTTGTGCATTTTCTCTTCAGGCAGCTATGATGTTCAGTTCTGGAGTATTTTGGATGGGACTTCTGTGTATTCCTATGACAGCTTTACTTCTTGATATAGTATACAAAGTGTGAGTACAGAAATGCGAGGCTTTACAGAAGAAAGTACTGGCTTCTAAATATGTGCTCTAGTTACTAATATAATAAAAAACAAAGATCAATTCTGGTGATTATATAAAATTCTTTTTTATTGTCTTTTTTTAAAAATCTTTATTACAAGAGTTATTACTACTTTAAATGTTTCAGTAATTGTGGTGTTTTGTTAATAAATATTTTTTGTGTCTAATTTTCAAGAGCAGATGATAAAATACATTCTTTAGATTTGTTTTTTGATATTTCTACTTGTAAAGCTTAGTTTTAAGTCTGAGGAAATGGATTTATAAATTTAATATCTATATAAGCATTAAAAATTTCTGTTGTTCTACTTTCAAGAAGAGTAAATCTGGCAGTATTTTTTATGTATTTACAGAGTAAAGAGAGCTACTTACAAGACACTGGTAGATGAAGTTCAGGAGTTGGAAGCAAAGTCTGAGGATCCTGGGGCAGTTGTGCATGGCAAGAGGTACGGTAAAAATTTGTAGAATGTTGTCTTAAGAATAAAGCTGGGTATTTTTAGCTTTATCCATGTATCAAAGACTAAAGGTTATTTTTCAAAAGCCGTACAAATGAAAGGCGTCTGTTAAGGACTTCAGTTCTACTGAGCCTGTGTGTTTTTTCATAGGCTTACACAGAGTTTTTTACCAAAAGCTTTAACTGATGTGTTTCTTTGTAGCTGACTGGTTTCTGATTCTTATGCATAGAACAAGCTTGAGGTACAGTTTTAATTCTGTTACTTTTGCCTGTGTTAACAATTAATTCACAAATTATGAAGAAAATGGGTTAAAACAAAATGAGTTTAAACCTACATCATTTTCTGGTATAGCCGTAAACAGGGCCCAAGCACAAAAAACAAAAATTAAATTCTTTAAAAGCTGCTGAGTAGCATAGGGACAAACAAAAAATGTGTCTAGAATTTTCTGAAATTGAATATAATAAGCTGGCTTTATATTTAATTCCAGTCCAGAGCAAACTAATTTGATTAGCTTATATGAGGTAAGTAAAAATTTTGATTTAAGGCTCCAGAAGAATTCCCTTGTTACATCCTCCTTTATGGACCAGGCAGATAATTTGAAAAGGGAGAAGGGAAAACTGAACAATTAGACATTTTCTACATGTAAACTCAGCATAAAGGTGTGCACTTACTAAAATATTTCAGACTTTTTAACCTTAAGCTGAACTTGTAACAAGCACTCACTGAATGTATGAGATGACAAAATCCCCCTCTCCCCCCCTTCCAATTCATTAGTGCCATTTGGCTGAACTAGAGCTTTCTTTTCTTGTCTTCATTTTCATGAGTTTTGTGAAGTCTAAAAAAAAGCCAAAACTGCTGATACTTGATTTTCCTGTTCTTTCTTTTCTTTGGACTGCTGTTCTTTTAGTATCTTCATGGCAAAAAGCGTAGCCAAGAAGGCTCTTTTCCTACCAAGCTATGCACTGAAAGAGACCAGAAAAAACACCGTCACTTCTTTAACTATAGGTTCAATTTTCAGAATGTACTTTTCGTTCATAAAGATACAGATAGTAATCTTATTGTATCCCTCCTCCAGTTCAATGGAAATCAGTTTACTAAGATTTACGGGATTGAGATCAAATTACATCAGATACCAAGGTGATAACCACCATTTTTAGAGTATGCAGCTTGTGTGAGAGCTTTCACAAGAATGTTTTGTGTAATTGGGTTCGTCTTCCCTGGTACCAAGGAACAGGGGAGGTGCCGAGAGGCCTGGAAGCTTATCCTACCACCCATGGAACACCTAGTCTAGTGTGGTGGGCTACAGAAGAGAGCATACCTGCATGCAATCTCCTCTCAGGCTCCATATGTGCTGTCTTTGTAGCAGCAGCTTCACACTGGAAGTACTGCAGAATCCCCTAGTTGGTGGCAATTCCTACTTCATGCTTACTCTTGCATCACTGCAAGACCTAACCAGTGCTTGCAAGAGTAAGTTCTCTTGCTTTTTAAGCTGACGTAAATTGATTGTTATAGATGCTTTTCTCCAGTGGCAGTGGTCATTCAAGCAGATTGAAGGCAATATCTTCTTCCAGATTAACCAACTCATCTGTCGGTGTGTGCTGAGCTTTGAAGCAGTGTATGTTCTGTGCTCTTTTGCAAAGAGCAAAAGCTGTAGAAGAATGAGTTGCAGAAAATAAAGCAGACATTAGTACTGGATGATGCTAAAAGGGGAGCATCATGTGGGTATAGAAAAAAGTAAGGTAACCTACCTTTTTAGTATTTCATACTTGCATTCCCAAGACTTCTCTTGTATTCCCAATTCAGCCACTTTAACTTCAGTTGTCTAGGCAGGATGCTTTTCCCTCGTTCTATACACGACATGTCTTCCAAATCCCTTATTTTATAGGTAAAATAAACTTGGTGTTTTCACCACAGGTTTTGTAATTATCTTTTTATCCCATAGTTGAATAATTATGAGGGCTCCAAAACGGCTGTTTAGTTACCTGCCATATCTTTGTTAGATCTGACTCTTCTGCACAAAGTTACTTTTAGACCAGTATTTCTGAAGGATACAAGCATCCACGTTATTTGCAAATCACTGGATGTTACAAAATATCTCTTAAGATTCCCTCCATTATTTTTTAATAAATTTAAATTCAGGTGATAGAGCCGAAACGGAGAAAGTATTCATTGTTTAAAAAACGTTCTGGTGAACTGACTTACTTGCATCTACAAAAATTTGATTCAACTTTTGTAAACATTTTTGAGTCTCCTAAATTGCAGAAGCCTGGATTAATTAGTTACCAGTATAGAGTAAGTGGTTAAATGGGTGAGGAATGTCCTCTACATCTGTTTAAGATATGTACAGGAGACTTTCTTATTCTAGGGTGTATACCTCTGGGAATACCTTGTTCTGTTGTAGCAGAAGAAGAGATTTGTTCTCATTAAATGCCAGAACAACCTAAGAATATATAAATCAGTGCATGATTAAAAGGTAACTGGGAAATAGTGAGAAAGATAACTTAGAAACTTTTCTACTCTGTCCACTCCCATCTTAGAAATACTACAACACACAATAGAAGTCTCAGCTTCCACAGATAACAGGTTGGGATTCTTGTATTGGATAGCTGTTGTAATCAGTGTGTATCTGAATGTTTACTGAGAAGGGGGCCTACAAGAAACCCAGGAGATTTTGTAAGGGCATGTAATGATAGGAGTGAAAGAGGGTAGGTTTAGTTTAGATATTAGGAAGAAATTCTTTACCGTGAGGGTTACAGGAATACATAAAATAGTAATTTTTTTCGAGAACTACATTTAATTCCCTGTCCATATAGATACACATAATGAGCACAGGCATTTAGTTACTGTGATCTAACATTGGTTAATTACAAAATCATGTTTTCTTGGCTTCACATGTATATCTTTAAATATGCTTTTGAATGGCAACAGGGTGATTATAATAGAGAGGCCACAGTAGATCAAGTATAGAAAAGAATTTAATACTTGAATAGCTGAAAGCACTTTTCTCAAATGTATTTCCTATGTATTTTTTATTTTCTTTACCAGCAGCCAGATCTGTGTAGTGGAAACTTCATTATACATGAACTAAGATATGTGCATACTTCGTGTTCTTGTAAAAGTTTAAGGTAGTATTTTCACTACTTAGCATTTAAGCAATGAAATGTGGTGAAATGAGGAGGAACATCAATATGACTTTTACACTGGACTTCCAGAGGGCAGACTTTGGCCTATTTAGGAGACTTCTTCAGAGAGTTCCTTGGGAAGCAGCCCTTAAAAACAAAGGAGTTCAGGAAAGGTGAGCCTGCTTCAAAACAGAGACCTTGAGGGCACAGGAACAGACTGTCCCTGTGTGCCAAAAGATGGGTCAACGAGGCAAACATCCAGCCTGGATGGGCAACGAGGTTTTGAAGGAACTTAGGAATAAAAAGAGGATGTATCATCTTTGGAAGGAGGATCAGGTCTCTCAGGAGGTATTTTAGGGAAATCTCAGGAAGTATTTAAGGGGGTTGCTAGGGCATGGAGGAAAAAATTTAGAGAGGCCAAAGCTCAGTTTGAACTTAATTTGGCAACTTTTGGAAAGGATAATAAAAATGTTTTTACAAATATATTAATGGCAAAAGGAAGGGTAAGACCAACCTTTGTTCTCTACTGGATACGGGATGGAACTTAGTAACTACAGATGAGGAGAAGGTGGAAGTGCTTAACACCTTCTTTGCCTCAGTCTTTCATGGGAAGACTGCTTGTCCTCAGGACAGCTGTTCTCCTGGGTTGTTAGATGGTGTCAGGGAGCAGAATGGCCCCCCCTGTTATCCAGGAGGAGGCAGTCAGAGAATTGCTGGGCTGCTTGGATATTCATAAATCTATGGGACCAAGTGGGATCCATCCCAGGGTGATGAGGGAGCTGGCAGGTGAGCTTGTGGAGCCACTCTCCATCATTTACCAACAGTCCTGGCACACTGGGGAGGTTCCAGATGACTGGAAACTGGCCAATGTGACTCCCATTCACAAAAAGGGTAGGAAGGAGGATCCTGGTAATTATAGGCAAGTTAGCCTGACCTCAGTACCTGGTAAGGTAATGGAACAGTCTGTACTGAGTGTCGTTGCACAGCACTGTATATATACAGGATGGCCAGGGAATCAGACCCAGCCAGCATGGGTTTAGCATGGGTAGGTTGTGTTTGACCTACCTGGTCTCCTTTTATGACCAAGTGACTCACCTGGTGGATGAGGGAAAGGCTATGGATGTTGTGTATTCAGACTTCAGCAAGGCCTTTGACACTGTCTTCCACAGTACACTCCTGGGAAAGCTGGCAGCCCATGGCTTGGACAGGAGCACTCTTTGCTGGGTTAAGAACTGGCTGGATGGCCAGGCTCAGAGAGTGCTGGTGAACGGTGCTGCATCCTGGAGCTGGAGGCCAGTCACCAGTGGTGTCCCCCAGGGGTTTGTGATGGGGCCAGTCCTGTGCAATATTCTTATTGATGACATGGATGAGGGTATTGAGTCTTTCATTAGTAAATTTGCATATGACACTAAGCTGGGAGCATATGTCGATCTGTTGGAAGGTAGGAGGGCTCTGCAGAGAGACCTGGAACGGTTGGATGCATGGGTAGAGTCCAATGCGATGAAGTTTAATGCATCCAAGTGCTGTGTCCTACATTTTGGCCACAGTAACCCTCTGCAGTGTTATAGGCTGGGGGCAGTGTGGCTGGACAGTGCCCAGGCAGAAAGGGACCTGGGGGTAGTGGTCAACAGCCAACTGAACATGTGAGCCAGCAGCGTGCCGTGGTGGCCAAGAAGGCCAATGGCATCCTGGCCTGGATCAGGAACAGTGTGGCCAGCAGGAGCAAGAGGGTCATTCTTCCCCTGTACTCAGCACTGGTGAGGTCACACCTTGAGTGCTGTGTCCAGTTCTGTCTCCCCAGTTTAGGAAGGACCTTGAGATGCTTGAGTGTCCAGAGGAGGCAGCAAGGCTGGTGAGGGGCTTGGAAAACAAACCCTGTGAGGAACAGCTGAGGGAGCTGGGGTTGTTTAGCCTGGAGAAAAGGAGGCTCAGAGGAGACCTTATCACTCTCTACAACTCCCTGAAAGGTGGCTGTAGTCAGGTGGGGGTTGGTCTCTTTCCCCAGGCAGCAGCTGGCAGAATGAGAGGACACAGTCTTAAGCTGCACCGGGCTAGATATCAGGAAGAAGTTTTTTACTGAAAGAGTGATAAGGTACTGGAATTGTCTGCCTGGGGAGGTGGTGAAGTCACTATCCCTGGATGTGTTTAAAAAAGACTGGATGTGGCACTCGGTGCTATGGTTTAGTTGAGGTGTTAGAGCATGGGGTAGACTCAATGATCTTGAAGGTCTTTTCCAGCCTAGTGATTCTGTGATTCAATCTGAACATTCCATTTGGGAGCACAAGCAAGGAATGGTGGTACCAAGAAGACTATAATATGCATGCTAATGTTTTAAATAAAATATTTTTTTATTAGAAAATAACACCTGTCAAACATTTCATAGAGATTTGCTGATTTCAATTCATATTAATAAGGATTTCACAGATGTATTGCAAAGGAGATACAGCTGATAACTGTATCTAAGTGTACTCATGGTCTTTCTTCCACCTCCTTGGTCTCCAATTTTACATTAAGATACTGATTTATTTATTTATTCTCTATATTCTTATGGTTAAGATTTCAGTCCCTAATTTTTTATTAATGTTGTCACTTAAACAGTTTATGGCTCTGAACTAAAAAAGACGGCTCCTACACAGAGTAGAGGTTAGCAAGCAGGATGAAAAAAGAATCCCCAGAGAGCTTAGGAAAGCACTGAGAGCAAGATGTGTCTCAGTACTTAAGCCTCTTCATTCTTGATTCAATGAGCAGATGCCAACTACCTTCCTGGAATTGGTACCTAATTTTTTTCTTAAAAGGAAGTCTCGTTCCATCTTTTCATTCAAAATGTGGCCACAGAAGCAGTTTCCCCTGCCTATCACCTTACCCTGTAGATTTTCCAGTTAACATTCCTCTATGGGTGTGGAAACAGTAGGTTCATTTTCCTTTTCCAACTTAGAAAAGCCAAGCTTTCAACATATGCTTTAACCACCAGACTAGAGGGGAACAGAAAGATGAGATAAACCATTAGTCTGTCCAGCTTAAACAGTGGTTCAGCTTCATATATAAGTATATAAGAAAGAAAGAATGAACATTTCTAATTTAATGGTTTGAGTGGTAATCTAGTAAGGAAGGCTCCTTGCACCACTTAGTCTGGTTGATAGCCTGGGAAGGTAAGTCTGTGGAGCTAATTGACAATAATATTAAAAAGTAATTTGAGTAATCAAAACTTGGTAACGTAAGGCATGTGAAATCTGTTTTTCTTACTATATAATTTCATAAGAGACAACTTTGCTAATCTAGCAAAACTGTAGCAATACCAAATCATTGTATACTCAGATTGAACATATGTCTCTTTTTTAATTCAACTGATTTTTAGACCAGTTTACATTGAGAGCAGACTGGATTTTTCAGCATTTGAAATGTTTAAGTGATAGATTAGTATTTCTTGAAACACAGGCTGTAATTCACAGTGAATATCAAATCAAGAGGACACAGAAGAGTTTGTTTGGGATGTTTTTAATATAGTCCCTTGCACATATTTAGCATGTTACTAAAACGGTCAGATTTTGCAATTTTTTTGAGCTATGGCTCATCTGCCTGGTATTTATTTAGTAATGTATGTTCCTATTAGAGAGAACTTCAGTGTAAGAAAGACAGAAAGGAAACCCAATACCTTTGCTACTCATTTCACTACAGTTTGCAGCATTTGGCTGATGCTTGAGTCTCAATTTTAAAAATGTTTAATGCTCCTGTTTTCTGCTTGGGCTGAAATGGGGAGTACCTTGGTTCACACTGAAGCACAGTAAGCATACAACACAACAAACTCAGTAGTGCTGGGAAGGAAGAAGATGGGCTGAAGTGGTCAACCTTAGCAGCAATAGTAGCTGTTATTTGGGTATGATCTCCAGAAAATCACCTTCTAGAGTTTCCTGGGGAATGCTGCTTTCTAGAACACTTTCTATGGACATAATGTTTCTCTACACACAGCTGATGACCATGAACACGGCTTTCCCTTCACTCATTTCCCATCCCTTTGGGGTACTGTTTCAATAGAGCCTGAGAACACTTTCTATGTAAAATGAAAAAGACTAATTCAGCCTGGCATTATTCAAGCTGTGCTACATCAAGAGAGACAGTGCCTTCACCTTTACATTGTATATTTCTAAAGGAGTCACACTCAAAAGTTCACAATATTATTCAATTATTTGTGTTGTCAGCACACAGCAGTGTTTCAAACAGATATTTTGCCTGTACTGTGACAAGCAAAATAATTACCAGGGGTCAGAACTTAATAATCTGTCCTCACAGAAAGAAGCTTTTAATCATCATCTTAATAATTCATCAGGCACAATTTAAAAAGAAAATGGAGGCTGGAAACTTCTCATTCAAATTAATTCCCATTGAGCAGACTCAAACATAAAGGGATAGGGCAATTACTAAGTAAATATTTTTCATGTGTCTGCTTTCTCTCTAGCTTAACTGAAAGAGCCCAACTACTGAAGAATGTTTTTAAGAAGAACCATGTGAACTTGTATCGCTCTGACTCTTTGCAACAAAACTTGCTTCGTAAGTGATCACTGACAAAAATTAATGCCCATTAATAATTTAACAGTAAAATTCTGCTTTTCACTGCATTTATTTATACTAAAAGTGCAGTATCCTAAATTCATTAGATCGTGTTCTTTGCCTGTGGTTAAGTTGCCCTTCATACCTAAGATACTGTGCAGAGTTCTTTCTGCTATTTTATAACTACAATATTCTGTAAGAAATTTCTGTAAGAAAAGGATTTTATTAACTGTTGGAAAGAGGTTTATTCCCCTCTATTCACCTTTGTTAAGTTGCTTTTATTAAAGCTTTAAAAGAATAAAACTGATCAAAACTTAATTTGTTTCTATTTTGCTTTATATCTGCAGATGGCTACGCCTTCTCTCAAGATGAAAATGGAATTGTTTCCCAGTCTGAAGTAATAAGAGCTTACGATACCACAAAGCAAAGGCCTGAGGAATGGTGAAGGAGCACGGCTGGAGATTTGGGCCTTAGTTGTTACTTTTGTGAGACAGGCTACTAGATCTTTGCTGTGAGCTGCGACCATGGTCCAGTTATCAGACATTGAAAGATCTATGATGGTCTTGTTCCATAAAGTTTGGATTTGTGTATTCAGTAGACATAAGCACTGTGCAACTATACTGTAACACACCATCTCTAAATTTTTAACAAGTATTTGCTTAGCCTTTGTAAACAGATTGGAACTTACCTTGTATCTTGCCAGCTTGCTTATTTTACAATGAAATTGAATCAATACTGGTCAAATACTAGAAGGGCAGTGGTCAGATTGCTAAACATACTTTACATTGACAGATCAACTAGCATCTGTGAAGGTTTTTAAGTGTTAATATATTTAAATACAGTTGATAACAAGCCTTTGATTTCAACAAGTGCTGAAAAAAACCCAGTATCTTAATGGTGTTAATTCACCTTCTTTAAGAAAGATTTTGAGTCAAGATGCTCATAGATGTTTGTGTCAAAGTAACCTAAAAACATTTGCCAAAGAAGTTTCATAAACGTTTTCTGTTAGAAACAATTTGAAAGAAAACTATCTCCGGTCCTGATCTCAGAACTGCATGCTTGAGTCTCCACACTTGAGGAGGAAGTACAGTGAGTCTAATTTGAGTGGCCTTTTTGGCATTTGCTTTCAAAACTGCAAGTCTTTGCACCTTTGGCCTTATACAAGCTTTCCCCTTATTTTCATTTAGTATTGCGTATGTTGAATATGGCTGCCAACTTGTATAATGGAGTACACATAATACTTTATTCAATTTTTATGGATTTCTCTGCCTTACTTCCCTTTAGCAAACTTAATTATTTTTGTGATGCTTAGTTGTATCTGCTTATACTGTAGGTTCAAAAGAAAGTTTGTTTAAACTTATTTTTTAAAATTAATCAAATTTTCAACATTTTTATACTAAGATTATTTGAAATGCATACACTGAAATACAGAGCAAAGCATGCCCTTCGCTAGTCTGTGGTATGTACTGGTTTATTTGCACTAAAGTCACTTCCTATGAAGGTCTGAAATACATGGCAGCAGTCTCTTTACAACTTATTGGTCATGCAGAATATTTATATACTCTCACCTTTAATCAAAATGGAGAGGAAGTAGCTGCATAAAAAGATACACATCTGGTATGAGGGGAAAAAAAAGAGGGAGGTATTAAATGAGAACATTGTGATACATTCTTTAAGTAGTTATACTTGGTGTTTCTCAACTTACCATCCAACAACCATCGGGTTTTAAACTAAGAAAAACTACTTGAACTTCAAAATTTAGTTAATCCTTGCTACCCTTTAGTCCATGTTTAATTCTGGGTTTAAAAGCTACCATAATTACATTAAAAATACAATTTTCTATAGTAGCAGTTGGTTTTATTGTTAAGTAAATTTTTGTGCATTACATAGGAATGATCTCTTTTTTTCTTTGACTGGAGATCAACCAGATGGAAAAGCAGAACAACTGTATCCCCAGTGATCTGTTAAATTAAGTATTTCCTCTTTACTCTGCAAATCATAACAAGTCATCCAGTCCCATCTTTTCTCTGCCCTCCTTCATTTGTCATATACTTACTAAAGGTGACTTTACCTCCTTGCATTTCATCTAGCTAAACACTTAACATGTAATTAATCTCACTATCCAAATTTTTTATCCTTCATTCTAAGAGAAACTTAAGAATACACAGAGAAAGCCCAACAAAAGGCACTATATGAAAATACATATTTAGGAAGGTGTACTAGTGGGAAGGCAGTCTGCATTTCATATGCATATTACGCAGTGTCTTCCTCTCACTTGCCCAGAGTGATCTTTAAACAGAAGGCACAAGGACAAAGGGAACGTATCCCACTAGGAACAGTACTGCCAGTCAGTCATGCAGACAAGAACTGCCTTCAGAAAAGCCATTGCAGGCATAGATAAATAGATGGATCAATATGGGAGGGCCAAATCACTTGACCTAAGGCAAGAAAAAATTTGGGGGCATGCCCCTTTCCTAAAATGGGGATCCCTATTTTCTGTCATCCAAGGGACAATAACCAACTTCAAAACATTTCTGAAATTAACCATGACACTGTTGCTCCTTTATAATCTTTCAGTGTACTTAACTCATACAAAATTAATCTATACATGCTCTCTTCATGGACAGTTTTTTTTCTCTTCTAATTGGTTGAATTACTAATTATGCAGATACGGATTAGAATACATTGTGGAATACATACAGTGAGATATTTACATGATCTCTTATTCTTCCTATGAAATAAAATTCTGTCCTACCATTGTAATACAGTTTGAAGAAAACACACAGTACATCCCGAACTAACTACCTTAAAAAGGAAGAAAGTGACTGAAATAGCTCTAAGATCCTAAATTTAAACTAATTTAAAGGTTTGTAAGATAATCTTATCACAGCCTTTCATGCTTACATCCTTTCAGAATTTGAAGTAGTATTTCACAAAGTGCATTTTTTACTACTTCTGATGAATTTTTCTCCTGTCTTTGTACTTTTTCTGATAATTAGTGGTTGAAAAATACCACTTCTTAAAAATAGCAAAAAAGACAAATGTGGCAAAAAATGGTGGGTTTTGATTGCTCGTACAATTCCATTTTAAAAGATAAGATTATCTTAGCTATGTGTGCCCGTTTTAAATCAGGCCAAGTATACAATATGCACTTTATTTTCATGTTAAGTACACAGTAATATAATCTATTTCCATCCTGTTAGTATGTCATGTATTTGTTAAAATAAGGGGATTCTGCTGATGTTTGTTTAAAGGAAAGAAAAAACAGTTGAGGCAGAAATGCTTAAATGCTCATAACAATGCCTCTGTTCTTACTGTTTGAAAATTCAAAAGTGTATCAAATAGAGAGTTCACATGGATTTTTCCATCCATTTCATGTGTACAGCAAGTTATTATTAAAAATTTCCATCTAAAAGATGAAGCTGTGCCACTAGAAAATCGGGTATCTTATATAAATACTTTTGCTTAATTATTTTTAAATATATACATACATATATATATAAAAATTATTCAAAAGACTAACTGGTAACAAATTTTAAACAACCTATTGACAATTTGTATCTGGAATTTTTTCTTGCCATTTCCTAATTTTACACATATTTTTGCAAAGCAGTTTCAACAGATTTATACTTAGTCATCATTCTATTTGTATAAAATGATAAATAAAATATTTTGAAACACTAAGAGATAGCTGAAGATTCCTATATGTCCACATGCATCCATGTCTTAAAATGTATATCATGACATTTGAACCCGTCTTGAATGATGAGTAATTTGGAATATGTGTTGAATTTAAGGAGAAGAGTGTTTTCCCTTTTTTTCTTGTGTATTGTGTAAAAGCAGTTGTAGTTTTGATGAGTTTTTCATTCTGTCTGCATGAAGCGCTATTTCTAAGTGTTCTGAGGCGATGCATGGTGGTTGTTGATCCCTGTTTTTTAATGCCTTCGTTAAAAGTCTGCTCATAATATCTTGAGAAGCTAGTGCTGTGTAAGCAAATGAGTTTGTCAGTTCAGCTTCCTTCGTACTGGATGTTTTCACTGGTTACAAAACTCAGCAAATGAGTTTCTCCTTCCCCCTCTCTGCCCTCGCTTACCCAGTTTCCTCGCTGTTAACCAATAGATCTTTATTAAACAAAGGAATATTTTAGCATTCCAAACCTGGTTCCTGCTTATGCAAACCACTACTCATATAGGGTTCAACTGGACTGCTTTTGAGTATAAAGAGTACTCATCTGAACAATGATGTGCAAAGTTGGGCACTTTTTTAGGGTTGATACTGAAATGAAAGTATTGCCATGTAGAGTGTGATTTGTAATTGCAAAGCTGTGACCAGAACAAGTTGGTTTTTTAAAGTCATATTTTATGGTGTTTCTTTAATGTAGCATAGAAGCCATAAATACATTCATATTGTTTTTCTACTTCAACATAATTTTTCATTACGATTTTCAGTGTTTGATATGTATGAACCGCTGCAGAAAGCGGTCCGTCTGAAACAGCAAAACTTGCGTTCAAGATAAGGTGAGGTTTTACAGCTCCACTAAGCCATTACTGCTGAAACTGTTGTGGAAATTATGAAGCTGCATGAATGAAGATTTTTTGACTCGGTGTTTATGGTAGTTTCTCAGGTTTAGTTTTAACTGGATGTTAAATGCACTGTGTTTTTTAAATAGTTCTTTTAGTAACACGTTCAGTTCTATGCAGTGTTAAATGTCATTTGGCATTTGGTGAATGTGCATGTTTTCAACTGCAAATTTTAAATGTTTTGTCTTTTAATTGTTAAAAAATGAATAAACTTTGCCATTAAATTAACAAGTTTTGTTGACTTGACTTGTTGGAAATGCTAGGGATTACTTTCCGAGGAAAACATGCCTCATCATTCTTGGGTTTTAATTCTTTAAAATGAGACATAGCAGAAGTGGTATTTCACAAGTATCATAGAGTTCTTAAGTTTTGTACGGTAAACTGAAAAAGAAGAAAATTGGTTTAAGGTTTGTTGGGTTTTTGGTTTTTTGAACACCTACTTTGAAATGTCTTTTTCAGTTCTCATGTGAAGTCTAGAAAAGTTAAAATAAAAAACAAGGAGCACATGAGTCTACAATTCTACAATTTAGAGACTTCCAGCCAAGCCCTACCATACTCTGGTGGTGATACCCTATTTTAAAAGAGAAGTATGCAGTACAAGAATGATAAGAGTAAGAATAAGGAAATATGACCTCCCCTTTCAGACAACAGTGGTAAATACTGTATCCTTTGGCTTTGATAATAATGCATATTTCTTTCCTCTAACAGAGCCTGACACTGAAAAAAATCAATATATTCGAACTGTAACTGAGTTTTGGTAGTAGATGGGTGACTGATTTTTATATATGGACTAGACAATTAATTTATTTTGTATTCTGTCCAAGCAGGTTCAATAATACATGCGTCTTAGATGGTGCTATCTTCACAAAATCCAGTCTGTAGTAGCAGAGCTGGTTTAAGGATATTCCACCTCATAGTATTTTACCAGTTTTGTTATACTGGCAGTCATGAGGCCATTGAAATTATTCAGTTTATAATCCAGTTTATAACAATCTAGGCTCCCTCTCAAATTCTTTCCCTTCTTCCTTACAGCAAACATTATTTTTAAGCTAAAGTCATTTCACTAACCTGATTTACAGTACAGCCCCCTGGATTTGCACAAGTCATAGATTGAAAGAATAAAAAGAACAGAAAGGCATTTCTTTGTCTGCCTTTGCTAATGAAAACAGGATAGCATGGAATTATAGCCTCAGTGTAACTGTGTGTCAAAAACTTTATGTGATACTGTGGAGCAGTGGCTCCCTGAAAAGCAGACGCATTGTTCAGAGGAGTTCAAGTCCAGACAGCCCATTGCAGTAGGGAGCAAAACACTGAAAACCAACTTCATCTCCTTAATGTTCCTTAATGTCCTTATGTCAAACTGTAACTGAGCAGTAATGACAAAATACTTTTTAAATTGTCACTTTTTTTTATTCCAGTGGGATTAGTATTACAAATAATCCATGAGTTTACATAGCCACAAACTGTACTGCTTACCTAGTTTCAAATAGAATCCTTGACATTCTTGCAAGTACTTGTAATGTTTTTCCTAGCACTGGAAAGTCTTGATGCATTTTGGAGATACACACTTCAGAATCCCAAATTGTGGAAACACAACAAATGGCATGCTGCTATTGCTCATTATCCATAGAAGGCTTGGGTTTCATCTAAGTCATTACCAGTTAATGGCAATCAAAGTATTTGTTGCATCATGTGTGAATATTTCATTTTGATTTTTAGATTGGTGTAGTGCTAGTAAAAAGAATATGAACTGAGTTCAGAATTCCAAAAGAAATAGTTAAATCTACTTTGTTAACGTGGCAGTGAAGCAAGTCCTGCCTGTAAATGTTACTTCTGATAGCAAGCAATTGCTTCAAGCATACATCCAGCCCTTCAAACCATTTCATTAGTCATTAAAGTGCTATCACAATGTCATTTCTGTTCTGTCTGCAATTTTAAGGAAAATTTCCTGTTCCTATAAATCATAGGAGTATCTAGTGCCAAAAGACTCTTTCCATTAGAAAGGAAATTCAGCATTCTCGCCTGCACACCAAATCCATCTGGGTCGGAAACTACTGGCACAGGCAAAAGCGTTTCTACCCATGGGTTGTATTCTGGCTACCTCTCTTCCTCTCCCTTCAGCTATATAGGTCACTGCTACTGGAACTACANTTTTTTAATTTTTTTTTTTAGTTTGTAGCTTCGTTTGTTTATTTGCAGATGGTGCATAATCTCCACCTCAACTGTTTCTACAGGTAGCCCAGTACAGCTATTTTAACTACACCTGATCTTTTCCACCCTAAGAACCACATCTACAGGATTTGTTGCAGTCTGGCTACTGATCTGGGAAGTACTTAGCACTCTGTAAACATACAGACTTACGTAAGTCAGATTCAATGAAATTATTCCTTTGTGTCAAGTTCACCTATCCTATCAGACAAACCCATTATGCAGCATCAGGGAAGAAAGGAGGTGCCTCAGAGGGGTCTTACCTGCTAGGTTGAGTTTCTTGCTACGTGGCAAAGTTCACAGCTCTCTTTAGGCTGATAATCATTAAAATGTAAGGCTGTATGCAAGTGTAGCAAAAATCTGTCACTATGTTCGAACATTAATATTTGACTTCAGAGCCCTGTGAGACCATCACAGTGAAGCAGCCTGGCCTGTACAGCACCAAATGGTAATGGGCATGACTGAGCCAAACTCATCACTTTGCTGTGTACAGTCTTTCTTTGAGGAAAACACTGAATTTTAGCCACTGTGTCAGTGACTCTGATGACTTAATCTCTCTTTAAAGGTACATAAATTGCTCCTTATTAGTTAAAAGTGATCATGTTTCTGCTTCCAGAATGGGTCTATGTTGCCTTGGTTTACTAGATAAAGACTTCTTCTAATTGGAAACTTACTATAATTTGTAAAAAAATACAGTAGAATAGGTTTGCTGTTTCTGCTGTATACAGGAGTGATCAGCACTTCTCACAGTATGTTTCTCAACAAGACATCTGATAACTCTTGAAATATTCAATGATTTTTCAAAAGTTACTTGACAAACAGTCCCATTCATAGCCATATTCAAAATATGCATGGAAGAATCCTATGAAACCTCATCAAAGGCAAGCAAAAATTTTCTTGCCCCCTTCCTTGAAGATTGTTTCTACAATAAAATTACAGGGTTAATAATATTAATAATTAATAATAAGTGTAATAGTAAGTGTAATAAAATTACACTTAGCTTTCAATTAATTGCCCAAATACTCAAAATCTAATTTTCATTATCTTGCAAAGTCTTATTTTTAGTATCTTGCAAAGCATATACACAGCTGTGTATCATGATTTGGGTTGTAATTAACGATTACAGCATTCAAGCTAGGGCCTATTACTTAAAACATTGTATAGAACTTGTCTTTCTGCTAAGAAACTGCATTTCTAGCAGTAATGTTGGCTGGATTATAATGCTAATTGTGCAGTAAAAAAACTTAAAGGGTTATTTTGAAATATCTTTGTCATAACTACTGATCACTAGATATTTGCTATGAAAAAAAATCATTCAACTCTTGAGAAAGAACCAATGAAACTTTTCTAGACTACTTGTTAAATAGGTCAGCTATAATGTACTTCAACAGATCGTACACACAGGGAGTTTGAGGCTGATAAAATAGGAAAGCTCAGCCTCTGATATTGTAGATTCTGACTCACAGAATGACTTTGTTTTTTCACAAATATAAGTATACAGAGAAGCCCTTTAATGACTGCATTTTTTTTCTTGTGTATTTTCCATTTGCTTACTGCATGTATTTGGTTTAGATGATTTTTTTCTTCTTCCATTTGGTTTGTTGGTTTACTTAGGTGAAGGAATGTAGAAGGGCAAACAGAATTTATTCCTAGTGCAGGATGTTTAATCTAAAATACCCAACTAATCAGTGTAGTTTTCATCACTTTTTCACTGCAGCTGCATGTAAAAGACATAAATGAATCAGTTATTTAGCTATATAGCCAGAATTTTGTATTATATTAAATCTGCACAACAGGTGCAGTTAAAGTTGTAAATCATTTTTTTAAAGCAGAATAAACTATTTTAACAGGAAAAAATACAAAATAATTACACCAACCAAATTCAACAAACACTACCTGTACAGAGTCATACTGATAACACAACATTTCAACCACGCAGTTTATTGGTAATTTTTTTTGCATGTTACTACTAAATAATTAGTGATGTCAATGGTGTAAATACATTTTAAATTACAAACTTGTCCTTACATTTTATACATGGCTAATTTTACAAACAGAACTTCATGATCAGTTTGTCCAACTTACACTTGCTGAGCAGAAAGCTGATAATAAATACTTCCTTCTGAAGAACGCTTTAGTAGAATGCTATTTTTAGAATTTTATGTGGAGAAGTTATTGGTGATACTGCTGAATATGTTCTGCTTTCCTCATAGATAATTTGGCTATGTGGGACTGTCTGATCTTCAACTAGCCTAATTAGTACTAGTTTTATCTACCATCGTTAAAATTTACTAATACAAATATGCAGTGTAAGTTCTGGTAGATTATGTGTATTTTTAAAAAACCTCCACATTTTGATATCTAATAAAATTCTTCCTCTTACTTTCATTGCTCATGGAACTGGTAAGCAGTCAGATGTTTTCAAGGATCCTCTTTAGTAACTATTACTCCTATCTTACTTCTCAGGCTTATTGCTGATTTATAGAACTAGCCTGATTATTATCAGTGGAATGCAGCCACTGCTTGTTAACTAAGTTAACTGCATTAGGGTAAAATGTCATTTGTAACACTGAGTACCTTTGTCCCAACATGGTTCTTTTACTTGTCTCGGAACACATTCTGCACAAATTAGGCAGAACAGTCCAGTTTTAGAGCAACTGTTTGGAGTGTTTTACAATTCCTTTGTAAGTGTGATCCAAGTTTGGGAAATGCAGTCTCAAGTGAGACCCCTCACTTTTCAAGGGCAACTCACCCACAGGAATAGTCCTGACTTCTGCAGTCACAGAGCACATCAGTGCGACACCCAACAGCAGCAGTCCTTGTGGTTGCAAAGGCTGCATTACTTCTCCACAGCTTCTTTCAGCTCTGAGTAAAATCAGAGCAGCTCTTCCCAGCCAGGGCAGGCTCTGGCTGGAGAGGATACCCAAAGTACGGCGGAGACACCAGAAATCCTGATGGCTGGGTCAGATGGACTGTATGGGCTGTCTGGAAGCAGCCAGATGTGTATGGTGGAGGTGAGGATGCCACAAGGCACCCTGGCTCTGCCCGGGGGAAGGAGAACCTGCGGACTGAGCTGCCGGTCGAACTGGAACTTGTCGCGGTACTGGACTGCCTGGATGGCGTCCTGAAGCTTGTGGAGGCCAAGATCATGGGAAGAGTCTCGGTCTGATAGCTCCGCAGAGAAAATCGTATTGGCTGTGATGGTTGTTTAGGTCTTAAACATGTGCAACAATAAACTGCTACCAGCGAGCCCACGATAATGAAGGCAATAAATATCGATCCAACAATGAGGAATGGAACGTAGATTGGTTCTGGAAGAAGAAAGAAGAAGAAAAGCCGTGCAAATTAGCCCACTTAAGTAACAGGTCTTCTGTGTAGAAATACACTCCACAGTGTTTATGAAGCCCCACATAATTTCAGTCCCAATAACATACCAACCTGCTCAGAAGACAGAGCACCATTATGATTGAAACAAAATCAGTTTAAAAATCCCTTTCTGTTGACAGTTTTAATAGTTATCAAAGGTAAAAGCTGTCTATATCGTGTCCCGTTCGTTGGTTCTTGTTAGGTACAGCTCAAGAATCTCACTCCTCTCCCTCCCTCATCCCCCAAACCACCGGGACTGTCCCGTGTAACAGCTTGAATCTGTAGGCGAAGTTCAGATGCTGCAAATGCTGTTAAATCCCTTCCTTTCCTAAGGTGGAAGGTAAGCGCAGAACGTGTGACTTGGGAAACCAGTCTCCGTATGCGCTGCCGGATTTCTTTTGTTTGGGAAACCGACGGCCACTCGCACAGTGGAGTTGTGCGTGCAGAAAACCGGGGCCCGCTCACACATCCAGGAGCAGTAAAGTTAGACAGACACATCAGAATTTACCGATGCGAACTTAAAATACAAGTGCGCCTTCCAGTCAGGAGGGATCCTGCTGCGGGTGCCCTGGGGAGCGCGGAGCTGCGGCCCCGGCACCGCGGGCTCCCGCTCCGTCCCGGCGCGGGGCCGCTCCGCAGCAGCAGCCCCGGCGCCACCGCGGAGCGCACCTGGAGCCGCGCCCGCCTCCAGCCCACCCGCAGGACGGGA